>KV751339.1:3617521-3691092 GCA_001698575.1 Mola mola
TAATGTAAAAATAAATAAATAAATAAAAAACTAAGGTAATAAGACAATTAGGCCTCAAAGGTTGTTGTGACCCCAAAGAAATAATCATTTTAATCGATATTTTGGGAAAAAAAATGTGCTTGTGACATAAAAAAAAATGTAAAATTTGTTTTAAAGAACTTTCTTGAGAGAAGCCACTAAAGAAGATAACTACAACAAGTTTTAACACATAATCTCAGATAATTCATTTTAAGCTATTGAAATAGTTACATCAACTAAAGTAATGGATAATAATAAATGACAGTAAAAGAGTATCTGACCTGCTCTACATCTTAAATGTCATTGTGAAATGAGTTTTGTTGTAAACCGATGCTATTTAAATAAAACTGACTTGACATTTTGCCTTTGGGTGAAATGTGTCTGACATTGCCAATGTCATTCTTAAATCAATGTTACATTTATTGATAATGCCTTTAAATGACTTCTACTTAGACGCTTAAATTAACATCAGAATTGCTCAGTGGGATGAGCCACAATCAATATTTATGTTTAGCTCAGGATGTAAGCAAACACACATAATAGCTATTCCGGACAGCATTGCAGTTTTATTACCAACACTGATTTTATTTGTTTTAAAAAATGTATTTAAGAGTTTTATTTTAATGAGAACTCGTATAACTTCCGGTTGTTTTTCTACTTGTTTATATGCAACTTGATGCAGCTGGAAAAAAAGTGCCCAATCTGTGTTATATTGACCAAACGTGAGAGCTGTGGAGATCATCAAACCGAGGACACTGGATCACTGCGAGGATCACAGCAGGAGGAACCAACTGCTGCTCCTCAGGATCTACATAGACTTAAATGTTTGTTGACCTGGTATGTGCAAGAGTGGATAATTTGTGGTCCTGAGTTGTTGAAACTAGTATAGTAAAACCATCTCAAAACGTTTTCACTTTCTAATCACTTCACAGCACTATGTGACCACATGTTGGGGAAGAGCTTAATATTGTCTATTGCCTAATATGCTGTATATTTTAATTTTTAGATTTTATTTTTGGACCACATTTTCCTCTCACCTTCGTCATTTAAAAGTGGAGTTTGAGAATTTGCACTATTTGCAGGTCTTTTATTTGCTGGCGTTCCAGGTTTGAATTCAAAAAAGGGAATCAATATCGTCCCAGAAATGTTTGCATTGAATTATTCAGTTTTCTTCCTCTTTCGGCTTTACTGAGATATTTCTTGGAGTCGCCACAGCGAATCATCCTCCTCCATCTCACCCTGCATCTTCTTCTGTCACCTATCTGCATGTCCCCCTCTCAATACATCCATGAATCTCCTCTTTGCCTCCTGCCTGGTAGCTCCATCTTGATCATCCTTCTACCAACATGTTTAATGACCCTCCTCTGCACATGTCTAAACCATCTCAATCTGGCATCTCTAACTTTGTCTCCAAAATGTCCGACCTGGGCTGTCCCTCTGATGTGCTCGTTCTTAATCCTGTCCATCTTGATCACTCCCAAGAGAATCTCAACATCTTTAACTCTCCCATCTCCAGATCTGCCTCCTGTCTTTTGGTCAGTCCCACCGTCTCCAAACCAAACAAAATTGCTGGTCTCACTGCCTTCCTGTAAACCTTTCCTTTCACTTTTGCTGCTACTCTTTTGTCACAATTCACTCCTGACATTTTTCTCCCCCTACTCCACCCTGCCTGCACTCGCTTCTTCACCTCTTTACCACACTCCCCGTTGCTCTGAGCAGTTGAGCCAAGTACTTAAACTCATGGACATTCCCCACCTCTAATCCCTGTAACCTCACCGTTCCACTTGCCTCCCTTTCATTCACACAATAAATTATGTGCTGTAATAAAATAAGAATATTTAAATACCGCATACACCAATTACCTTAAACTGGGCTCTACAACGTGGACAAAGTGCGTGTGTTTTTGTGTTTCTGTGTGTGTGTGTATGTGTATTGATATAGATATAGATTTGAGTCTCATTTTGGCCAGCAGATGGCACCAAATACACGTTTTTTTTTTCTTTTGCGTAGTCTTCCCCTCATATGAGCCAATCAGTTCTAGTAAAGCCAATTTCATACCAATTTGAGAACTGAAAGGGCGAAAAAGTCATGGTATGTGAAAAGTACCGGTACTCACGATACGTCTTCAACACTGCGCCACACTTGGGCTAGAGTGATGGTTTTCAAATACCTTAAACTGTCACCAGGATTTCATAAAATGTTTCACCAATATGAAAATATGACGGTCGGTCGCAGATTTAGGTGCTCTCAAGTAAATGAAGAAATAAATATTTTCTCAAGACAGCCAGAGGAAGACTGGATGTTTTGTCCGCAAAGTAACAGCACAGTAAATTATAGGTTAGTGATGCACTACCGATAATAAATGCAACAATAAGTTGTAGACCCCTACTACTGCTGATAAATTGTAAACACAGTTTGTGGTCACTCTAAAACAGAGCGGGCTGTTTCGGATCACGCATATACTCCTCTGGGTAGACCGATAAAGCTTGCGGCACTTTCTCGGCTTTTGTTTTGAAAGAGGAACCGGAAACAGCTGCGATAGGCGCGCCTTCGCAGACGTTGCCGCATCTCTCCTCTCCGGCGGCGCGGAGCACGTTCCCGTGACCGCGTCCCTGAAGTTTCATCCCGGTCAGAAGCTGAAGTGACTTTAGTTGTTTTGTCATTTTTTTTCGTCATTGTTAAGTTTTCCAACATTCGGAGCCGCTCCGCGAATCTCAAATTGCCCGGAGCTCAATGACAAGCAGGCGGCGGCGCAGAAGCACGCAGTGATGGAGAGCAACGGCTTACTTCGCTGTAAGATCGTGGTGGTGGGCGACGCGCAGTGTGGCAAGACGGCTCTCCTCCACGTGTTCGCCAAAGACTCGTACCCGGAGGTAGGACACCGCTTTTCCGTCAACGCACCGGGCGTGACTGGTGCCAAACACCTGGAACCGTCGGTGCCAAACGTCCCAGTCTACCCAAAATACATATTATTTCCTGTGTAATAATAGAAATGACCCGCGGCAGCACATATGTATCTTTATTAGTGAGTTTAGGCCATAGTTCACACCCATTCTGGGATCCGTCGCCACAGGAATCCGCGCGGCCGTGCGCTTTTTTTTTGCGCGTCGCTTCATCGCCTGCCTGTCTAGATTCTTCTGCTGCGAGAAACTAAATGTCAACTATGGCATAACCTGTCTCACATGACATGACATGACAGACGTGTTACGGCTCAGAAATGCTTTGCCGCAAACACGCTGCAGCTTCTTTGGTCGATGAGCTGTTGCGCATTTTGGACAACAACGGATAAAGGACACGTTCACATTAAATCTGTGAATGTTGGCAAATAACTGAAAAATACAACCCAAAAACAGACAGGCAGGTGTGATATGCACATGAAGTATCCTGTCCGTGTGTAGAGTTTGGGAGCCAGGTCAAATGTCAGTACTGGCTTCACACACACATACACACACTGTCTCTAGCTCTCCGGCAGCTGATTGAAGAATAATTTAAACTCTCCTCTGTCGCGCACTGTCTTGAACCTTGAGAAGCTCCCCTCGAGCCCTCGGCTAATTCGAGCCGCACGTCTCCTTTCAGAACTACGTCCCCACGGTGTTCGAGAACTACACGGCCAGCTTCGAGATCGACAAACAGCGGATCGAGCTCAACATGTGGGACACCTCAGGTAAGAGCTCGCTTCGGCTGCCACGTGGTGAGAGCATAGTGTGGCAGCAACACCCGGGCTGGGGGCCAAAAACATCCCCAGTGTCAGGATAAATCAGCTGGGAGCACCGCTGCGCGCTTTTAATCCATTTAAGTGTTTGTTTATATACCTGCAGTCCTGCAGCTTTAGAGGTAATTTGACAGCCGCGTCCCTCTGAGAGCACAAACAACCAGCCACGCAACACCTGTCTGCTCCAACCAGCTAATCACCTGGCACATGAATGCACTTCATTACATCTACACTCAGGCTCCGTGACGTGCTCGGTTCAACTCGGGGCCAAAAACTTGTTTATGTGGACTTTACTGTTGGTTTTTACGCTCCCCCCTCGCATCTCTGGGTAAACAGATGAAATGATGAGAGCCTGTGCAAGAGTTGCATCCTTTCAGTCTCTGCGGACTTTCTCACCGCCCACAGGCCCTTTTTGCATTTTACTGCCGCTTGTGTCACGAGTTCACGCGCGGCCGCCTCCACCTGCGCGCACCCGCCAGGCAACCCGCAGCTTCCGAGGGTGGTGTCGCCGCCCCGCTGCATTCCCAGCAACACCCTGTGAAATTGCTGGTTGTCTCAAACACACACACACAGAGAGACACAGACGCACCTCAGGCTCGCTGGTTACTCTGACGGATAGGTTTTACTCCACCAAACAAACAACAACTACACATAAAAACATAAAAAACTCAAACATGTTTTTGTGCCTGTCACAGTGGGCACAATGATCACAGGCGTGAACGTGTGAGTGAGCCGCATTTCCTTTTTCTTCCCCATGAGTAAATGCAGCAAAAATCCATTCTTCTCTGAGCCAGATCAAAATTGGTATTACTTTTTAATAAGGAATACTTTAGAAAAAGGGTTTGTGGGAGGATGAGCACCCACCAGAGGGGTGTATTACAAGCTGACAGCCTGAATGCTCAATTTGTTAATGGATTTTTTTTTTAATTTATTTATTTTTTGGCGCAATTATAAAGCAGTAATAACTTATTTATCACTGTTTATGTAATATTTTGTAAATAACCTGCATTTAAAAGTACAGAAAAGGACCTGGGCTTAACGGTTGCACCTGTTTTTCAAGGCTGATAGCAGTCATATAAATGGAAATATCATATTTTTGTGTTTAAAAAAGTAAAAAAAAAAAAAACCAAGTAAATAACCTGTAGAGACCTGAAGTCTTATGTAACATGTAGTGTAAATGATTAACCGGTTTGTATGAAGCTTTCAAGGATCCACGAAAAGAGCAAATTGATTGAAGCAGGGGGGCAAAATTGGGTGCAAACGACATTTTGCACAGAATGTGCTGTATATAAGGGTAAACAACATGTGTCAACAATGGCCTAGCAAAAGTGACCTCTGCCTCCTCCATTATATCAGGTGGCGTTTGGGCCAAAACAGCACCTTTTTCCCCAAACACGGTTTCTGTCATTTCTTGGTAGGTTCTATCGCTCTGATAAGTGCTCAGGCACTCGCCGTTTCTGATCAGCTTGGTTTGGATTTGGACTGCCTTTGTTTACTTACTCAGAACAATGCAACACTGTCGTGACGCCGCCTCACTGTGTGATCCTAGATAGCAAACCGGCCTTCCACAAAATCCAGAGAGCTGCGACGAGCAGCGGCAGACGCTTTACCTGCACGATAAGCAGTTTTGTAAACGATAGAGTAACATCACAGCAACAGTCATTTAACGTTATGTGGCGGGCGATCTCACCCTCTTATGGTACGTACCTCGAGTTGTCTCTGGGATTTGTGAACACCTTCAGATTAGCTGCGATCTGCTGCTAGCTGCTCGTCGAGGCCTTGCTCTTCGTTCTGCCCCCAGGAAGAGTTTTGACCCTCCATAACGGATCCGTAACGGATCCGTAACAGACCCGTAATGAATGTAAACGGGGCTATCAGAGCATTTAGCTGGCTAGCTAAATGCTGAGCTAACACAACAGGACCAAAAAGTAAGGATGCACGGATGCAATTTGGCTAAAAACTGATGCCAGTGTTTTTAAAATGAGTTTTTGTTGTTATTTATGTTCCTCTTGCCGTCAAGAAAATCAAGAAATCTTCTGTGTGTAACTTCTGCACTGGTCAGTCTTTAGGGTTTGCTCCTCAGGGTTTCTGCGGAGAAGACCTGGGATGTCGGAATTTGTGTTTCAGAGACTCGCTGGTGGATTACAGGACGAAAGCAGCAATCCTCAGCTGGGATGCTGACTGCTTATTTCAGTAAATATTTGTCTAAGTCACCAATATTTACATAGAAAAACACTATACAGATGAGGTCAAAAACATGAGTTCCATCTGAGGGGGGGCTCTTTAACGCTGCAGCCACGTGTAGCAGCTCAAAATTCATGAGTCACCACAGATTATTATGGACCAGTCAGCCACGTCCGCGTCAGCCAATTAAGCTGTCTGACCGAGAACAATTAAGCTACTTTTTTTAAATATTTCTTAATAGGTTTTTTTTGTAAAAAAAGAAAAAAAGTGTCTAAATGATGTGGATTGCGGCAGGTGTTGTTTGACCTGAGCCTGCTGAGTCATGGAGAAGCGAGGGTTGCATCGCAGCATCCCTGCAGGCTGTCTTCCTGGTGCGTCTCAACAGACAGGTGCAGCGACGCATCAGTAACACCTTCGCCCTCCTCTTACTCATTGGATCCTTCTTACACAATCGCACTTTTGTTTAGGCGTCTGTGCGTTCTCCTGGGATTGTGCAGGCATGCATAGGAGACAGCCGGGCACACGTTTGTAAGCGTTCGCTCCGCCTGCGTTTGAATGCGCGAGTGTGTGAGGGTGCGGTGTAAATGACAGCAGCGGGGGTGAGGCCATGGAGCTGTTGTTTTCGTCACTGAGTACCACGGAAGCCCAACTGTGAGTCACTTAAATGACAGTAGCTTAAGGGACGTGCGGAAATAAACGACGTTAAAGATACCGACCGAGTGTCCTTTAACACACAGATTTGTTGAGTGACTTCGGAACAGCAGAGGATGCGAATGCAGATGACAATGGATGAGGACGGGACAGAGCAGCGTGAGTGTTGTTCAGGCAAATGGAGAGGGTGCAGCGTCGGGCAAGTTGCCAGAGCGAGCCTCCCTCTCGTTGTGCAGAAACAAACAGTAGATTTAATTAATCGGGCACTCGCCCCTCTGTTTCCTCCATTCTTCATCTTGTGGTGCACCACCAGCCACCTCTTTCCTCCACATCCTTGCATGCTTGTTGTCAGCCTCCCTGCCAAGTTAAATCCCACCCTGTCCTCCTTGTACACACTTCTGTTGGCCTCCACTCCTCCCTCAATCTTTCATCCATCCGAATCTCCTCCTGTTCCCGTCTCTCACACTGGGTTGTGTGTGACACAGAGTCAAGATTGAGATTTAGAACAATATGAGGTTCGGATTGCACCCTCATCCTCGGAAAACAGCAGCTGACCCACCGGCCTGACCTCCAGCTCCATCCTGAAGCTGTCTGACAGACCGAGTAGCACAGCCGAAAGCTTTGGTTTAGGACTTATTTATCCTCCCATTAAACAATGTAGAAACCTCTGTAAGACGTAAGCATCTTTCATTAGGAGCGATCTGGCCAAGAGAGCAGCAAAAAACATTGTTAGAACACAATATGGACATAGAATCAGGGACAATGTCCTCAAACCGTTTCTGTGGCGAATTAAAAGCAAGTACCGTCGACTAACAGTACAGTGTCCTCTTAAACTGATTTAAATCCTCCCTGCGATCGGCGCTGACGATCTCGGGCCTCGTCGTAGATTATTCCAGCAAGACAGCGCTGCTCATTTAAAAGTAATTAATTAGCACAGACTAACTGGCGGCGATTGTAATTTGATTAACTTCTAATGAATGTATGACTGTCGTGCTGTAAAGTGAAGCAATAAAGACCCGCAACACGAGGACCAAACGACAATTATGGTGGGTTGCTTCCTTTGCGAGCCAGCTCCTCCTTAACATGGGGCTCACTCAGTGTCATCTATGCTGTGATTGATGCCTGCTCTGTTCTGTAGCAGTGGGGGGGTTAGTAGCTTCCTAACTACTTGCCTTCGCCTCTCCACGTAGGCACGAGCCAGGCAGGCAGGTAGCTCTGAAAACAGAGCCAAAGATAACCTAATGCAAAGCTTTGGCCTTTGAAGGCTTGCTAATAAGAGTTCTATTTTGGGTCACATCCTTATTCTCTGTGATGTAATGCTCGACAGTGTTTAGGATGTTGCCATAGCTACCCACCAGCGGGTGCCCTGTCCATCCTTTCTTACTGTCCTTTACCGTTGACATGAAAACTGTGGTATTGGTTTCAATTCAGATATTTTTTAAGAACCTGATACTCCCAGACGGCGCCCATTCGCTCGACATCTAACCGTTCACTTCATCCGTCTTTCCAGTGGCACTTTTGGTGGAAGAGGGGAAGGTAAACTTGCGCAAAGACCAGGCAGATGCACTGATCGACAGGTTTAAGTGTCAGTGGCTGCACAAGCGGACGGGATAACTCGCTTGTGGCATCCATCACTTTTATGCTTGTTGTCATTTTTGTGGCTCTGGCACGAGATGATAATGTCCTTGATCGTAATCTACAAAGCTTTCCTTTCGCTCGGTTTGCTTCGTGATGTGATGAATGGTACTGACATTGGAAAAATAAAAGAAAAGCTGTTGGGAAACTCTTAAAAACGAACAAAAATCACTGAACTAAGAAGTCATATTCTCGACTAAAAGGAGTTCTTGTAATGTTCTGATATGCACTGGACCTTGTAGAATAAATTAAAGCAAAGGCAAATTGTTCTCAAATTGCAGATATTAGTGACCACGCTGCACTTGTGTGCCCTTTGGTCTCCACATGAGGGAAGTAATAAGATGGGGAAGTGAAAGTCTGATCCCAGGTGACCTCATGCTGGAACACAGTTTTAATGTGAGGATTTTCTCTCGTCATTTAATCCCATTCTTTCCGTCTAATGCGCTGGCTGCTGCGCCACTCTCATCTTCTCCTCCATTCTGTGTCCAATAAGTCAAGGTCAGCCATCACACTGTGGGGCCTCTGCCCTCCCAGCACTTGTGAACTCCATTAACGTACTTTGAGTTGTCTTTGTTGGTCTCTCCGGCTCAAATATCTCCGCCGACTGATCCGTTTCAAGCCGACCGTCCTGCAGTGTTGCCACATCTGATCTTTATCTAGCCTGTGGGCGTAAGACATGATTTGTAGGTGACTGTGACTTTTCTTTGGTTTACAGAGTATATCTCCTTTCCTCCTTCGCTGACCGACCGAGCCAAAAGAAAATCACAAGCGTCCGCTCAATTATAAAGCAGTTTACCAAAGTGTGTCTTTAAAAGGTCATAAATTAGATTAGTAGGTACATTCGGGGTGACATTTATTCTCGCTGAATCATTACATTAGCAGAAAGCACACTTTGTCCGGGCGCCTTCAATGAGTTCGCACGAGAATCACTTGTCAAGCGTGAGAGTGAGGAGGTGGCGCGACAAGTTTTTTCACATTGCTCAATTAGACGGCAAAGTGCACGGAACAAAGTGGCGAAAGGGAGCTGCAGTGTGAGGTCATTCCAAAAACGCTGCGGGGGCGTTGTGGCTTCTATTATGTGAAGTTATGAGAAAATGTAGACTTGAGAAGAGGGGAGCCACATTTTCTTCTCGAACGCTGGATTTTCGCTCACCAGAAACTCCAGACGGCTGCTAACATGGCTCTGTGTGTTAGCCGTGTTAGCAGGGCTGTGCAGGTTGTCTGACATATCAGCATAAGGTGATGACAGGTCATTGCTGTGCTTATAGCTGGTTTCTGCTGCTTGGGATTAGGGTTTGATGTTTAGTTGTTTCTTTCACTGTAAGGGGAATACATTTCAGTTGAATCCTGGGTTGTTGTTGTTGTCTGCTATCACCACATGCAGGTTTCACACCTGAGACTCCAGAAAACAACCTGCAGTGTCACACAGGACGACACGGAGGTTTGCTGCCTTGAACCCTCTCCTCCAGGCTGCAACTTGACTTTTGTCGTACTTCCTTGGGGGCCTGACAGGATTTAGCACATGCTGTTCTCTCTGTCACATGCTGCACAATTAGTACCACAAACATTGTTGTTCCTGTTGCTTCCATCCCTCCCAGGTCAACGGAGTTTGCAGCTTGCCTTAACAATCCATCATTCATTCATGCGTGGCTTTTATGACCCCAATTACATGTTGGCTCCTTGAAAGCACTATACCCAGATGTTCTCCGAGCCAGCATCTGCGTGTAAGTGGCACCTGGCTTCGTGACAGAACTGAGCGGGGGAAAATAGCTTGATGTGTTATAGTGTTTTCAGAGGGTTTGGGAGGGAATGGGAGTGCAGATAGTTAAAGTGGTGCTGTCCTTTTTTCCTTTTTTTTTTTTCTGCTAAACATGTTCAGCAGTGTCTGTGAAAGTGAGGGTGACTAAGTGCATGTTTGAGTGGGAAAATGGGTAAATAGAGACAGCGTGGAGACAGAAGGACATGTAGTGTGAGTGGTGTGTTGAGCTTTGACTGAGTCAGGAGAGAGCAGGCTGGAGTGCCGACTAAACGAGTGTCAGTAGGTTTACCTGCTCTGATTCTCTTCAGCTCCTGGAGCCCATTAGACGGCCCAAGATACGCTGACAATCGATGGCCTGGATAGATGTGTGTCTACTCTGATTCCCGGGGGACAGCCGCTCCGTGTCTCTGCTGGTGAAACTGATCCGCTCTGCCTAAGAGACATCAAGTCTGGACTACAGCAAGGATAACTTTTAGATACGACCTTTGCACTTTTAAGAGCCTCAACTAAATACAGACTTGTGTTTATATTTAAAAAAAAATCTTTGTCAGCACCCTGAGGAGCTGAACTTAATTCACATATTCAGTCAAAGCCGAGCAGTCGGCCAAAGTTTCTCTAAAAATGTAAACAGTTTTTTTATGTACTGTACACAGAGAGGTGATGGTTTGCACCCGTCATTCTCCATCTTGTTTTATTTAATAGAGACTGTTCTGATTTAATAAGCAGCCAAGCCTGTCAGCGCATAATTTAAACTTTGTCGCACAGAGAAGTGACCAATAACCTTCGTCCGAAACCAAAGTCGTAGCCTGTCAGTTCCTGTAGCTCTTTATCATTGTTAAATATAGTCTGTATGTCTATATTTATGGTTGATTTGATCTGGAAGCCTATAATTTAGCTGGAGAACACACATAGCTTTTTTTTTTTTTGCATTGAGCAATCCCTGCAGAACGTCCAGTTTCTGTTCTACTGTCAGAAATGTAGAGGGGATAGGGCATAAAATGTTGTTTTTGCTTGTGCTTCTTCTTCTTGTGTTTTTTTTCCAATTAAAATCTTCCAAATTAGAATTCTCTCAGGGCCACCATGGTCTAGTCTGCATTTGGTGGCACGACTCATCTCTGAGAGCACGCTGCCCTTCCTCGTGTCTGCATGGAAGACTAGAGGCAGGGAGCAGGCGGCACATACACCCCTGGGCTCAGAACATCAATGACTACACACATTGATTTTATCAGACACAGTAACAAAGGAGGAGCTGGGGTGTAGGTGTGTTGCAGAGGGAGCAGGAAGAATAGGCAGGTCAAAGCACTTGAACTCATAGAAGAGAATCAGATGAGCCATCTTTAAAAATATTTCTTTAAAAAAATCCCAAACTAAATATGCATTTATATGATATTTTAAATTAAGTACATATGTATATCTGTTTCTAGAGCAGGGCAATATGGACAAAATCTTCCTTCACAATAAGGACAGTTTCATACCTCAATAGTGATATATACCAGGATATATTAATTTTATGAAAAAACATATTTTTTATAGTCCTTTTTTATAGTTCAGTTACAGTAGTTACAGTTTTGAGCTGAAAATCAATGTGTTTGGGTATTTAATGGCCTTGTTGATGGATTCAGGTCCAAATCATGACATTTTGGTGAAAAGTATTTTAATTTTATATATTGTGTGATAAATATACTTAGTGACTGCCCTCTACAGGCTGAAACCTGCTATTGTAGTCATATTTCTCTGTATCCAAAGTATGAACAAATGACAGCAGAACCTCCTCTTTTTAGGGACATGTTCATCTCATCTTGGCTCGGCGTGGGCTGTGTCTCCTGACTCGGACTGTTGTGGGGAATTTTCTGTGTCTCACGGCGCCACATCTTTTTGTTGTTACTTAAGACTGCATATAGCAACCACAATGCCAGAACCAACTGAAGTTTAAAGCAGCCATAGGTCATGTCACAGCCATTTTCATGGGTCATATATATATCATATCATACAGCCCGACTATTTTCCAGTTGTTCATGTGAAAAGAAATGACAAATGCACAACCTGCAAATCAGCTGCTGTTAACCATTGCCAGATAACCCTGAACCCACAATGGCTTTTGATATACTACAAATCTGGACACCCCCATGAACAAAATTTATGGGGGCAACGTTAGTCATTTGTCATGTTTCAGACAGTGGTGTAAAACCATAATGGCTCCATTATGTGACTGGGAAACAGTAATTAGACTTTGCAGTGCACTTTGCTTAGACAGAAAAACACACACACAGAGGGCACTCATGGGGTCTACCCATCCACTTAAGACCCTCTCTATCCCTTATCTATAATGCAGTACGTAGCTATGACCACTCCATTCAACCCCCAACACCCCAGCCATTACTGAGATGGATAGATGTCGGTGACCCAATTTTTACTGCAATGCGATAAGCTGTCAATTCTGAAAGCGTTCTTTACGCTTCTATGCATTTTGTATGGATTTTCTTTATATATATAATAAATGGTTTTGAGTTCATGGCAAGGTGAGAATGTATTCACTGATCACAAATGAACCCGTGTCACTGTCAGAGATTGCGTTTTCACACCGACATGGCCTTGTGCCGGTTCTGGTTCCTGCACCTACTTTTGAACGGGCCAGAACGTTCACATTAAAAACTTTTTAGGTAATAGAATCTGAAAAGTTGGTTTGCATGGGAACCAAAAAAATGCTGGTTCTTCCTGTCAAACCGTTTCAGTGATGTCTTTGGTGGGTACGGTGTATCTTCTCAGGAAAGAAGGAAGGAGAGATAATCAAGTGTTTATCTAGAAGACGAGAGAAAAGCAAAGAAGGACGGATACCAAATCTATATTGAAGAACGCTGTTCAGTGTTGTGCGCGGGAGACAAAATGTTTGTTTGCGATTTGGGCATCCCCTGAGTTTGAGGAGAACCTCGAAGGCAGCACCCACGAAAACAAAGCTATATGTGGAACTGCCAGACAAGTTGGCAAAGGCTGAGTTCGCAAAAACACCAGACCAAATTCTAATCAAATTTTGAAAATTAAAAAAGGAGCATTGTGCATTACTATGTTGCATCCTCTGTTAGTGACAATGGCCTTGGGAACTTTAGTTCCACTTAGATCAGCCTGAAGGTGGGCTGGTTCGCAAGAAAGCACTGAAGGTTCTCAGACCTGAGAACGGAACCAGAGCCACAACGAGAACCGTGTCGCTGTGAAAGCACTATCACTGGGCCGATAATGGTTCCTAACAGTGGATCAGGTCCTGGAAATGCTCCAGTTGAAAACATAGTTCAGCTCAGTGCTGACAAGAATGATATTGTTATCTCACAAGGATCATTAACTATATTATGTGACAGCGTGCAGTCGGAGTGGAATGGTACCTCATACACTGTAGTATATTTAGTGGTTCTCAACCTATTTTTCCACACCCCCACAGCTCTGCCAGGAAGCACAAGTGCACACTTAATGCCACCACTTGGCATTTTCCAAACATGTTTATACAAAATGACTCTAAACTCAACAATACTGATTATATAAAGGTGGACACTCAGTCCACATTTACATGCAAAAGTTCCCTTGTGACAGCAATAGTTTCTGCAAGTGTTTTTGAGACAATAAAGCTGCAGCAGGTAACTTTTTGTCATGATTGCTAAAATGATCACTATTTCCTGACAGTAATACATGAGAAATATCTAACAGCACTAAAAAACATCCCAGTCCCAGACATACACGTCAAAAATACCCCCCAAAATAACAGTAACATTAACAAATAACAGAAAAAGTAAGATTTACTAATTGGGTAGAATAATCCTGATCTTGTGCATGGCAGGCTTCTGTCTTCTCAATTTTACCAACTGCAGCTTAAATGTATCATAAATGTTTACGTTTATTTATTCTAAAAGCGACAATGCGCATAGATTGACACGAGCACCATCATGTGTATCCTGTAATTGTGCTGGATTTAGCCATAAAGGCTAATACAAAAATTCAAAAAAAATTTTTAAAAAACAACAATTATCAGGGACATAAGCACATGGGATCCAACAATTAGTAAAGACAGACTATTACATCATCCCACATTATGACAGCTTATTTGATTTTACAATAATCAATGTTTTACAGATTCTGAGAAAGAGCAGAGAGATGTTAAGTTCCTTAGTTCTACATGGTTTCTGTATGAATTTTTACAATCTCCATTTGTAGTTTGTAGTAACTAAGTTTTGATTTTGTTTTATGAATTTAGTAGTGGATGGGGTTCATACTGTACTTGTTATTTCTTTAACTTTCTAGTGGCTGTATCATTTTTAAAACTCCTGTCTAGTAGTTGAGATGTACAAAATGTTTGTCTCCACGAAACAAGAAGCGCGGCTCAGTGGTTCATGTTTTCTCTGGCTTGAAAGCTCAGAATCGTGGCTTCATGCAGGGACATAAGGCTGCTCAGACAGCATATCAAATCACAACAGGAGCCGAGAGTTTTTAATGTGAAGGAGAAGATGCCCAGATGTCGGTCTCTTCCTTGTCATAAATTTTAAGGAATCCTGCAGGATTACTGCATATTTGGGGGCAAAACTTTGCTCGCTGGCAGCATTCTCCCGCTGTGCTCACTGAATCAGACATGTAGAATTTATCACTGAAATCCAGCCTGGTTTTCCGTTATGAAAACTTTAAGCACTTATGTAAGTTATCTGATAAGGTAAAGCCTGTGCAGCCTAATGTGATAACTGCTCTGCCCTATGACATTTAACCAGTTACTGAATATATCTTTCCTCAGTAAAGTTTCCTAAGAAAGAACTTATGAGCCATGCAAAAAACACCTGTGCAGTATGTTGGGTATAGAAAATCAAAATGTGGTGTTACAGTACTGACAAGTCCATTGTGATATAATTGGCAGCACCACCGTCACTCATTCCTCCACGCGGCTTTTCAGACTATTGTTTGGTACTCAAGGAGAGCAGCGTGCATGACAACAAGAACAGTGTGCATGAATACATGTTTTATGTACCTCTAAAATCAGAGCATCGTACATTGTTTAAAGTCACCATAAATGTCTGTCAAATTTAAAGACCCCTACACTCAAAAGTATCTTTTTTTCTATCTTTACACACAATGGCTGGGCTATATTCAACTCTTTATAGCTCAACAACATGCACCCTGCCTTCACTACCATTGTTTAAAAAAAATAAATAAAAGAAAATACAGTGAAATTTCACAGTGGCGTTTGGTGGTTGATTATAACATTGTGCAGTCTGGGAGCTGACGCCTGTCAGTCTTACTACCTGTGACCTGTGAGGCAGCTGGATCACTTTGCACACAAACTGATGCTGTGGGTTGACAAACATCAAGGTGAGAGTGAATTATTAATCTTATCTCATAAAATCCCAGTATCACTTGTTATTTTGGCAGTTGGTAGGATAATCGTTTTGATTTGATTTACTTAAAACCTGCGCCAACAAACTTGGTGGCTTGTTTATTTGACTTTAGCAAGATTAAACAAAAACAACTTCACCAATGTCAATTAAATTTTTATCCAAGGTGTGTTTTGCCACCAACCTATAACTGATTAGCATTCAAGGTCCCTTAAAGGTAAAAAGCACGTTTTTTTTGGCCATAACTCCAGCAAGAATTGAAATATAGAGGTCCAGCTGGTGTCATTTTGTAGCTGACTGCTCTGGCTAGAGAAGATTAACTTTTGGGCCTTTAAGGATAAATGTCAATGTCACTGATGGGTCAAAAACCACATTTTCTGGTCATTTCTCCTGAATAAATTGTCAGAGAGGTTCAACTGGTGTCATTTGGCACTGACTACAGATGGGTAACGTTTGGGTTTTCTACGTTGAAGGTCAATGTCAAACAAATTTTTGGGGCTTATATCCAGAAAGAATTGACCTACAGAGGTCCAACTGGGTTTACTTTGCAATAAATCCCATTGTCCATCACATAGCCTAAATAAAAAACAGTAATAGCACAGTCTGGTAGAAAGCTGACAGATCGGCTCACAAGCCATCATAGCTGGGCAGCATGTTGAAGGGAAATTAGAGGCATAGGCAGAAGTTTGCATTCTTTCTAGTGGTATGTGTGATTCATTTCTATTCTTTATTTATTCTGAATAAAAACAGTTGTGCAAATACAATAGTAAGGTAAAGTAATGCTGGCGGTCTTAAATAAACAAGCGTGCTTGGCATCTGTGTCTGCACCTCCCCAGCTCAGCCACCACTTTTACTGATGACTTTCCTGTAAGAAACACTAATGCAAGTGTTTTTAGTATCCCCTCACTGAAGGGAAAGATGCAGTTCCGAAAAAGCTAGATTTGGCTTTTGTCACAAAGCTAATCAAAGTGTAATTATCAACTACTGCTACATTAGTGAGCTAGTTGATTTTCACACTGTGATGTTGTACCAGTGTTGGTTATTAAGTTTATGTTAGGTGATCACACTGTAATCCAGAATTTCTTAATGGGGCGGGGGGAACTGCGTGCATTTCCATCCCTTTTCTAGCGTTTTTAAGACACGTCTGGAGGGGAACTTTAAATTAAGCAATGAAGATTTTCGTTTTTGAGCATCGTATTCTCCACCGCTTCTCCACAGCTAGTGACCTCATGTTTATTTGTAAAGTTGTTGGAGTACCCCGTTAAGTTTTAGGTTCTTAGTTTCACTAAGTAATCACTCATGAACAGTCCCATTGGATTATAATAAATTAAAGCAACAGTGGAAACATCTCCTTTATATGATATGAGCTGGTATGAAGTGTTATGCTCAGTGGGTGTATTTTCTAATCACATGGCACACAAAAGGAAGGATTTGAGCCAAAAATATCATGCATGTCACCTTAATGGTTCAAATTAAGTGAAATGTGAGCGCAGTTTTGTACTGAGACAGAGAGGGTCTGCTCTGCAGGGTGTCTCGGAGTGGTTATGCACATATGCTGAGTGATTATCTACGCTTATTTGTTGGTTTGTGTGTGTGTGTGTGTGTGTGTGTGTGTGTCCGAGCGGAACCCATTATGATATAATTATCATCAGCTTGTTATTTACCAGCCAGTCATATTATGCCCATCATTTCACACAACACGAGTGTGTAGCATTAATGTCTGTGAGTGGTGTTCAGGTGCTGGAAGAAAAATACACTCATCATTTAATTTCAGTATTATTTCCTTTCTGGATGGGTTTAACACCCTAGAACTAACCTAACTCCCAAAAAGGCACCATTTCTTCAGATGGGTATGTCTGGAACAAACAGGAATTTAAAATTGACTAATATTTCTGGTTTGTAATGGAAGTTGGCGGACTAAGAGGGATAAATAGTGATTTTCTGTGCAAACAACGTAAGGTGTGTTTATATTCCTCCTGAATCGCACAGAGCCATGAGCGCTGAAAAATCCAACCACAACTCTGCCTGCCTCTTATCACTCACGTTACAGCTTTGAGCTTGACTAACCGAAGACATTCCCGAAAAAGCAACAGCGGACGTTTAATGATGAGCTTTAAAAGTTCAACCAAATGAGAAAAAGTAAGCATCTCTGAAGCATTAAAAAAAAGTCACTAACAAGATTTACCATATTAAACTTAGAATGGATTATGGGCCTTCCGTCATTTCGTAATTAAGAAACCTGCCCAGTGGGGCTTATTAAAGAAAGCTCATCAAGAAACTGCATGAAAAAGCCTTTGTTCCTGTAAGCTCAATTGGCAGTGCAGCTTGGAATATATAAAGGGGTGACAAATTTAAAAAAAAAGAAGAAGAAATGAGTGGAGACACTTCCACACAAGCCATGAGGTGTCACCGCAATATAACTCAGCACCTGTATGGGAGAAAGAGAACATCTGCACCCACCTAGTGCATGATTATTTTGTTCGTTTGTAAAGCACATAATTTGATAAATGCTAGAGTCTATCTGCACATGAAGAAACTATACATCAGTTTACAGCAACCGTTTGGTAACTAATCTATATGTTATGACAGTAAACTGAATCTTTGTATCGAGGACTATTGACAAAATAAGCAACGTGAATCTTTTGCGTACAACTCGACAGAAGAGGATCGGAGCCACATGTGAAAGATTTATGAGTCCCGAGTTTGAGTTGTGTTTTGAGTCATAACTCTGATTTTAAAGTCAAAATTAATTTTTAAGCTTTTTGATTTTAAGTAATTCATTCTGACTTTAAACTCAGAAAAATATTCTGAGTTTAAAGTCAGAAATCATACCAAAAAAACCCCAGAGCAATCAGAAATCTGAGAAAAGAATTTTGAGATTAAAGTCAGAATTCTGTTGGAATTCACACACCTGCATGTGTGCATTTTGGTTTGACCAAAGCTATGAATCAGGACAAATCTCTCTAAGCATCCACAGAATCCTGGAGATACAGTTTATCTTTCCAGCGCTGCACATACCAATTACACAAGGACACGTGTATGGATTGTGTGCCTACCAGTGTGTCTTTGCAGCAAACCAAAGGAAAACATGTCTGAAGCATCAAGACATCAAAAGCATGACAAGCCCATGTGGAGTCGCAGCATGGTGCTGCTTTTCTCCAGACTAATGTGCGTCACTGTGCCAGCCGTTGTACTTCAGCCACACATCTTACAGCCGTTTGATATTTCACTGGTTCCTTTTAAGTGAAACCTAAATATGAACCTGTGATCTGTTACATTCTGCCGTTTTAATTCGTAGAAAGTTGCAGGATAATCCAATTTCAAGCACTGTGGCAATTTTTTCCTATAAATATTTTTACAGTAATTAAATGAGTCATAAAGCACTTTAAAGGACTCTTGACTCTGAGATAGATGAATTCATGCAGTACACTGGCTGCATGTCTGTTCGAGCTGGTCCTTGAGCCGGTTTTAGACAGCGCCAGATGGGGGCTGAAGTTTCTCTGTGCTGCTGCTACAGTAACAGGAACCTTCCAATGCGGGGGCATCCAACTGCAGGTCCCACAGAGGGTCAGAAATGCTCACAATCAATAGGCATTAGCTGCTGCCCGAGTGCTGAAGATGGATCGGTTGACATCATGTGCCCTCGAATCCATTCAGTGTGTGAATGGATTTGTTTGTATTATTGAGAGTCAAGTAACCAGCACCATTTTTTAAGATTATGCTAACAGGGGCTTGTGAGAAACAGTGCAACTGAATTTATTTCTATTTATGGTTCTGTGGTAATTTGGGAGAGGAAGAGAAGTGTACTGAGTGAAATAAGTAGTGGGGATCTTAACATAACAGCAAAAAGTCTGACTGAATTTATAACATAAAAGCCTTTTTGGAAAGGTAGAGACCAGGTTGTTGTTTGTAACCCTTCTTTCACCCACTATGCTATGACCTTACAATATGCAGTGGCCTAGACCATTGACCTATAACCTCCAAAATCTAACCAGGGCCTCCTTGGGTCAGAGTCGATATTTGTGCAAAATTTGAAGAAAATTCCTCCAAGTGTTCTTGAGATATTGAAGAATTTTAGTGGGCCTGGTCAGCCGTTGCAAATTTGCGATCTTGTTACTCTGGCAGAAGTCTGGAGATGTAACATCAATTAAATAAATCTTAAAGTCAATCCTAAAGTGGCCAGGAAGCAAGTTGGGGCCAGGGCAAAACCACTGTTATGTGATCAACAGTTCGACCGGCCGCAGCGCTTTTCAGCCTTTAAACCAAAGATGGATTGTTTAAATCTTGATCCCCACAGGCAGCGTGTTGAAGTGTCCTTGGGCAACACACTGAACCACAAGTTGCACCTGAGGGCATGTGGGTACATGTGTGACTAGTTATCCGTCTTGATAGTCACCAGTGTTTAGCAATAAAGCCTTTTTACACTCTATAAATGGAACTCAATTGTCATTTTACACATCCAGCAGATACAGAATGACATTTGCATTCATTTCGAGTTCTGTTTCGGCCTATTGGATCAATACAAGTCCAAACTTCACTCTTGATTTATTGCGTCCGTCTCGGTCTCCACCAGTCCCCGAGGGGAAAATCTGGCTCTGCTAAATGCTCCACTCTGTTCAACATCTAGCTGCTAATTGTGTCTTCTGTTTATTGAGGCTGAGCAGATTGTGTACAGTGGCTTTATTAATACCTCCTCACTGTAAACAGCTGCCGTGTGCCCTGAAAATCACTCAGAGCTGAGGTGAACTGCAGAGTCGGGTGATAAGTCAGCAGGTGTGAGGGGAGCGTCGACTTTTTCATCTTGTTCACAGAAAGAAATAAAAAAAAGCCCATATCCCAAAATGTAGCTACACATCTGAGACATAACATCTGTTACAACGTCCCCTAAGTTCTCAGGATGCTTGATGATGCAAACCAAAATCCTTTGACAGCTTAATTTAGTGAATCTTTTATTCATAGCGGACTTTGAAAAGTGTCTGTTTTTGGATGCACTGATGAGAGGGGGCGACTGATTCGAGCGCAGAATGACTTGAATCTCAGGAGAGTCTTGATGCTTGTTTACTCTGGCTGAGGATTGTAGACTGAACAAAGGCGGCCTCGGCAGGACAACAAACAGCTGTAATACACGGTAAAGGAACTACGTGAAAATGGGAGAGAAAAGTTTTAACTCGACATGGGTCTCTAAATTAAAAGAAAATGTCTTGATGAACGGGGTCAGCTCAGAAAAGAAGTAACCTTCAGGAGCTGGAACCAAATTCTCACACTGAAAGTCTGGTCTGCACACTGATCGCCCTTTTGTCCCTGCAGGACATCACCTACCCGCCTTAAGTGAGAGCTGCATCTGAATAATCAATTTATTTGGAGACGTCGGTGATCTAATTCGGCAGCCACGTTGTTATCTGACTCTCCCAACTTTTGAAATGGAGAATAGATTTGCACCTCCATTATTTCCCTCCTTAAAAAAATGTAGCAGGGTGGAATGAAGTTGTGTAAAATACTGTTTTAAAATGACATTAAAGCATAATGGAGTTTCATTAAGTTATTATTCAGGATTTTTTTTTTAAGGCTTCTTGCCGTGGGACAAGTTTCGGGAGCAGCAGAGCCGTATTACTGTGTTACAATGGCACCTACTGAGAGAGGAAGCTCAATTTGGCACCGTTGCATCGCCAGTGATAATGTCCTCCTTGCAATTTAGCGTCAGCTGGTTTTAGAGTGGTGATCGCCGCCTTCATAGTCCAATAAACAAACAAAATAAACTCAAAAAATGTAAAGAAAGTAAATATTCTTAACTCACTTTTAAAGGCACTTCGTTAAAACTCGACAAAACCATCCACCGGTCGGTCTTTTTATTGCGGCTCGGATCAAATGAATTCTTAATTCACAACGTTAGATGTGAAAATATGCTTTCTCCACATGAATTTATTTCCCCAGATGCCCCTCTCTGCTTCCCAGCTGCCTGCAGAGCTGCAGCTTTCTTTAGAAGCCATTAAATGGGCAAATAAGACTCAACAGGGCACCTTTAAATTGTTGCTATTGTAGCCTTAAACTAATGATGATATCAACTGATCATTTGATATGTTTTGACTTATTTATTACCAGAATATGTGAGATAATTTATTGTTTCCGGAATAACCGCACATGTTTGCCGTTGCTGGATTACAATTTCCTGTTGCGTATCAGCTACAACAGTGACATAAAACTCAAAGACATAAAAGGTTTAACTGTGGAAATGGTAAAAAAGAACAAAAATGAGTGGCATCTCATGCTGGTTGTCTCTTAATATGTAACAATTTTAGGAGTTTGTTGTTTTGCAAAATACAGCTCGAGTTCTAACGATAGCAGCTTACCATAAGACATTACTCAGCGGATTTGTAGCCTATATAGGTCTGTACTCGCAAAAGTGCTGACTGAGAAACTCTGCAAACGAGTTCTTTTACTGCGTCTCATCTGACGGCAGAGATTAGGCCAGCAATACTTCATAAATACAGAAATACAGTCTGCGTGGCTTCAGGTGCGCTCAGACAACAACACAGACTTTGATATTAAGTGATTTTTTTTTCCTCTAAGATGCTGAACAGTGTTTTCTAAACTTTATGCACTCATGGGAGCAACTCCAGCGGAGGGACTGAAGGATTCCACTTCTGCTATCTCGTCTTTGCTGTCCTTAGTGTGACATTTTGTTTGTAGTGTACCAATTTCCCCTCTGGAATATCAATAAAGTATTTTTGATTGTGATCATACGTTGTGTTAACCGGACAATTAATTCTTAACTAATAACATGGAACATTGAGTTAGTAAGAGAAACGAGAGTGTCCTGCAGTATTTTTAAGCCAAACATTTGAAAATAACTTCCACGTGTGAGGCCGCTTATGTCTTTATGTTTGTGCCATTCAGACTCTGCCGGATTCTGTGGGAATTTTCTGTCAAACGCATTTTTTTGTGAAGTTGCCAAAGCCCCTGTGCGTGGTGACAAAAGCACGTAGTGCTGGAGACAATGAGGGAAATGGCTAGGGAATGCTGTCCCCTCCGGTGAGGAATGTATCCCCTTGCCCAGGTCACAAAGCCCAATTCAGCCCGGGCCCCCGGTGAAAAAAAACACTCCATTCTGAAATACCAGGTGACGCTTTGTGTGAGCCATTCATTATATCTCTGTCACACGTCTGTCTGCTGGGCTTATTCAAGAGCATCATATTGTGGACGAGACCAGGGGTTGTGCTCGAGACCCCCTCTGTTCGCTTCCAAAGCAACCAATCAATCCCACTCATCTGCAGAATCGCTTAGTTCTTGATAATTACGCTTAATCATAGTTATTATGGCCAAACCTGCTCTGTAATGACTCATTCTGCGCCAAAATTATTGAGCAAAGTGACTTAATTATACATCATCCACCTAGAAATGTTGCTCATGTCTGTGTGTGTGGTTCTTTTTCGCCCACAGGTTCAGCCTACTATGACAACGTGCGGCCATTAGCTTATCCCGATTCAGACGCCGTGCTCATCTGCTTCGACATCAGCCGCCCAGAAACACTGGACAGCGTTACAAAAAAGGTCAGTATCTCATTGGCAGGAGTAAGAATGTGTTATATTGTGTGCTGAAATTATCTGAGATTCAAGGTACATTTTTCTCCCAATAGGCAACAGAGAAACTTAATAAAAAAGATAAAAATGGCATTTTATTGTACTGCAATACACAGATGCCATGTGTACACTGAGTTATGATTCAGTGTAATCATTTCTTCTCTACTCGCCATGAAGCCAATCCTTCTTAGTGCAACTATACAGTAATGGTGCGTTTCATTTGATCTCAGGAACACCCCCTGCAGCTGGAACCTCAGAAACTCGGAGGAACTTAAGTAACCCCATCTAGAAGTGTATTTAGGCTTGAACATTAAAAAAAAAAAAAAAAAAAAGCTGTCTGCCTGCATTATAGCAGGTTATATTAACAGCTTCTTTTTTTAATGAAATTATACTGACATTATTGTGCAACCTTGATATGTGGACATATCAGCATCGGCAGATATTGACGTTCTTGACCGATATCAGTCATCTGCAAATAAGGTGGAATTCATCAATACCAGTAACCAATAATATTCTGTTGTTTCTCATTAATGTTACACTTCATACATCTGCTGTTCTACCACTGGCTGCACCTTAAAAGACCCGCCCTCTGCCTAAAAATCAGAAGATGCTCTCAATCATTTGTGTGTGATTTCATTTTTTATACAGAGGATTTCTTTATTTTTCCTTCACACAAAAGGGTATCTGTATTGATATGGGCCAAATTGTTCTTTTATAAAGTGTTATTGGCCCAGAATTTGCATCCTTTTTGTTTTCGTGCTGCTTTTTTTAGCTGCTTTTGCAACTCATTACCCGCCTCTACAGTCAGTGTTACCAACTTGTAATGGGAATGCGATAAACTCAGACGTGACACAATTCCCAGCTCTGCCATCAGGCTTCCGGAGGTAAATGGAACATACCATAAGACATGGGGAGCAAAATCTGCAGCCCTTCTTCAACCAATATGAGCCAAAGCAGTCAACTTTTGTGAACAACTTGCTGTAAAACTCTGACAAGCTGATAGGAAGAGCTAGCATGCGTGTAGCTACCGGCCCCGGCTTTTTTATTGTTAGCATATGAAAGTAGCTGAGATGACTAAAACCTCGAATTAGCTTTAGCTGAATGTTAAAAGGCCATTTTGCATGAACAAGGACTGTGGACTGTTATTTAAAGAATAGGAAACACTTGAATCAACAATCTGATTAGGGTTCAGTTAAGATTAAGATTAAGAAAAAATCAAATCTCCTATGTTATAATTTTTTTTTTATAACAACAAAGAAGTTTCGAGCAATTCAGTTTGGATGGCGCACAACTGTTCCCCCCCGTAGTAGCATTCAAAGTCACCATTGAAAATATGTGAAGCGTGAACATCAAATGTTTGGAAGGGTTTTGACCTTTTACCATGACCACTGGATCTCCTGTGGTCGCGGCCATCACTCATCAATGGACAAATTCTCACATCCAAAGGGGGTCCACTTGACCCTGTGAGATGACCTTTGCCTCAGCAATGGTGGTGAATGAAATAACCTTGCAATAGAAGCGGCGGATTCCTAAGTGCCATGTTGAAGGGTTGCGAATAAAACCCGTCCTAACCTAAAAAGTACTTAAGTGCGGAGTTGTTTTTTGTTTTTTTTATGTAAAATTTTTACTTTCAAATAACGCCCTCGCAGTGTATAATACTTGCGCACTCCAGTTTCCCTTGAAAAGGGACTATTCTTTCTCAGCAATGCTAAGCTATAAAAATACCCCCTAATTCCTTATCATTGCCCTTTTCCTTTTGTGTTATTTGTTCTCTTTGGTCCAACTTCTCCTGGTGGACCATTACCCAATCTAAGCTATTACCAAAGACTCAAACCTGACAGAAGGGTGAAATAACATTAGCAATAAGACCCAAATTAACTGAATCATTTAGGAACAATTATTGCCATTGGGAGTGAGGGTTAACCCATTCACCCCTCTCTCAACGGCTCTGAGCATTTTAATAGATTTTAATCTATAAAATAATCCAATCTTTTTTTATCTTTTTTTTTTTAAACTGAAATAATCCAATACAAAAATCATATTGAAAGTAGTTAACAAAAGCAACACCTACATATACGTGTACATTCCTACATACATAAATGGGTTATTTTAAATCAGATTATCAGGGTTATTTGAAAAATGTTGTAGGTTTGGGAACCTGGTGGCAGACTTGTAATCAATATATTATTAGAATTATATATTAGATCATGTGGTCAAAATCTCCTACAACCCATCTCAACCAGTCTCAGCAGACTAAGACCTAACAACAACGCAGAAGCACTTTTTGACCTAAACGCTAACATCGGCATGATAAAATGCTCACAATGCCACGCTAACATTTATTTAAGTTATTTATATATTTAATATGGGCGGCACAGTGGCACAGTGGTTAGCACTGTCGCCTCACAGCAAGAAGGTCCTGGGTTCGATTCTGGGTCAGGACGTTTCTGTGTGGAGTTTGCATGTTCTCCCTGTGTCTGCGTGGGTTTTCTCCGGGTACTCCGGCTTCCTCCCACATTCCAAAAACATGCAAATCTGGGGGTAGGTTAATTGGTCACTCTAAATTGCCCGTAGGTGTGAATGTGAGTGTGGATGGTTGTTTGTCTTCATATGTCAGCCCTGCGATGAACTGGCGACTCATCCAGCGTGTACCCCGCCTTCGCCCCAAGATGCTGAGATAGGCTCCAGCCCCCCCGCGACCCCTAACGGGATAAGCGGTAGAAAATGAATGAAAATATATTTAATATTGATATTTAAGTTAGCATGCTCACATTTTCTACAACCCGGATTCCAAACAATGTTGGGATACCAATAAAAGCGTTTGAAATTGTTTCCAGGTGAAATGTGTCGACTCAAAGCGGTTTTGCACAGTGTTTCTGGTACAGTCACGTGTGTCCATCCATGTCTGATAGCATTTTCATAACCTATCCTGCTGCTACTGCCTATTACTAATGAACCTAACTGTGGGATGTTCTAAACTGGTCTTATTTGAGCATTTCACAACTTTCCCTTCTCTTTTGAAACATTTAGCCCACAGAGATATCTATGGATAGAGAGTCATAAATATTCCTAGTTTGTTTACTTCTATGGTAATCCATTTTCCAGGCTTGCAGAGAAATTTCAGTCTGAACCAAAATGATGGACTGACTGGCTGAAACGGTCCTCGCCCGGAGCCACGCCGCTCGCATGGCTAAAAATATAAGAATAAGCCATTAAAACCCAACGTGCTTAATGTGCGTGTAATCACATACTGTTCCTCCTCATGTCATTAAACGCCAAAATATTACATGTCTCCATCGTCCAAGATGATGGCCACAATATTCTCAGGTGGGCTGGTGTATTTTTAGACGTGCAGCTACCTGACTTGCACATACATCTCCAAAGTGAATTCTCAGCTCAATTTTTGCAAAACTGCCCAGCCTCCATTTTCTTCTCTCTTCTCCAACAGCTCGTGTTCTGCTCTTTGTCTCTCAGCAATTCTTAACATTAACACAAACAATGAGCCGCTCCTCCTATGGCTCCTTTGTGACTCATCTAAATTGCTGCTATTCACAAGTTGCTTGCAGTTTGGTGGAGGGGGCCTATTGACAGGCAGCAGCTCACTCTGCACAACCCGCTGTGACAGCAGCAGCCGTGGCACGGACAACCAGCAGAAAAAAGCTCTTTGTAAGGCCCAACAAACAGAGCGACTGTGCAGAGTGGCTGCCTGTGCCATGGCGTGAGCAGACAGTGACTGGAAGACAATAACAGAGAGAATTTAATGCCTTTAGTCATGTCAGTGGTCTGTGAAAGGTATTATCTGTCTCATCATACAGCATTAATGAGCATCATGTGCTTGAGACAAGGGCCAGTGTTCTAGAGTCCTGACTAAAACAGGGCAACAGTGTTATGGCTGAGCCCCTACACCATCGAGGAATCTCTGTCCGGATATCCCTCTCCATGTCTATCTGTCCCCTGGATTGCGCCACAAACATTTGTCGGATTGACTCAAAACTTGGTAAATGCGCTGCTGATGACCCGACAATGTGCTTTCTGTTTAACACGTGCAGTTTCAACGCACTCGCCATTTTACTAATACTAATTATATTAATACCATTTTACATTCCAGAGTTCAGTTCTCTTCTTCTGCCCTTCTGCGCCAAAACACAGACAGCGCCACACACACTGTGGTCAAAGATACTATTACAACTTTAAAATACACATCTCAAGTCTTTTATTGATGTCTTTAATGTCTTAAATGTGGCATAAAAGACATTAAAGACGTCAAAAGCACAGATGCCCGTCCTCAGGAGCTGCACAGTCTGTGAATACATTAGTAGATCACAAGATCACAATTGTATGTCAGCTATTTTGATAATCATTTCCTCCAAAGAAGGAACCTATTTATTTGTCCATGTTTATATATTTACTTATTTGCTTGTGAACAGGATGCCTCAAAAACTTTGGATGCATTTCAATAACATTTTCAGGAGAGGTATGAAATGAACCATGGAAGAATTGAGTACACTTGCTCGTGATTTGGATCCAGAGAAATATTTTTATATATTCCAGATTTTTCAACCCTGATTCTGTAGACTAAGGGACTTTACAATATGCGTTAAACATGACTACATCATAAACAGAAAGAAAGTGGACAAAAACAATTGTCAAGTTAGAGGCATGTCCAGATTTTCTTCACTAGGGTGGTCCAACTGGGGCACTGATGTATGCAGGAGGACACACAGGAGTCTGTGTGTCTTAAGTATGTTGGATTACCATTAATTTACTATTTATCATATGTTTTACTTTAATCGCAAACAATACTTTTTCTTTTATGCATTAGTGTAGCTGACTCTTAAATCCAAGGCAATTTTCAGCAAGTGCAGTTTATACCAATATCAGCCTGCACATCTTTTAAAGTTGTCGAAAGGCTGCACAGGTCACACCACATGACTCGCTGTTTGGTGATGGGGAGTCACTGTAAGTTCAAAATACACGGCTTACTGGCGACGGCTCTGAAACTGAAACTGTCACCAGCTCATGTAGTTATTTAGCCTGCTAGAAGTCTTGTCGCAGGAGTCCATATGTTGGCAAACCACGCTGACGCCAGTCTGGCTGTAATCTGGGGCGAACCAGATTTTGTTGCAGAACGTTCAGAACGTTGGTTCTTTTCCTAGTTAACCATTGCAGCATGAATCTGCACGTCTAGGTCGCAAATTCTCATTGCCTTGAGTGCCTGCCTCATTGGATGGTTTGTATCTGCTCAGTTCATCCCAGTGCAGATTTTAATCAGGGTTTTCACACCCCATTATAAAATGTCATATGTGTAAGAAATGTAAGAATGAATACAACGTGTAAAAAAAAAATGTTATGGTATTGCCTTTTTTCGAACAAATGTTTGCCATTCTTTTGTCCTTGATGTATAAAAGAAGCATTTTAGGTCAGTAACACATACTTAGCCTCGATGATGAAATACATATTTCAAGGTATGCTGACCTCTAAAAGGAATTTTTACAGCTAGAATGTCCTTTTGCAAACTCAGTACTGTACTATAACATGATAATTATGACTAAAACGTTGACAGAGATGCACAGAAATAATCTTGACTAAAACAAAAACATTAAAATGTGACTTTGACCATGACTTTAAATTTAAAATTCTTGTCAAAATTAACACTGAATACCACAAGAGTGGAAACTTATTGCGCTGTCAGATTTGTTTTTTGTTTTTTTAAATCAGCATCTAATGCTCGACTGTCATGCTTTTGACACGCAGTGGCAGGGTGAGACGCAGGAGTTCTGTCCCAACGCCAAAGTGGTGCTGGTCGGCTGCAAGTTGGACATGAGGACGGACCTCAACGTCATGAGAGAGCTGGCCAAACACAGACTCATTCCTGTCACCCACGAACAGGTGAGGGGAGTCTCCTTCAACATGAAAGTCAGCATCTGTGGGCACCCACTGCAACAGTCATTTCTCATGTGTGAAACCTCTTTTTTAGTTTAACATTAATATATTTGGAACGTGCGTGACAGCCCGTTTCAAATGTTCAAGCCTATTGAATTTTCATTTGCCTACAATAGCACTGATTTACGTACAAATTCAATGATATTATGCCAGACAAATGACACCCATTACTTTGTTCCCTTGTGTACACAAACAGAACTTCTGAAAATGAGTTCTGAGGGTGACGTGCTGAAGTTCATGACTTTCACAAATAAAGCAACACGAAGAGTATAAAAAAGCTGGGGCTGAACAAAGAGCGAGATGTGCGATAATACGATTGTTTTTCTTGGTGTCTTGGAGCAATGAACAGTGGCATGCATGAATTTTAATAGTCTATTTTCATGTAAATTCGAATTCCCACTCCCCAGCAACCTTTTGTCAGCATATTAATATTTCTCCATACCTCTGACAAAGCAAACGTAACCAGCCTCATCTTCCTGTCGGTGAAGGCGTCAAAATTGGTGCAGCGAGGTGTCAGGTTAGCTCCTCTCCGAATTAAGAGAAATCCTTGATCACAGCAAATGTTTTCCTAAAAAAATGTAGTAGCAATTTATAAACTCTGAGTAAAAGCTATACTGCCTTGTCTTTAGTTTACTTATCTCAGATCAACCAAGATCGCGACTTTGTACGTTTTTTTTTTATTTTAGCTTATTGCCAAGATGTGAACAATAATGATAAAACACTCTGGGTGTGTCTGTTGGCATTTAAGTTTTGTGCAAAGAGCCCCAGTCAGACTCCATATATGATATATTTCATCGATAAAGGGGGAAGTGGAAAACAGACCCTTCTCAGCCCCTTGACCAACTAGAGGGATCGCAGAGGGAAACCCGTTCGCTGTGAAACAAGCCACGCCATCGACTTACAGGCACCAAACAAAGAACAATCCTTCAAAGTGTTGCAACGTTTCAGTTAATGCAAAAATAATGCGGCTTCCCTGCTAGCACCGCTCAAGCTTTTATTACTTCTCCTAGAGGAGGAAAGATATCAGCACACCCTGCTGCTGCAGTAGATGCGCTCTCAATATGGGAAGTCTCCAACACTGATGAACACCAACATTGTCACACTGTGCAGGAGTTTCAGTGCAAAAGAAGTGTAGGAATCCAACTGATGACATGTTAGAGGAGTCACAGTAGAAGTTTGTGAATTAAATTAGACACACACAAGCTCAGTGCCAGTGTTGAGGGAGCGCACCATATACACACAAGTTCAACTAGTCTGTATTTAAGATGGTGTCAGCCACTACTGGGAATAAGCTGAGCTTTAATGCTCAAGTTGTTCCGCCGCACGGATACGCCTTTAATATTTCAGAGCTCTTTGGAGGATCACGGCTTTCTGTACGCCCCAGCTCGCTATTACACTTTCGTTAAGTAGGAATGCTTTAATGTGCCTACATGACCAAGACCAGCGGTTCTGATATTCACACTATGACATGACAGGGATAAAATATCACCGTCTAACAAATGGTGATGATAATAAACTTCTGGGAAAAGTTTAAATGAGAGTGCTGTAGTCCACTGCTAGTACTTATGACACATGTAACGTTTAAATGCTTAAAGGAGAACTCTGGTATTTTTCCACCTAAGCCCCATTTATTGGTCTTTAGAAACTAAACTTTCACACAATATGTCTATTTTCAAAATGACTCCAGTTTTGAGTTCGGACACCAGGAAATAAATTGCTTTTTTTTCCACAACTAACTCTGCTCAATATGTTACTGCAGGTGTCTGGTAATACAGAGCAGAAACCTAGAGTGAAACAAGTGATTTAACTCAATAACTGTAAATATACTGTGTAAAACCAATGATTTTTCCCAAAGCATTTATCTCATGTGTCAATAATCTGCTAAATAGTCAGACATTATTTTGCGTGTGTTGAATTGGATGAAGCATACAACAGTAAAAACAAAAAGCAGAATTTTTGCCAAATGCTGACCGTGCGTCTCTCGAGTTGAGTAACCTGCTTTTGGACAAAAAAAAACGCAAGTACAAACTGAAACTGAAGCAATTTAGTGAAAAGCTTCCCTAAACTGAATCCTATTTATTTATTTGGATTTTATTTCATTCGTTGACCAAACAAAACCATTTAATACTAACACAATATGACAGATCTTGAAGGAAAAGGCACAGACAAGAATAATCTGCCCCTCTTTTGGTTTTTGGTTTTGTGGGTACAACCCACAAATTTACCAACATACTTTGATCAATTTTATGTGTTCACAGGGCACTAATTTGGCGAGGCAGATTGGTGCCGTGGCCTACACGGAGTGCACCTCAAAGTACTCGGAAAACAGCGTCCGTGACGTTTTCCATGTCACTACGCTGGCGTCCGTGTCCCGCATCCATCGGCCTCAGCTTAAACGCGCAGGCTCACGTCGCGGCCTCAAGCGGGTTTCTCAGCAGCCACCCCGGACTGAGATTCACGAGCACCCACCCCCGATTCGGAAGGACCGGGCCAAAAGCTGCGTGCTCATGTAGGAGCGAGCCGAGTTGGGTGTGCTGCTGGACGTGAAACCATACATGCACATGAACTTAATTTATTGGTGAATTATTGTCAGATCTTTGCACTGCATAGAGGACAACATGATTATGACAAGAACAAATGCTTTCCTGTGAAGTTGTCTCATTGTTATGTTTCTCTGTGGCTGTATTTGCGTCACCGGAGGTCATTATTGTGGCAAACAGTTATTATTTTTTAATTCTTTTACTCTAACAAGTGGACAAAAATGGCCATGGAGCAAACAGGCTGGCTTGTAAACGAAAGATGGAGACAGAAAAATTAAGGAATTAAAAGAAGAAAAAATAATAATTTGAAATAATACCTAGCAGGAACGCTGCTGGTCTTGACCTCTCTTCTGTTGTTTCCTGTTTTTGAAATGCTGTTCTCTCTTTTAATGTTTAAGTAAATGAAGCACAATAAGATGCACGCAAACTGTTCCGAGTCATCGGTAAATGCCGGGCAGTGAACTCTGCTCCACTTTCTATGACAAGCTGTAAAGAAAATCTGTACGGAAAGAGAAATGGGCTGAGATGACACTAGTTTTCTGAAACCACAAGTGCTTTTACTATTGAAAACTATTGAATAACCACTCACCACATAATACTGAAGTGTTGTGAAATTAATCTTGTTCTAATAATCCCCACTGGGAAGGAAGTCACAGATGGGGGAGGGGAAGGCTGACAGTTACAGTTTGTTGTACATGTGAAAATGAAATAAAATAAACTTGCTCTGCCGAGTGTTGGAACATCTTTAATATGTAACTTATTTGATGGGTTTGGCCTTGATTCTGAGCTGAGTGCAATGAAAATGTCGATTTCTCCCACTGGAACTCGGTTCACTGCAGCAGAGATTGCAGCAGTATCTTTTGTTTGGATGATTGCAACCTAAAACAATAGCACAGCAATAGCTGTAACTAGCTATAACTTTAATGCAATATAACAATAGCTAAAGCTATAAGTAGTTAGTTACATTGCCGGCTACCAATGTAATCTTATGTTAAAGAAGAATAACTGTATAAAATGAATGCTTATGCTACTGGTCGCTAACGGAGCTCACCGGACACGATCAGTCACGTGCCAAAGGGGCTCCATTTTCCGCCTACATCTACTGGACGAGAGTGCATTAAACTGTGATTAAAAACTAAGTTTAAAACAGTAATAATGAAGCCTTAGGGAGCAACGGAGCCACAAACATGGACAATAGGGGACATGGAGAAAAGCAACAGTTTCTTTTTTTTTTCAATATTAAATCACCAGATAGCTCAGATATTAATGTGAGATGCAGTATAATTTTTAAGCTGTTCTGACATCAGTCCTCTGTCCTCCGTCTACAAAGCCGTGGTGTGGCTGGGAGTGTTTTTCCTCTTTATGACTGATGTATTGACCTATTCCCTTTCACAGTTCAGAGGATCATCAGTTTTGCTTTGGAAAAATTTTCAACCCAGCCAACATCTGTCCACACTGGAATCCAAATATTTTTCATGCTGCCACTATTTTCACACTTGCAGAAAACTCTTTAATAACATGCATTATGAATATATTTAAAACAGACAGTGCGGACTGCCTCCATGAGCCTCGTAAAATCTGACCTTTAACGGAGACTCGCGCCCCATTTGTTTCCCACCACCATGAATGAGGCCCCGCAGCGACTTGCTGCGTCTGTGAGCAACTGCAAAGTGACATTTCACAGCGTCGCTGCCATGTTGCTGTGCAGAGATTGCAAGGTCGCACCACATGCCCGAGGTGAGGCAAGGCAGTACTCTGGTCAGAGGGGGGAATACAACAATCCTACATCTATACAGCGGGTGACAACGTCTGCATAGTAATGTAATCACAAGTGCTGGCAAGGCGGTTCATAATAGCTGGGCTGACTCGTGGACAATTCTCAGCAGCGTGTGTTATTTTGAAGTATTCGTTTTTCTCTCCACATACAAAGTCACATTCTCTATTATCATTATCATAAAGAATAAACCTGCTGACCAGTGTGATGAAATAATTATAATTTCAATTGAATTTCCACCTTACAACTCCCATAATCTTTTATTAGCTCTGCCTTCAGTTCCCATACACAAATCTAATAAATGTAATTCCCATATATAAAATGTATGTACATAGAGTATTTGTATAAAAGATATATGAAACTTATTAACACTTTCGAATATTGACACATACATCCATTCCATATAAATATGTATATGATAGAATTAGTGTGAGTTAACAGTGCTAACCACTGTACTGCCACTATACCATACTAATTTTATGCAGTATATCTATTTGGAAGGTCATCAATTTAATGCTATATATGTAAATATCAAATACATAAAAGTAATAGGAAAAATAAATGTACACATATATAATTTTGCACGTATTTTGTTTCAATGAACTTGCATATATGAATTTAACACATATCATTAACTGATAGTCACATTATATAAGCACATATAAATGTAAGGGTATATGCATGTATATAAAACATATGTTTGTATTCCTTATTAACCACAGCTGACTGAATGATTGTAGATATGTATGTTTGACTTTGTAACTGTAAGTGTTCATTTTTAATATACATTTGATCATCTTTAAAATCTTTTCAATATGTTTAAACTTACATCTTCATACATCCAAGGAATCATTATATGTGATATTAATATATGACCCTATAATGCAACGTATTTTACAATATCACTCTTGATATAGGGACATATATGTTATATTTCAGTCTGGGCAGTCATGTGAAGGGCCAGTAAATACAAGATACAGCAGAAGGTTGCGGGCGAGTTCCAACCTTGCTTCAGGCACTAAGTCGACCTCTGCTCAGGCGGGAGAAATGTTAGTTGGTGCCACAGAGAATGTGAAAGATGTCACAGGCCTCAGGGCTGGTGTGAGCAAACATTCACAGCTTTTTGTCCTTGAAGCCTCACCTGGTTAAATGGCATCGCAATCAGCAGCTAAATTGAGCCGCTGCAGAGCATGACTACAGCTCTCCAGTGTATTAATGGCGGCAATTTTTCAGCAGTTGTCAGACGGTTCCCATTTAGCGGAGGGGATTTGTATGAGAAAAGCAGTGGAAATAAGTAGGTAAGTGGGAAAATGAGTTCCAAAGGGGCCAGAAGGCAAAAGATGTACTACTACAGAGAAAAAGGCCATTAGACTTACAGTGTTCTCATGTATTTTCTATTTTCTTATTCTCAAAGACCTAAGTCAAGCTTCACATTTTACCCTCATGTGTACAGGTAATGTGCTGTATTATAACCAAGTGTGTTAAAAGTCACAGTGGTCAGTTTAAACAAGATGGAATAGGCGTATTTCAGATTTAATTCTCACTTTTAGCCGGAGGCACTTACAGTAATGAGAATATAATGCAGTTGCTGACTTAAAAGCAACTCTATGAGTCCTCAGAGGAGTGGAGATGTAGATTGGATTTAATATCGGAGCGAATGTGGGAGGAAGATGAAATAAAGATGAAGATGCACTGGAAATGTGAAGAAAGTGAGATAAATATTTAAATATATACCATCAGCAAGAAAATATATAACCAAATGTAGATGAGGCAAAGGTGTAGATTTACATCCAGGCCAAAGAGAAATGAATTTAATCAGTGGCCGGAGCAGGAGAATATATAAGTAGCCTGTGGAATATGTAAAGAGAGCAAAAAAAAATGGTCCGTCAGAATAGTTTTGTTAAGTACAAAGATGTGTTCAGGAATTAAAGAACAAGAGTGGGTCCACCATTGTAGACATGACGTTATTTATTCGTAGGTGATGTAGTCTCCAAAGATGCTGCAAAGGACTTTTAACAATGGCCTGAAATGTGCCTGATTGATTAACTGCTTAATGTATGTTTTACCCTTTCCAGGGGGTGAATTCCCTTGTTTCCGGTGGTTTAAAGGCAGGCGCCTGGCTTTCTCAGGGATTTCGGTCTTGTTCCTCAATGTTCAGAACCCTGCTGATAATCTAATCACACAGCGTTTACCTGGAATGTGATGCCAATGTGTTCCAGAGAACCCATAATCAGCTCTTAAAAATAACTTTCAAGTTTCAAATCTAGCCTGCGACCTGCCTATATAAATCCCCTGGGATGTGCGAGCCAGCCGCATGTCAAATACTGTGAAGTCATGCACTGTAAATGTATGTATGTAAAAGTGTAAAAGTTCACGTTTAATTATGTTGATCTTGACATGTAAAATTTATAATGCTTTTTTTTTTTTTTTTGCAAAGGAAGTCTGTTTATACACTTTTGAGCCGGATAGGAATGTAGATGTATTGCTTTTTAACCCCCCTCACACACACATTATTATTAGATGCACCATTATCTTGATACAAAGGGCCCATTTGTCATTTTAATTCCTCCATGAAAAAGTGCTTATCAGGGGCCAGTCAGGCTCAACCCTGCTGCATCTTTAATGCCCTTCCTGCTTGCATGGTGTCAGTAGTCCATAAAACTACACCCTAAAGCTCAGAGGGTGAAGACGGCTGACAGCACCGCTCTATTATCAGTTCAGTTGTCTCAAATCCTTTAATATCACGAGGAAAAGAAATTAGGTGAAATAAAGGCGGCAACAGGCATCAACCACCCAGCGCAAGCAACACAATAGCAATACCAGGGTAATGGCTGCTGTGTCAGTGGAAGAGAGTGAGTCATTAAAAATGCAAGACCCATTTAAACAGTATGTAAAATTGAGCAGATTAAAAATATATGTACCCTGTGTCTATGAGGGCTAAAGCTTCTTCTGTTCTCTCTGAGCAACGACGAAGGCAGCTAACGCGTGGAGCTGAGACGTGGGTGAGCACAAACACTGCAACAGACACGAGCATGCGTGTGGCCTCGCACGCACACAAAGCTAAAAAAAAATGGCGGTGTTTCAGAAAACTGGATTTTTACTTTGGTGAAACTCATGCAAATTTAACAAGGCGTAAACAAAGCTTGCAGGGGCCTGTTCCTGCCCGTGCAAATTCAGCCATCTTTTAATGAGACACAAAGTTTGTGAGGCGGCGCAGACTTGTTTGTGAGCAAACCAAACTAGTTGGCTTTTGGATCATAGTTCATGACCCGGCTTCAAGGGCTGAAGAGACGCTTGTCGACAGTGTTTTGGCTGCGGCACAAGGGTGTGACCAGAGAACTATTAAAATACTTCACAGGCTTCAGGCCAGCAGCTAATGACGATCACAGCGGCAAAGTGTGAGAGCAGCCGGGGTTATCATGAACGAGCGCGCTCATTATTCACAGCAGCTTGACAACAGTGAGCCGACGCGGTCGTGGGTGTCATGTGCACGGCCGATTTGGAAACGTGGCTTTAATGGTGTAGTCAGTGGACAAAATCATTGTTTACAGTCTGGTTACCAACTTGAGACATCAATACGGAGCTAATCTAAAATTCTGTGAACAGATGTCTGCATGTGAATGAAGATGAATTTTTCAAACGCTGTGAACAAATAAATCATCACCAGAGGGCATGATCGAATGTGACTGGTCAGTGCCACTAACGGGGTACAAATGAAGGCCTCAAATATGAAGAGTGCCTCTGAAACAACTCCTACAGAATCCTGCACGCAAATATCTCAATATATGAATTATATGGTTGCATCGAAACCATAAATCAGTCTTCTGACCTGACCTCCGATGCCTCTTGCATATAAATAAACTGTAGGGTTGAGACGCATCACAGGAGTTGAAAATTACAGCTACAGCTCATAACTTTTAACGGTGACTGTTCTGTCAGTTACTTGGTTGAACTTTAAGAGCATAAATAATAAAGGGAAAAATGACAATCAAAGTTTACGCGGTTGCTTGGCTGTCATAAAAGACATAAACCAAAAACTTGGGTGTTCTGTCCATTTCCCAAAAAGGAGGACACCATGTGCCATCGCGTATAGTCAGAACATGTGCAACACGTAAAACTCAGCGTGTACATCCCCACTACCATTCAATATGTTGTCATCGATAATGATAGTGATTCTGAAATACTGGATACAATGCATGAGAATGTAATTTACTATATATCCTGATATGTAATGAAAGAAATAAATGAGTAAAGCAGGAATTAAGTATTTAATGACGACACTGCTCTGCCAGTGTGGCAACATTTTAACTGAGATAAAAATGTTTAGAAAGTTCTGGAGAAATACAGAACAGTTCTAGAAAGGGAAGGCCAGAACCTTACTGATGGCTGCCCTTATTGATCTGCTTGCTGCTACGCTCTCATGTGGCGTGTGCATGTGGCCCCAGGAATCATGGGAGGAGAATATGCAAACTGAGCCCCTTATTGCCAAGAGGCAACAAATCTGAACGTGACGGTGAATCACAAGACCATGGAGCAAGCTGGACCATAGAAAAAGAGCTCGGTGGTCAGTTTTCACTTTTCCTGCATTAGCAGGCATGTCTAAGACCCAAATATACGCCAATATCTTGAAAAAGTGAGTTTTTCATCATGTGGCCCCTTTAAAAGGAATGTGCTTCTCAAGGATTCTTTACCTGATGTAAATGCTGCCTTTGGGGGTAACTAAGTCTGTATTTTCTGATATTTATAAAACTATTTACGCCAGGAAGAGGGGCGGCCTTTTCAATGCCTGACTTTATGTTTGTCTTCATGCATCTTTTTATGAGAATGTAAGGCCGTTTTCTTTTCTTTGGCCCTTTGTCCTCACTCAGCCTTGTTACAAAGGAAACATCGTTGCCTCTGACTGAGGTGAGAAACGGTCCAATTATGATGAACGCAATCAAAACTTGCATGCATTTTTTTTTCTCTCTTTTTCTGTTCTCAGTCCTTGTTGTTTCTTTGTTGTGGTTAGAATTTGTCCCAAAGCAGACATGAACAGCTGTAGTAAATTTATATTTCAGACTCTGACTGGCCAATATTTAACCAAGAGTCAAATTACTGATGTGGCCCTAAATTATTTAACACTAAATGATTATTGATGAGTGATAATCAAGTTTGTTTCATGTTGTTTTTCTTGTCCAATGGACTTATTTCAGTTTTACTAGAATGACTATGCTCAGAAGGAAAATAACAATAAAGTGTCTGTCTGGGTTTTTCACGTAGTTCTTGTTTCTCTCTTCTCTGCAGAACAATCACAATGAAGCTAACACATAATCTTGTGATTCTGTAAACATCAACAAAAAAAAAAAACTGAACAAAAACTGAGCTGATCAATCTGCTTCAGACAAATTTTCCAGGCGGGGGTAAATTACTGCTCTTGGGTGTCTGAAGCAAAAGCCAATCTGCTTATCTGTGTTTGCATAAACGTATCCAGATGTGCTCCCCAAAAAAAGAAATGCACTGAAACAATCCAGATGGCCAAACAGATTGTTGTGTGCTAATTTCCCCGGTGAAACATTTGAACAGAAATATCATCCACGATGGGAAACCCTGGTCCACATTGAGGCTAAATGTCTCTCAACAATTGCAGACACCTAACAACCTATAACCTACTTTTACAGAGAGCTGTACACATATGCAGCCATAAAATCGATAAGGGTAAAAATGCTCAAACACAAGGGAAGTACGCCTTGTCACCAGTAAATTATATTAATTCCCTGCTCTGCCAGTAACCTCAGTGATTACTGACAAACTGTCACAAATTCAAACCTTTTAAACTGATCCTGTTTTAATTTTCAACCATGCTAGTGGATCTTGGGCCCATATAATGATTGGATGGACTGCAGAGAAACCCCTTCTGCAGAAGAGCCTACTGGTCCACCGAGGACTGTTTTGTGTATGTTTCGTGGCATAATAAAAATCATACTAATAATAAAACAAAAGGAAAAAGAAGAGGCATTGTCTGAGACAATGTTTGAGACAATAGCGACCCCATAATATGGTATGAATGTTTCCCAAACATCCCTTTATCGTCCTCTGGACGTTCTCTAAACATCCAGCAATAATGTCCCCATTATGTAATGAGAACCATTTACTATGAAGTTTAGGGAACGTTCAGACAGGACATTTACAAGACTTCCTGGGAATGTTTTTTTTGGGTTTTTTTGCTAGGATGCCAACTGTCTAAACCAAGATGGTGATCATGCAAATCATCAGCATGTCAGCTTATCAAGCTCAGCTCTTGATTGTGACATTTTATGTTAGACAGGAGTCCTGAAAGTATGCTGAAAATCAACTTTTGATCAAAAGGTGTGGACTCTTTGTGTCTTTGGGCTTTAAGCATACAGTTAATGGTAAAGATGAAACAGTGCAGCATTATGGGCCTTTACTCTGTGTTATGCTGTAACCTCGTCGGTCACACAGAGTAACAGAGCGAATGCATGCTCGGCTGCAGCTCAGCTGAAAAATAAAATCAGCTGACGGGAGTAAAGCGGCGTCCTGACACTCTGGCGTCTGTCACCGCACATCTGGCATTCAAAAGGCCTCGGAGCAAACATGCTGACATTACTGTTCGTGCAGGCTCTTTCTCTATTTTCAGCCACCTGCTTTCTTTTCTATCATATATCGCTTATTGTCATAGCAATGAAGGACAATGGGTGCAGCAATTGTGTTTATCCTGTGAACAAATGATCTTGACGCCAAATGCCAAAGCTATTAAATTAATTTACAGATAAAATAAGCAGATGCACAAAAAAAAAAAAAAAAAAACGACCACACAAAGCTTATGACCACCACTCTGGCCTCCAAGCTGACATCTATATAGGGGCTTACATAAGGTACAGTCATTCAAGTTGACCCATATCCTCAAGGTACATTTGTTCTAAGCTCATTCTACTAGACTTTGGCTGCAGAAACAGCATGATTTTCTGAAATATCTTTGCCCTTCTAACACTTGAGTCGACATTGTTCCAATCGGTTATGGTTTTGCATTTATGATTTCCCCACAGCGTTGGTCATCACTGTGCAGACCACCAACACAACCTGAGGGACATGGAATCTGGAAGTAACATATATTATTAGGGTGGTTTGCTTTCCATTTGAGGAGAAGCACTTTCTAAATGTTGTAATTGTCACTGAAAGTTTGATGAGAGGATCAACAGCACTCCTCCTGTATCTGTCTGTTTCACTCAGCAAAGGAAAACACTAGAAAAAGGGGAACAGCTGGCTTGTCCCTGGCCAACGGAAACATAATCACAGCTGCGCTTCTGCAGGAATTAAACAAAGAATATGAAGTGTTCTAATCTAATCTTCCACAAGAAAGCAGCAGAAGTACAATTACTAAAATGCTGAATAGTTTGACCTCTTCATATCAGAGAAAGAATGACAAATGAGAGTGCATTTGCACTCGACAAAAATATAAATGCAGCACTTTTGTCTGTGCTCCCATTTTCCATGATCTGAAGTAAAAGATGTTAGAATCTGTATTAGTGAGCACTTCAGTTCATAGGCAACAACTCTGGTGGACACTCCTGTAATGAACATGCCAATTGTACGTTGCCTAAACGTTATGGCATCGTGTTGAGTAAAAGAACTACACATTTTAGAGTGTCTTTTTATTGTGACCAGTCCAAGGGACACTTTAATTGGCATCTTGGTGGAAGTGCTCATTAATACAAATTTTAACAAATTTGTGAACCAAATTTGAGAAAAAATAAAACTTTGTTTGCATTTAAGAAATCTTACATCATATGAAAAACTGGAAAATAAACTCCTTTGTGTCATGAGCTGAGTCTTTTGTCACTGAGTGTTATATCAATTTGCATGAAAATTGTTATAATGCTTATCTGTGTGTAGGGACCTCTATTCATATCATATTAAGCTAGAATTTGCTGATGTTATTGCACAGTGACAGAGAGCTTGAATCCCCCCTTTTTAAAGTGCAGTGGCTCTTGTCCCTTGAAAGTGATGGTCCAATAAAATACAGTGGTGGACAGAAGCTGGTGAGGCAAGAATGAGGGTTTTGAGCATTGGAAGTGAAATTGGAAAGAGGTGTAGACAAGTATCTCTGTACTGCATTCAACTGTGAGTGCAATTTTGTTGATACAATTAACTTCTATAATGTGCAAACTTCCAAGCCTTCAATTGATTTATTACTAATATTTTAAAAGCAGTAGCACCAACATGTTAATGAAAGAGGGCATGTGATAGAGGGCACAGGACAATCTCATCCACCTCCGGGGTGCTGCCGCTGCGGAGTTGTTTGACAGCCCCAGCTACCTCGACCCCAGTGATGAGAGAGCCCAGCCCAAAGTCCTCCGGCTCTGCCTCCTCCTCGGAATGCGTGTTGGTGGGATTGACGAGATCTTCGAAGTATTCCTTCCACTTCCGAATTATAGACTCAGTTGAGTTCAGTTAGCAACTCCCCTCCCACACTGAAGACCGTGTGGACGGGGTTCCGCTTTCATATCCTGAGCAGCCCAACAGTTTCCCCAGAATTTCTTCGGCGCCAACTAGAAGTCTTGGTCCATGGCCTCACCAAACTCTGACCACACCCGGGTTTTTGTCTCAGTGACCACCCGAGCCGCAGATCGCTTGGCCTGCCCGTAGCTGTCTGCTGCCTCGGGGGTCCTTCTTCAGCTCGACGGCCCCTTTCACCTCTGGTGTCTACCAGCGACCTTGCTACCACAGCTTCGAGCAGCCGCCTCGACAATGGCAGCGCGGAACATGGCCCACTCAGACTCCATGCTCCCCACTACCTCCGGGATGTGGTTGAAGCTCCTCCGGAGGTGGGAGTTGAAGACCATTTTCACAGGGTCTTCAGCCAGACGTTCCAGGACCTGTTCCCCAACCCAAAGGTGCAGGGAAGCAACCCTTTCGTCCACCGGGGTAAACTCCAACACATTGCCTGAGAACCGGGGAGCTATTAACAAGCCCACACCTGCTCTCCGCCTCTGACCTGGGACAACTCCAGCATAGAAAAAAGTCCAACCTCTCTCAAGAAGACTGGTTCCAGAACCCAAACTGTGCGTTGAAGTTAGGACGACTACATCTAGCCGGTATCTCTCAACCTCTCACACAAGCTCAGGTTCCTTCCTCACCAGAGAGTTAACATTCCATGTTCCAATAGCCAGCTTCAGCAACCGGGGATCGGACCACCAAGGCCCTGCCTTTGAGCCCAACCAGACCCCATGGACAAAAGGCCCGGCCACCAGGCGCTCGCCTACGGACCCCTTCCCCAGGCCTGCCTCCAGGGCAGGGTCGCGGTATCCCTCCGGGCAAGGTACACAAGTCCTTGTTTGTCACCATCATAGAAGTCTTTTGAACCGAGCTTTGTCTGGCCCCTCACCTAGGACCAATTTGCCTTGGGTGACCCTACCAGGGGCAAACAGCCACCGACAACATGGCTCCTAGGATCATTAGGGCACCCAAACCCCTCCACCACGGTAAGGTGGCGGTTCCTGGAGGGGTCTATGGAGTGGTGAATTTTGCATTTAGGACTTTATGAACAAATCATCCTTATCATCATGCAAACACATAAAAACTACTGTAAATGGTGCCAATTCCTGCTAAAAATGCTAGTTCTGAAAAAATTAGTCCAATAATTAAAAGTGTTGATCAGCACCTTCATTTGTAGTGATCTCACAAATTTGATAAGCTTTGCAATTAAAGAGGATGAAGAAAGGACATTTTATTTGAAAAGATGGGAATCTATTTTCCTAAATCAGAGACGTTTTTCCTAGAAACCACAGCACAAAGACTAGCTTTATTGTCTGCTCTACATTTATCTTCTTTAATCACATGAATGGTTGTACAGTGCACACACAGAGGGGTTATATATGCACCTAAGCGTGGTCCCATTTTTAAATGGGACCACATAAATCTCTTCTTCTCAATTATTTCACACAGGGTCTGTTCAATAATTCAAGAACATGTTGCAGGCCATGTTCAGGACAGCTACAGGCTTTTCGCCATAACCAGAAAGCTGGCGCACGCTGGGGATTTGCACACCACAGTCGCAGAAACATGAAACGGCGGTGGGAGAACTTATGACAAGAGCTTATTAAAATAGCATTAGATTTGACAGGATACATTAAGGGCTAAATACTGTAAATAGTTCTCTGCAAGGATGATATTGAGCATGGTGAGAAGGGATCCTGGAATTAAGTATTTAAGCACTTCCTGAGCTCGGACTTAAAGCTCAGTTATACTTTGAACACTCGAGAAACAATCTCAAAATTGCTCTAAAAGAATCTTAGATAATATTTCATAATTAAGGCCCAGAAAAAGTTGTCTTCCCATTGTGCATCATGTCTGTAGCAGTGAGATAATTACAGGCTTTATACTGTCGAATTTAAAAAATGTCTGGTGTTTTCAATATGGCGAACAAAAAACAAAGAAACAATACACATTTCAAGCTTCTCTTTATTAAACCATATATTAATCATCAAGCACACAGAGAATGAGAGTTTAGTTACAACATTAAAAAGCAGAAGCTTTAAAATGGCTCATGATGGCTGATCTGGGCTGTGGGGTTAAGGAACCCTTGGTGCAGCTGCATACTTGCTGAAGTTTTGGATGGTGTATGTTGACACGGTGTCTAACAGCCAACCGCGCGTCACAACTGTGGCTCGTCTCGAGAGGCCTGTTGAGCAGATCATAGGTGGGTATTCCAAGAAAGTCTACAAAATCATAATCAAGTACAGTAGAACCATCCTCACATAAAGCCTGGCACACCTTAAAGCTCACTCCAGTCATTGATTAAAACATTGAACTAATTAGGTTAGTTAAGTTATATATTTTTAATTAGTTCTTCGTGAAAAAAAATCCCTTTAAAATGACTTGGGTTTAATTCTACAGCTTTGAATGTACAACTTTAGCCCCGCTTTGTCTCTGCTCACTGCCATGGCCCTCAACTGTAGCCAGATCAAGCCGGAGCTTGCCTGTTGTGTTATCTTCTGACTTTTAAAGTAGTCTACTATACGCTGCACAGTGGACAGTTCTAACATTGCAGAAATTTAGCCACACATGTTTGAATCAGACACGGATTCCCAGGAAGAAGAGGAGGAGCAACTTGTACAAGGCTGGTTACAAGTTGAGGCATCTAAATGATGTTTTGTTTCTAATTTTAAGCCCCACCCCATGAGTCATCAGAATTGGTTCCTCTTTTCTGTCAGAGTTCATTTATTGGGGACTGTCATTGGTGAACTGCAAAACGAGATCTGTATTATATTAAAACACCAGCATTCTAGACATTTCTTAAAACACACTACAAAGATATTAAATCAATCACTAACAGATACCAATATTTAGAGAACAGATGATTTCAATACCACTGCATCTGCTTATTTTATCTGTAAGATTTCAATACCACAATGAAAAAAAAGTCATGTATAATTCACTTACAACGCAGATTATCTAATATATTGGTTATTTTATCCAGTATGTTTTAGATGAAATCATTAATAATTAATGAAATACAAAATTACACAGGGTTGTATGTATGTTCTAGAACAAGAGTGGTATTTGGGAGAGTGGGGTACATAAGCCAGAACTGACAACATTTAACTACTAACCAGTAATGGTTTTAGATTACATTTGCAGTCATTTATCAGCTCATGCCTATTCTCTCAAAGCACCAGATAACAGACCAATCAGTAACCGCTCAATTAAACGGTCTATCACTAATCAAGATCTTCCTGTCATTTCCAAAAGCTTACATAGAAATTATTATAATTACTTCATCTTAATGTTGTACAATTAATTACTTTATTTTTTGTATGATTCAATATGCTGTATTGCTGTTTGAGTGTAATGTTTCCTTTTAAATGGTTTGTATTTGATTTTTATTCTTCCCAGCATACATCACAAAACATACACATTTCTAAAGCTTAAGTTGATACTTCAAGAGCTATTGGTGATGAGAGCATGTCAATATTTCCAAGCTTTCAGATAACATGAACCCTCAATGATGTGCAAAAAATGTTGTGCCTTTGCCTATCATGGAGATTAAATTTTGTTAAGGAGGCAACATATTCCTTTAAGGCCATAACCTGAGCTGACATGTCCAGAATGTTGTAAAGCATGGAGACACACTCACATATTTCCGTTACAGCAGAGGGGCCGATGACAAAAAAAGGGTGGTTGTGATTTCAATCAATGGTGCGCAAGAAAGGGGAGAGAGAGAGAGAGGGATGGGGGGTAATGGGCAACTCGATAACCTGGGCTATGAGTGCCAGAGGAAAAGCTGCATTAAATATGCAGTAGTGTAAATGAGGATGCAAGGCAGTGGAGGAGGAGGAGGATGAGGGAGGCTCACTTGCTCCCTCTTTGTTTCAAACTGTCAGCTCTCCTTTTCTGATGGCAGCCTCTGTTTTCTGTGGCCAGCTTGTTTTGACATTTCCCTACTTGCTCCAATCTGACACTTTCTCTTGGCCATTTCTCTGCTACTTTCTCGCACACTGGTTTTCCTGGCAAGTTAATCCCCTCGCTCAGGTTCCAGGGACCTGTCTCATTTTGGCAGCCAGCGTCTGTCATTTTCCCGTTCTGTCACTCTCCAAATGGTCCTCGTGTGGGCATAAACACGTCCGAATCTGTGGGCTAATGAGCCGACAGGTGCAGAGCCATGCACATCAGCCAGTGTCTATGCTCATGAGACCTGATTAGTGTTTTCAAAGGATCTTTGTAACACCAGAAATATAATCCAGTACATTATGTGAGAAAAAAATTTACATGTGGATATAAACAGTTCCAAAATTAAAGACCACCTCCAATGAATATAGCATTTTTTAAATTGTTAACATGTCCATGTGGTCTATTTTATGTACCACAACACACATCATTACCAAAATAAGCAGACAATGTCATGAAGATTTCTGCTTTCATTCTGCAATCTAGCTAAGACAGTCTCCAAAAATTATTTCTGACAGCCCAGGTCTATTACGTAGAAAACCGAAGAAACCAATCCTGACGACTGGTGTAGGTGGAGCTTAATAAAGAAATGAAACGAAACTCAGCGACTTTTTACAAGTAGCTCTTCCTCTCCCTCTTTTTAATCTGCGTCTGGTTCAAATGTACAGTACAGCATAGCCCAATTACTTCAACGTTAAAACTTGTCACTGTCCAGTGTATAGTAGATTAGATTAAAAGTCAGAGGATGGCCGACCAGGTAAACTCCGGCTCATTCCAGCCTCAGGGGACGAGCAGAGCGGTAGTAAATGGAGAAGTGACGGGTCTAGGGTGGCACATTTACAGATCCCCATCCGAGCCTTAGACCATAAAGGGATGTTGTCATGAAAAAAAAAATAAAATAAAATTTTGAGATGAAAAATAGTTGGTTTAGTTTAAGGGGTTAATCAGTGCTTGGAGCAAGTCTTTAAAAGATTTTGGTGAGGTAGGGAAGTCCTGAAAAATTAACAATTTTAACGTTAAACTACAGACTAGATGGTGTTGCGTTTGCTAATGGTTATTAGCTGTTACATCTTAAAATTATTACATTCAACAGGTTGAATACTTTTAAGAATCACATTAAAATGTGAAATTTGCGAGAGCATTTTCTAAGGCATTAGCAGACACGAGCTAACGTAAATTGATTAAATTTACTGGATAGCATTCGTAAGCTAGCTATAGATACGTAATGTGTTAGCTGTCAAAAAGATCCTGCTTTGTTCCTGAACCATTCCTCTTCAAAACTTTTGTTTGTTTTGTGTCTATGTTAAAGAGTTGGAACAAACTAGCTGGGTCAAGCAGATGGCCTTTACTTGCCTCACTTTTTTTTCCTCCATTGAAATAATATCAAGTAGCTCACTCTTTTGTTTTTAGTATTATTGTCTTAATATTTGTGATTTTAATGTTTTTGTTTTATCATTTATTAATACTTTATACAGATTTGAACAATTTTAAACAAAAAAGTGAGTAGCATATTTATTTTCAAAAATGAAAAAAATTGCTTTTACTTAATGCTTAACTCTTTATCTTATATTTTAAGTACTCATATTTTATTGGCGTTTATTTGCATTTGTTTTTATATCTATTCTAGTTCTTATTAACTTTTAATATTTTCGATGTTTCACCTTTTTCTCTTTTCTTTCCAATTGCTTTTAAAAGCACTTTGAAATGCATTTTGATTTGCATAAAAGATACTATATAAATAAAGCTTGATTTATTCATTAATATATGATGACATTCTGGCCATAATACACAATCCCTGTCTGACTCTACATGTCTCTGCTCGTGGCACAAATTGAACCCCAGGACGAAGCCATGTATGAATTATGTAATTACTGCTACTCCGTCTAATCTCTATTATTCCTGTGTGTATGTGTGTATGTAATGAAAGAGATCAACTTAGACTAACTAGATGATTAAAAATTTGAAGATAATACTCACTGCTGTATGCAGATGTCGACTCAGATCCAGGCTGAACGATGACTAGCTGATGAGACTTCTACGCAACAGAAGATATAAACCATGCTTATTTAGAAATACAAAATCATCAAGAGAACATATACAGCCTGCTAAAATCCCACCACTTCCTGTCAGATTTATATAGTAGTAACATACAGTATATTCTTTTGGCTGCCTTAAGGATTGTTGATCAGATTGTGGTGGCTATGGGAGCTGGGGGTTGCTAGCATTAGCCAAGTTACATATTGATTTTTGCAAATGTGAATGTTTCCAAAACACTGCATTAATCTGTTATTTTAAAAATTCAATCAAACCCAGGAGAGAAAGAATAGGCATTAAATATTGCAGTGGCAACAGTGTTGTGAATTAAATAACTGTTCAGTGGGGGCGCTAAACAGTTTACAAACGGCCATTATGGTCCTTGTAGTAACAGTGTGCTTATTTCACCTGCAGTAAATATGCCACTGGAATCCCAATTTAAGTAAAATTATTAAAATAAAAAACTCATAAAAACAGAACAAGATTAGGAGTCAATGCTGGCAGCTGTACAAAACTGTACTTAGAGATTAATGCTAATGGCGTGCTTAAAAAGACAATGCAAACAATGCTGAGCGCAATCAGTATAATATTCACAACGTTCACCATTCATGTGCTGACATGCTAATATATATATTAGCTCAAAGCTTTAAGTAAAGCAAAGGTTAATGGCAATGTGAGTTTTGCAGACCTTACTTCAACCAAATAGAGCTGCAGTGATTAATCGTTTTGTTGACTGAAGAAAATTAATCAACAAGTATTTTGATATTCGAATAATTATTCCAGTTAAACTAATAATCATTTGCTGGTACAAGCTTCTAAAAATGTCAGGATCTGCTGCTTTTCTTTGTTATTTCAGGCAGTAAATGAAGAGTCTTTGGGTTTTTCATGATGGGTCAGAGTAAAGAAGCAATTTCAAAACATCACTTTGGGATCTGAAAAAAATGGGATAAGCATTTTTCACTATTTTTCGACCATTTATAGAGTAAAAGATTAACCAATCAATAATGAAAATATTAAATTAATTATTATTTTTATCATCGACTACAGTGTTATGTTGCTCCCAACATGGCTAAAAACTATGATTGCTAAGATAAATCAAGTTAATCCCTCACCTTCAACCACTCAACTGACCTGATTTTAAAACCATCATCTCTGCATTTTATTTTTCTAAAATGAAACAGACCAATAGGAATGCTAAGTAGCACAAAAATAGACTTTTTTAAATGAGTTTTTCCATGTAGAGGAGGCGGGATACTTACCTGTTTACTATCGAGGAGAAGTGGATCTTTAAAAACAGCTGCTCCACAGAGCTCCACCATCCACTCCATTTCGTCTACAATAAACACACACACACACAAACTTTGGCTGCAAATGTCGACTGTTTTGAGGTAAATTCTCCATGGTCACACCGGAACGTAATTACGGAATTACATCTCTACCTTCACCCTTCTTACCCAAGGGTATACAAATAGACTCATTTCAAAATTTGATCAGAGGACGGTAACAGAAAACCATTCAAATCAATACGTGCACCGTACCTAATTAGTAAACACACATTCAAACGTTCATCTATCAGCATATCACACACTGAGTTCTAAAAAACAAGCCAAAATCAGAACATTCTTTGCTGTCACCTATAACATGAGAAAAGTGAGGAAAACAACTTGTAGTATATAATGTGGGTAACCCCATTGTTTAACATACACAAATGTGAGCCATTAAATAATGGATGGTTGTGCTGAAAAACACAGACTCCATCCTCATGTTTGTGTCTTTAAACTCCTCACGCTAGCTAGCAAACGTCAAGCCATTAGCAAAGCTTCATCGATCCAGCAGGCAGCGGGAGGATGCTGCAGGAGCGCTTTAAGAACCCCTGGAAGAAGGAAGTCAAAGGATGCAGCCTTCTGGGTTTTAAAGCAATTCAACCTTCACCCATCACCTATAAGTCAATTCACCCATGTTGGAGCGGAAAAGCAGGAAAGTAATTCCTTTGCTTTGAACTTGGAGGTCTTTTACAGTTGAAATAACTCAGATAAAAGTTCTGCTGGTGAAAAAACTGCAAAACTAGGACATTTGTGCCGGTTTTTGAAGATGAAAACCGCAAAAACACTTTGGCCAGGAGTGAAGGCTCACTTCCACTCTCTTATTCCAGGCAGCTAACTGACACCAAAAGCATCACGTTTAAGTATGCATTCAATCCATTATAATGTCATTGGCAGGAGTTAAGAAACAGCAAAGTTTTCACATTATATCAGCCAAAAGCTGTCTGAGATACTTCAACTACCCTTTTTGTGACAGGCATCGTTCCCTTCTCTTTGAAGTAAGTCTATCAAAGTCCTGCAGGACACCGACGTCAATAAAAACGCACTGAGGCTGAGCAGTCTTTTTTGATTGAGAGAACAGAACTGTGTGAACAGCATAACAGCAGCTGGGAAAAGGCAACCATTACAGTAAAACAACAAGAACTTTTGCAGTCTTCTCTCTGAGAAATATTCAAATGGAAGTGTAAAATAAAAAAACCCTGCAAATTGTTGGTGAAAAAAATCACAGGACATACTGAGGTGTTGGCAATGCCTGTAAGTTGCTACGTTTTTTCAGAGGATGAAAGTAAAACTATAACCATTAATGCGGTTTAGAAGATCAAAAATAGACTACACATGTCAACTTTACTGCATTGATTTGCGTGTAATGTAAGGATATTTCAATGCATTTGCAAAGTGGATTGTAGGTTTTGGGTAGAGCAGTTCCACAAATTACATTATCATTATATTAACAAATTATACACTTTTTGCAAAAAAATAGATAAATAAATAAAATAAAAATTGATAGCAGCCTCTGACTTATATGGTCGGTGACTAGTCACAGAACGTTAATGAATGAGTAGAAGTTTCAATGCAAAAATTGGAGTCAATAGAGAGTATTGCTAGTATATTGTCCACCAAAGGGCCCAGATGGACTGATAAGTTAATTGTAACTGAAATGTCTCACTAGGTGTATGTGTGTGTGTCTATGTATATACAGTATACATAAAAAAGTAAGTCAAACGAAAATTAGTTGCTGTCTGTAATAAATGAATAGCCATCTCTGTCTTGTTTCGAGGGAAATTATCAAACATTTGTCAGGGCGTTTCCTTATTATTTCCTGTAGCAACAGAAGACTCTTTGGGTTTTCAACTACTGGAGTAGATTAAAGAAGCAAATTTCTTCATCATCTTGACATTGTCAGACGTCACCTTGTGCTCTTAGAATTTTGAGCAATTTTCACTATTATTTGACAATTTATAGAGGAAATGGTTAATTGTGAAAATAACTGACAGATGAATCAATGATTAAAATAATCCTTAGGTGCAGCTATATATATGATGGTCACAACTTAAAGGTTTCTTTTTTAGTTGTCTCTCCAAGGGTAACAAAAACCATCTCAAAGAACCATTGAGCTGCTTAACACATTATGCCTATTTTGTAAAAAAGCTGAAGTGTAAAAGGATCTGGCTTTATGTGCTGTAATCTTTATTGATCACATTTAGTAAGTGAAATTGGTAGGTATCAATAATATCAGCCTCAAAACAGTTCTACTTGGACGTGTTATGTTGGTGATGCGATTTACCTGTGGTCATGTCTGTAAAAGGCCCCTGGAAGCAGATCTTGTAGTCTTTCATGAGCAACTGAAGAGAACAAGAAAATATAAAAGTGAAGATCAAATAACCTACTGTGTGATGACTGTAACATGTAAACAGTCAAGCTTAAAAAGACGGTGATTTAGAGAACTTGATCTTTAGACAGAATTGCATAGTAACTGTAGGTGAGTGAGTGCACCTGAGCCCACTTGGAAATCAGTGCAAACCAGTACACTGCAAATTAAGGGATGAGTCATACCGAATAAAGCAAAAAGGGCTACCTTTCCCAAGGTAACACCACGCTTTATGTGTGCAGAGAAGAACAACTCGCCTGACACCAGAGACACATTGTTTTATTACACTCTGGGCCAATAAGCTTGCTTGAAATGTGAATTCAGAATCATTTCTTTGAGCCACGGTAACAACCTGAAAGGAAAAGTTACAACTTGAATCACAGGGTTGCAAACAGTGCGCAGCTACACAAGGCTGTTTGGAAGATAAATGTCCAGCTGCTAGAGACAGAAATACTAATTTCTCAAACCTGCCTCTTGGTTCATAATGATCATTAGCCAGAGGTGCTTGGTGAAATGAAAAAGCAGTTCTTTAACAGATTTTTAATTTAGACAACATAATGTCCTTCAGGAGGTATTAAAGTGTTTGAAGTGATAACGTGCAAACACTCTCTCCCTCTCTCCGATTGACTTCCTGGGCATCAACATTCTGGTGACAACAAAGAGAGCTGGCACTTCATTTCATCCGCTATTCTGTTTGTCACAGTGATGCAGGCGACAGAAAGTAAGTATGAACAGGACAATGCATCTGGCTCTATGAAAGTGCCAACACCGTGCTGAAACCACTTAATTAAGCCTGAAATTACTGGCTAATTCAATTAGCAGAGGTTCTTCAAAGGCATTGAAATGGCCAACATGATGTCTAGCCATTTCTAATTTTCCCCCTCAGTGGCAACTGAACCAGCCCTGCCAGCCTCACACCAGGAGGATAATTACAATTAGATTTTAACAACAGAGCCACAGCTAAGAGGCTGGTAACACAGGAAAGGACCAGGTTCAATTGCAGGGTGTTGTGGGAAATCTTTATTTGATTTTTTTCTTCACAGAATCGGTTGAGTGGTTGAGGGTTTTTCTTTTTCTTTTCCTTGGTCACAGTCCAGTTTTCTACAAGATTTTAATCAATTTTTCACTCAGGAACTCTGAAACAACACAGCTAGGAGACAAAAACAAATAATGAAAAGTTGGTGGACAAAAATACAGAGTGTGCTCAAGTAAGTAAAATAGTTTTAGGAAGAAAAGCAAGGGCAGGCTGAGAAAGAAGAGAATTTGGAGACAAAAGTCAAAAAGTTGGAGGACGAAAACAGAAAACAAGCTGAGAGAAAAAAAAAAAAAAAAAAAAAAAATCTGAAAAAATGTTGCCTGGTCTTATATATTTATTTTATATTTAAGTTTTAGGTTCATGACATGTAATGAACTTTGGATTACAGAGCTAGTTAAGTGTATGGGAATCAAATCCATCCATCCATCAAGTTTGTGTTTAAATTAAATTAGACAAATAGTCAAATAACAGTGTGAAAAGTGTCATATAAGTCTTAGCTATCTTAGTTTTTTGGGTAGCCAATCTTGAACATGAATATGAGTAACAACAATAAGTTTGGGGGTGGATTTTTATAGGAACAGGAGATCTTTTTTTAGTAGGTATTCTGGGAGAGGAAGTAGAGTAATAAGTTTTACATATATTTGTAGTGTGCAGATCGGGAAAAACTTTGAATTTCTAACATAAGAGCCAGTTTGGGAAGATAGAGACCAGGTTGTTGTTTGTAATACCCCTTGCACACTGGCCAGAAATCCCACTATACTGCAACCTCACAATAGGTAAGGTTGCAGTGAACTCCAAAATTTAACCATTTCACCCTCAAGTCCAAATGTAGTTTTGTGCCAGATTTGGCATACAAAACAGAACTGGGAGAAAACTACAACACTTGGAAGAAGAGAAGAACAGACTGAAGGACCTCTGTCTGAAACTGAGGTTGCTTCTACTTTTACAGAAGTGGTTAAAAACTGGACATAGGTGGAGATAGAGGAAATAGAATAAAATGAACTAACTGACATATGAAGGACGGTTTATGTGAACTGAATGATTAGAAAAAAAAAAAAAAAAAAATCGCAAAATACATTAGAAATTTTCTAAATATTTTGTCTCTCTCCGAATAAATGATTTATTATGCATCTTTTATTTGAAAGAGATAAACATAAAACAAACTGTCAACAGCTGTCCACTGTAAGTGTCAGAGCAGATGCCTGTTTGCAACATCTGCTCTTCTTAGGCTTTTTTTGTTAGTAAACTGAAATAGTGACATCAGAAGAAAGTAAACTCAGTTCAGCAAGATATAATAGAGGAAATATTCAGAATGTAGACATGAATACATGTTATTACTGAATCCACGAGTGCTCCTCTTACAGAAAAATGTGTCAGACCATAAGAATTGAAAAATAGACACTTTTAGCTTTTCTGCTTTGGCTCTACAATCTCTTGATCTCTTTATAATCCTCCTTTTGCAGACAGGCTGAAGAGCAAATCCAATCACACAAGCTTTATGTAATGAAAATCAATCAAGTCAGCAAAACTTTCTAAAAATACAATATGAAGACAAATATAAGAATATTTATGGTTACTTTTAAGTAAAAATGCATTACAAAAATGTGTTTATTTAATGTTTTACTTTACACCTTAATCACTGTTTTCAATAGAACACCAATGAAAATGTGTAATTAGCAATGTTGTGGATGACTTTAGGCTCAAATCGTGACACTAGGCATTTGCATAAAGCCCATTAAACCAAGCACTATGGTGCAGTGCGGTACGGTACGGTACGGCTAAGAGGCTAGATCCACCGAAGACCACTGATTGACTGACAGAACCTTCATTTCCTTGCAATGACTAGGCCATCTTTTTCCTCATGGCATGCAGCCTTCAAACACAGCCTGTTTACTTTGGGTGATAAATACCAATATGCAACAAGAAACAACATGAAATGCTGGATGTCCTTCATTGTTTTGATTGTTTTCTGTTAGTTTCTTCATCGAAGATTCATTTTTTAGAGGGGTACACAGTGTCGCGTTTCTATGACGTCACGTGACTTGTGTAACTGGCACAGTTGCCAAAAGGAAAAACATACTTAAATCTAAATCTTGGATTTTTAGAAGATTTGAAGCGGTGTGACTGATTGAGATATATATATATATAGATGAAATACATATAACTTAACAGCCATTCTGTTCAGTGTGTGGAAGGGACTCACATTGTCATCTTCAGTTTTACGAGCTCTCATGGGACCCTGGTGGTTGGATCCATTCACCACATCCCCTTTCACTTCAAAGGAACTCTGTTGTAAACAAAGCAAAATAACTCCTGAATATGTACATTTTGTATATGAGCCTCAATTAATGAAGCAATTATTCCATTTCATTTGATAATAGTTCTGCTGATTATTACAGTAATCTGGCAATTCTTTTGGTCGTCTTATAATCACAAGGAGTTCATCTCCACATATGATACATAAAAACGCATATAAACTGTAATGGAGAAACTCTAAATTAAAAGGTTGATTATATATTAGGTATCATTGTGATCCACATCGACGGGTTCATCATGCAACCTTAATTCAACACTGAAACATTAGGAAAAGAAACAGGAAATCACCAGCACACAGTCAAACATACCTCATTTAAGAGTTTCTTTTGTTTGAAGCACTCAGAAATCCCTGCAGAGAGGAAATAAGATAACAAAAAAAAAAAAAAAAAACCATCAGAGCTTATTGTCAGAAGTGTGAACAAAGTTTTCCGGGGGCTCTGTTATGTAATATTCCTTTTATTGCCACCTAGCTCAGCACATCATGCTGTTTTGTATTTAAAGCAAATTTGTAAACTCATCAGGTGATGGAGCGTGGCAATTAGATGAGTCAGCAGCACTTACATTGGAAGCTCATCACCCACTTCCTGCCTGCAATTCCCAGAAAGTACTTCAGTGTGCGTTCACACACCAGCTGTTCATCTGGCAAACACGAGACAGAGATGTGTGAAAAAACATGTGCATGGGTGTGTACACACACAAACAGACCATACTCTTGATACACAGTTGTGTAAGAATAGAATACCTGTATATGTTACAAGTGTGATGCGTTGCAAAACTTTTTTTTATCTTACATGCCACTTTATACATGCCATTTTATATAATTTGGTAAATTCGGGTGCAATTTCACACCAACAACCGTTACAGTTGTAGAGTGAAAGTTTCAATATAGCAAAAAGCTAAAGACGTATAAAAACGTATTTATGAATGATCGTTTTTGAGTAACAGCATTTTCCCAAAAAGCAGGGACAAATCATGGTTGATCAGCAGGGTTGGGGGTTATTCTTCCTTCAGTAAATATATCAATCATCTATTGATTTGCATTCCAGGCAAGACTAAATTGCACATTAGACACACCTCAAACCTAATTCAATTTCAAGTGATTATTATTTTCTGCTAACTGTTAGATCGTGACACCTTCTGTCCACCTTACAACCTTTCACAATAAAGATCAAGCAGCTCAGTGCTCCCATTTTCTGTTACCCGGGAAACAGCTGCCATTTAAAATAAAAGGCTTTTTAAACAGCGCCGGTTAATATGGTGCTTTGGGAAGAGAGAGGGGTCTGACATTAAAAAAAATTGATCAGAGAGGGTAATTAACAACAAGGGAAGGAATGGAAGTGTGTGGGTGAGGAGACAGACACAGAGAGCTTATCTCTGAGGAGTGCTTGAAGGAGAAAAAAAAGACAAACAAAACAAGCTGCAACTACACGGACAAAGAAAAGTGTCATTCTGGAAATGAAAATGTTCCTGCTCAAGGAAATATTTAAATACATAAGTCACTGTTAAAGAGGACTATTAGAGTGGATGATTTATTTTTTTCTGTGTATGCAACGATGATTTAATTGTAAGGGACTGATATTCTTTCTATTGAAAAAATATAATATTACCTTGCGGAAGGCTACGTGCAATTACTCATCGATGAGAGGCTTGTGCTCATGATTGGTGGAAATGCAACATTTTCATTTTGGAATGAACTGTGCCTTTAAAATAGTTTCAGTTTTCACTAAATGAACACTGTCGTAATAAACTCACACTGTCTGTGTTCTCACCTGTGCTCATGATGACATGGGTCACCTCTGGCGTTACCTGGGAGACCACACGGGCACCAACTCGCCTAGCAAACTTTTTCACTGTTATCTATAGACAACGACATCTTATTAGTAAATGCATCCTACTGAGGAAAGCAACACATAACCTGACTGAATGGGCACCTGTTCATTGGGGCCTAATCCAGATGACACCAGCACCATCTTTAGTTTACTTCTGTCCCTTGTAGGAGTGTTGTTTTCTTTGTCCTCTTGTCCATCTGATGGGGAACCGTTGCTCTTTAACATTTTTACGGCTGAATTTGAGCTTAGTGTCTTAGATGCTCCAGTGTCTTTCACGCTTGCCCCTGTGTGTGTGGAGGTTAAAAGAAGAAAAACAACAAATATAAAGAACGTGTCAACAACAGCTAGATCAAACTTAATAACAATTTCCAATTCTACTTATTTCTCCTTTGATAATGTAACATTCATTGAGCTCACTGTCGGGCTATTAAGCACCAGACACAACACTGAACTTTGCAACATGGAGCTTCATCCTTAAGTCACAGCTGTCATATAGACAGCAAAATTAGTACCTAATATTAGTACCTACAGAATCCTATAGTAACATGCCATTTACAGTACATGCCAGTTGTATCATGGAAAATGTTGTACCAGGAGAAAACTGAGGAAAAGATACTCAAAATGTTTTATTTTTACATATTTTTTTCCAACCGTACATCATTAACCTTACCTATCTCTGCAATACTGCCGTGTTTGGAGACAGCGTGCTGTGTGATTCCACTGTTGTCCGATGGTCTTGTGTTGGCTTCACATTCTGCTTCTGTAACAGTTTTCCTACAAAGGAGACATTGGCAGTTGTCGGCAAGTGAAGGAAATGACACAATGTTGTGGAGATGGCAGCAATGCCCTCGCTGAGTTGGAATATCAAACCATTTATATATTTATGAAAACTGAGATTAACTAATTTCTGATCTATTGTAGGTTGACCGTTGCTCTGAAGTGCAGAAACTGTCCAAAAACTGTGTTTAAATATTCAGAAATACCCACCCCCCCGCAAAAAAAACACCCTGCCCAAAAAATTTAATCACAATAGCATTATATTATCATATATTTTATCATTAGTTAAATACTATTGTCGTACATTTTTGTAATCAATCAAGTTAGAATTTATTTGAGCTATTCTATATAGTTTTGGTACCTCTGCTATCTGCACCATATTTTATTTCAAGTTGATTTTGATTACATGCTTTGCATGCAAGTAATATATAATATAACTATAGTACCTACAGCTTCTAAAATATATTTAGGCAACAGAGTAGAGCTGCAACGATTAATTGATGGAAAGAAAAAAAAAATGACAATCATTTTGATAATTGAATAACTATTTTAGTCTTATTTTTAAACAAAACCATTAAACATTTCTTGGTTCCAGCTTATTAAATGTGAGGATTTGCTGCTTTTGTTTGTCCTGTCTGGCAGTAAATGAAGCAAGTATTAGGACTAAAGTTTGAGCTAATACAATGAATTTATGGTTAAAGTGCTTATTTGCAGATTTAAATTGAAGTATTTATATACATTAGATGAACAATGTCATCATATCTGTTAAAGTACATCTACGCTTAAAAAGGTCAGTATTTGGTCATTATCCCAATCAGTCAGTGCCTAACAAAGATGACCTCTGATGCTGTCTTCTGTTTCTTCCTTAGTTGAAAGAAATACGTGAATATGTTGAGTCAAGTGACAGAGTAAATCAAGAATATTACATTGTTTGATAGTAAAAACCTGTATTTACTGTGTTTATGGTCATTACCCTGCTACATTGGAAAAGAAGTAGCGTTAATTCAGTCATTGACGTATTTCAAATCAAAAATGCTGAAAAAAAACAAAAAACCAAACAGTTGGCAGTTGAATAAGGTAGACTGTAATGTTGCATCACACTTCAGTACTGACAGAAACCCATTAAACAAATTACTTGTTTCCTTTTTTATCAGTAGAGTTCAAACTACTTATAACTTCCACCTTAAGATGTTCTAGAAGTTTTTTTTCATTAAAGTTTAATTTCCAGTGCCAACCATTCTCCCCAGTTCCACCAGTGCATTCATGGAGCATGTGCTTTTTAGTTTAGTGTGTACAGCTATGGCCCTCTGTGTTTTCATCTGCTCTGTTTTGCCTGGAGGATAGCACTTAGAACCCTGCAAGGCGAAGGGATGGGGGGAGGCAGTCGAGCGGGAGAGATAAATTACTGTGGCAACACAAGTTTTCCTCTAAGTGCTCTAAATGACATAAGATGCAGTCAGTAATGACTTTTTTATTCTACACAGCATAAGCAGATTCTGGCTTCATTAGTGAGATTATCCGCCTGTCCCTTTTGAGATGCATCACCCTCTGAGACTAGCAACACACTTGCAACACACACAGAAATACAAACTTTCTCCTTCAGTTACAGAACAAAAGAGACCAATTACATGCCATTTGCTCCCATTATTATTCTGCCTAATATGGGGGTATTGAAATATGGCTCCATTTAAAAGGTATTAGCATTGTATACAACCCTCCGAGGAGAGAAGAACAATGCACCAAAGCAGATATTATTATTTCATACCTGTTACTGAGGTTGGATCTGACCTTTGGGATTCTCACAGATTGGTTAACTGGCCAAATCAGGCTGTCCATTTCCTCCTGTTTCAAATAATTATGCCAACTTAAACTAATCAGCTGCTTCTGTAGCGTCATATCAGATTTCCAGATATGAGAGTTATTGATCCCATCTGTGGTTAGCCACAGCTTTAGTTACATTCACTTGTGGGCACTGACAGTTTCCACAAATACTAAATTGATGCCCATAATAAGACCAGAAAGCTCATAAGTAGCATGGTGACAATCATTATATCTCTTTCAGTGACAACAGTGACTCAAGAATATCTTCTCTAGTTTTACCATGTCGAACCGCTTCCTGAATGTCATTCAGCTGTGATATCATCAGCGCCTCTAGTAAGTTCCAGCAAACAATGGCGTAACAGACATGGTTTATTTGTAATCTACTGTGGCTGTACAAGTTTAGTTTTTCAGCAAAAGTGATTAAGCAGTGAAATTAAGCTAAAGGATAAGTACTACTGCATGGATATTCTTATGATTTTCTCTTTCTCTGCATTCCTAAATATGTTCTTTTTCTAGTTGAATGGTCATTAGGTTTGAAAAAGAGCACATGTTTTGTGACACATGAACCAGAGAACCAGCTAGTTTGGACTATGTGAAGGACTCCGGAATAAGCTGCAAAATCACACCATTTACACCTCTGTATGTCAATTCCTTCTTGGGAAAATATGTGCAAAAAAAATGTGTGACCATTCAAGAGATCTTAACCTTGACCTTTTGACCTAGAAAGGCCATAGGTTAATCATCTGTAGCCAGTTCCAATTAACACCAGTGGACCCATCTCTGTCAATTATTATGAATTATGTCCAAAAATGCCTTTTGACCTTTCAGAGACCTTGAACTTTGATCTCAAAACCCCTAAAGTTAATCATTTGTAGCCAGTGCTTTCAGCTACACAATGACAGCAGTTGGACCGTTGTATGTCAATTCTGTCTGGAGTTACGGCCAAAAACATACTTTTTGACCTTTCAATCATCTTGACCTTTGGCCACCAACATCTAATCAGCTGCAGGATGGGCAAAAACAAACCATTGATGAAAATTTCATCAAAATCCATCCATGACTCATTGAGGTATCCTGTTCACACACAAATAAATAAACTAACAAATTCTGTCAAAAACAAACTTCCTTGGTGGAGGTAACAATTATTACCCTTAGGAATGTTGTAGTTCACAGATACATTGCTAAGTTACAAGTAATGAATAAAATGCACATGTACAGTAACATGTAAGTCCAATCTAGCATTGTTTACTTACCCATCAGAAGCTGTGTCCTGGCCATGCAGGAGGGGTCGGTGAGTGTCTGGACCTGGGGACACAAGACAATTATCAGCCTTCAATAGTTTAGCTAAAAGACTTCAGTCTGGGGTTGCTGAAGTGTGTTATTACAAGCTGGGTTCCAATCAAGATATACTACAAATTTTAAGCAAATTTTCTGAAAATCTAAAAAGAAAATGTCGATTTATGTGTGTTTCTGTACACTAACGTTATTCAAATATTAGGAGTTAGTTCATTGATAGCGAGTAGCAAGTGGCAAACTTTCTTTACCACAGAAGAAGGCATAGCATGATGATGCAATTAAGGACTACACCTAACTAAATGGAGAGAAAGAGGAAAAGGAAAATGGTACAAAAATAGCTCAGTTGACATTGGAAATACTACAAAAGGTCAACTACTACTACAGATACAGTATGTACATCTCCCGCTGCTGCCATTGCTTCTCTCATGCAGTGGAGAACAGATGAGTTGGTGACATTTACAGCACGTAATGTCTAAACATCATCCTTTATCCGCTTCCTCTGTTTGCATTGAACCTATTTGCATTTATCTTTTACAACAACTATTCCACCTCCTTCCAGCATCAGAACCTTAATGCAACACTTCAGAATGTTTTTGAATTTTTCAGTGTTTCCATTCATGTTTTTTAGCACAAATCAAGAATATCCTCAGAAAAGGAGAAAATGTTTAAAATCAATTATTTTTGCTTTGATGTTCACGTCTCTTAATCAGTTTATCCAAACCAAAGGCCAAAGATATTCAGTGTAATGTCATAAATAATAAAATCGGAAGAATCTACCTCAGAGATAGAGGAACCTGTGGATTTTTGCTAAAGAAATCACATAAATAATTATCTACTAATGAACTGATTGTTCCAGGTCTTGAGAAAACACACATTTCACATTTGTTTACCTGTAATTTGGCTGTTTTGGTCAGTCTTGGGAGGGGCTTCTTTCTCTTGAAGCACCTCTGACACCAAAGCCATCAGCTTCTCCAACCTCACCAACTCCTTCTGCATCTCTATCTTTTGCTGAAATAGAAGAGAAACAAAGTCAAGTCGAGCATCTCATAATTCAAAATGAGTCACACATTTGAATAAAATACAGTGGGCGGATGAGAGGAAAAGCAAAAACACAATGCCAACATGTTAAAATAAAGAACAAGTAAATAAATACTTTGTATATATTTGGTGTTTTGAGCAGACATGGAAAAACTCAGAGAGAGATAATCAGCATCGGACGGGAAGGAAAGCCTCATCAGCCAGACAGCGGTTGATGTAGTGAATAAAATGATTATGTAACAATTAAAGATGTGACAACAGTTTCCTAAGTGCATCTTTTTAAATATGTTTATGTTTTAATACTTCACTGGACTAATACTTTTTGCATCATTTACAATGTATAAGTGCAGTGATTAAATAGACAGGCACACAAACAGGCATCAAATAATATCAAACCGCTTGCATTTTCAGATGTGAATAATCCTGAGACCCTTATTAAACTCTGGCCCGTGAAACCTGAACTCCCCAGTCAAACCCAGTGGAGTGATAAAAGTGAGAGGGCTGGAACATGGATGAGGTAGAAAACAAGAATCATCTACTGGGTGGCAGTTCCTCCAACATAAATGAAATACAATTTAGAAAGCTGCTGAGGGGGACATTTTTTACAAACTGAGGCAGTCTGTCATCCAGGAGCTGACAGATTGGTTTAGGAAAAAACGCTGTGGCTGCCCTCTCTGGGGCGTAACATGACAGTGCATCCCCAGGAGTACAATTCAAGCAGGTTAACACTGAACGAGCAAAGGGGCAGGCTCTCACATTTCTTGGGTTCAAATTAATGAGAAAGTTACTCACTTACTTGCATTGACAAATGTTATTTTTCCACAATAGAGGGTCCAAGTGCAAATCAAAGTAATTGAAAACATAATCATATCTACCTGTGTAACAAGGACTTCACTCGAAAATTGTGACGATTCCACAGAAACGCTGGGGTCATTAACAGCGGCATCGCCTATCGAGAGGAAACAATTGAATCAAAATAATTTTTTTGGTCTGGTATACAAATTCACCAGTAAGAGGTAGGTAGTAAGTAGTAAAATCATGGAGTAAGCACAACCTTTGCTTATTAGTAAGAAAAGAGAAGACTTGCAAATTTTAAACCCACTGCTGAAGAAATAAACTTACATTCTTCTGGTGTGCCAAACAGGTCCATAGATGCTTGGCTGGAGTGAACACAGTCAGGGCTGGGGCACGCAGGCGGCCGGCTCAGCGGCTCCCCTCTAACAGCTGTAACACGCTCACACCTGTTAGCGTCACTGGAGTATCTCAGATTCTGGCTCACAGAGGATGGAGGGGCTGCCATACCTAAAATTTCATTCAAAGTCGGTAACTCCTCTCCAGCGCAATCTGACAAATCAGACGAAGATTTCAGCCTCTTGGCCCTCTTCTTCTTCTTCTTCCTGTACATGCCTTTGATGGAGGAATGGGTGCTGAGCTCTCCGCTACCATGAGTGGAGGACTTTGCCTCGTGGACAGTTTGTGTGACTGGCATTACAAGGCCATCAGGAGTTAAAGAAGATTCTTCATTTAAAATTTGTTCAGCTGCGTTGGCTGAATGATTTCCCCTGGAACTGCGCACCGAAATGCTGTCTCCAAAATCCTCTCTTGCAGCACAATCAGGCTGATTCTCTGTAATTTGAGAATACTTTGAAGTTATGTTTGGCTCATTGCGTTCAACGTCTGTGAATAAAAGCCCTGACTCTCCCAATTTCGGAATAAAAGAAAGACAAGGACTTTCTAGTTCACGTTCTGACACTTTGTTAGGAGTCAGAGGACTACCGACACAATTCCAGACGACAGGGTTACCAACAGAGCCCTCCTGCCCTGAACAACTATCAGGGATCAAGGCTTCTACCACAACCTGATGTGGTTTCTCAACAACTGCTTTTCTTGTCAAGTTGGGTGAATTAGAAGGGGAGATCAAATCACAAGATTTGTTTTCACTGTTGCCTAATGCCTCTTGGTTGATTTCAGGTATCGTTGTGTGTTTCTGTTCTTTGGCAACGCTTGAACAAACATACTGGTTCTCTTCTGCTGCTGCACACTCAACATTTTCTTGGTCAGAACTACAAATCTTTTTTGTATTTGGGGCACCACCAAGGTGGAAAGACCTTCTTTTAGTAGCTTTGAAGCTCCTGACCAATTGCTCCGTGTTCTGCTGACTGTCCTCCTCATTTCTGATCCCAGTGCATTCAGTCTCCACCTGAGCACAGTTTTGGGTGTTACTGTTTGGATTGTCGCCTTCAAGTGTTGGTTCTTTCAAGGCTATTTCAGGAGGACTTGTGGAGTTTGGGACCACAGGGACTTCAGACAAAATTTCAGCATTTGGCAATTCAGAAGTGGAATTCTTAGCATCTTTTTCTGGTCTCAAAGAAGATGCTTTCTCACCAGACTCAATTTCTACTCCTCCGAAATCTTGATGACAAATGCATCCATTTCTTTCAGGCCTTTTTGTAGTGTTTTTATTTTTTGGTGATGTGGAATTGTCCAATATTCCACCTTCAGAATCTGCACATTGCTTTGAGACATTGTGGTCTTTTTCAGGTATACTAGCTTTTGAATTTACTTTCTTTTGACATCCCTGGACTTCCTCAGTGAAGACTTTAAGTCTTCTACCTCTCCTAGTGCTCCTTGCCAAAGGGACTTCCTGGTCCTCGCTGCTAGGGTAATTCTCAATATGAACTTTAACTTCATCTGGTCTAAGTCTTGTCTTAGGACTGGTTTCTCCATTTTCAACTGTAACCAGAAGGAGAGGTTTTGTCACTCTAGCAGGCTTGTTTTTTTCTGACACTGTGTTTTTACTTCGTTTCTTGTTGTTTTGCTTTTGCTCAGTACTTTCTGACTTTGCCTTAGCTTGGTCTAGCAAATCACTGTCAACCTGTTGCAGAGTAATTTGTTTCCTCTTTTTTCGCTTGGTTTCTGCTTGCTGTTGTCCAACATCAGACACAGGACAGGGAACCTCAACTCTGCAATCATTTTTGTCATTTTCTGGCAAGTTGGTCAGCTCTTCTATTATTTGCTGCTCTTCTTCCATGTCACTTGCACTTTTATCTTCAAAGGTTGCTTTTTTGACAAAATCAGCTGGAGAAACCGTATCAAGTTCTATTGTTTTAGCTTTAACAGGTTTACCAAAAACATTTGGTGGAGGAGAGGCCATCCTGTTCCCTTTCCGCTCTCGTCTATAGATGGCCCCAAACACCTGATCTTCAAGGGTTTTAACAGGATCCTCCCTTGTCGGATTCACATAATTATTTTGTTGCCCAATATCTATTGTTGAATTGGATGAGCAGCTGTCAGAGTCATCAGCATCTTCATTGGGTTTCTCAAACTGTCCATCACTTGGAACTTTCATGAGCCACTCAGCAACTTTCTCTAGACTTTTCTTCTGTTTCTGATTAAGAATCACATCAGGCTCCAAATCCCTTTTGTGCCTCTTCCTCAAGGACATTCTTGAAGGTTGTTGTTTGGTCCCATCTGGACCATCTTCCTGCAGTTTGGAAGCGCCCGTTTTGACTTTTTTGCGTGTGGATGACTTTTCCATGATTTCTGTTCCCTCAAAATTTGTTGGGCTATTTATTTTTTTGTTAAAAGTTGGTGGGGCTTCACCAAGGCCACTGTCCAAGCCACTGTTTTCTGCAGTCAAAGGACTTGTGTCTTCGAGCCCCATAAGTCTTGCAAATCCATTCTGTGCTAAATAACAAATGTAAAAATAACAGATAGTTAACTCTTTGGATCCACTGTCAAAATTAAAAACATCTAAAACCACCACCTATTAACTTAAGTGCAATCTATCACTGTATAGGTTTACTTTAAACTTTTAAATACAAACCTGCCAATTAGTCAGAGGTGAAAATATGTATCATCACAAAAATCCTTACCTGCTATGGTTGAGGAATGAGACTTTGGAAGATCACTGCTGACATGCTCCTCGCTATCATGGTCAGTGCCAGGTGAATCTCCTGATGATATTTCATGTTTGGCAGCTTCCATATCTGTGACCCTGAGCAGAGTAAAATACAGATCAACATACAGGGGTAACTATTACTGTGAATGAATTAGAATAGAATTTATGTTTCAAATAACTTCTTACTCCAACTGTTCTTTTTGCTGGGGCATTCCAGTTAAGTCTGAAAATATAAACGTAGCATGATCAGAAAATAAAGATATCAAAACTATTTTCTGAAATCTCTGATGTGGTCTTACAGTTTGTGCCAGTGTCATTTTCATATGCGAGTATCATTCCTTTCAATCCCGTGACAAGTCTCTGAAATCCAGGGCTCTCCTGTAAACTCCTGTGTTGATGAAAGTAATACATATATTAATGTAAGGATTAAAAACAAAAATATATGTTACACTATCATGTTTTTGTTTTTGCCTAACCTCTTTGTTATCTTGGCTTTACACACAGGACAGTTGGCCTTATTTTGCTTGGTGTTATCCAAAAGTTTCATCATACAAAATCTGGAAGGAAAGGAAAACATATTCTGTTTTGAGTGCATTAAAATATATTTCTTTAACAAATTAGACTAAATTAAACACTACTCACTTGCAAAACTGATGGTCACACTTAGTAGATACAGGCGCAGTCATTAAATCCAAGCTACAGGTGACACAAAGTATTGTGTGAATAAACCCATATTTTACTTAAACAAAATTGGTGCAGCTGTGGTAGATTTTGCTTATTGACCCATTTTAGCTAGAATAAGACTCACCATATTGGACACTGCAAAGTCTCCCAAAGGAGGGAAATACCCTTTTTAACATCTTTGGCTTTTGGTGTTTCCATGGTGATTTTTTAAAAACCTACGAACAGGAAAGGGCACATTAGATCAACACACTGGCAATATTAGACAGAATTCTGAAGACACACAGTCTGAAGTGAGCATAGAATTTGAGCAATTCGTATTTTGTGATATTGGCTATCCTTTTAAGAAAAACAATAACAATTTTATTATAAGTAACACAGTAACTTGATAAAAATAATAAAATATTCATGAAGTTTATATGAACAAACAAATATATATGTGTATCAGAATGAGAATTGTGTTTATTGCCGGGTAAGGTTACACAATACGAGGAACACTGTATGTCCTGGTATGTAAGTACACTAATTTTTATGCTCACAAAAGGCTGATTAAACATTCAGCTTGTTGTTATTGATGTTGTGGTGCAATGTTGTGACACCAATCTATTACCAGATATCTGGCACTGGATGGAACTGAGTGTACTGGATGTAACGTCACCTGAGAGAAAATGGTAAGTCTGTAATTCTTACACAGAGCCACTAACACCAGGAACGGCCCAGATTTTGATTCCCTTCATGGGCATTTACAGTAAGTACATAATTTTAGAACTTTAAATTTCATCTTATCAGACTCCCCCCTAAAAAAGAAAAAAAAAAAAAAAGAAAAAACAATACAGGATTGGCACAACACATCGGTCATCAGCATTGGCCTTTGAAAAACCAATATCAGTCCATCACTGATATGCATATACATATAACTAAAATAATAAATAATAAAACCTGAAAGACCCACAGAAGCCAGAAGCCAGATTTTACGCAGATATTTCCATTCAGTTTTTAAATATTAAACCTTAACCTGACTGTGATTATAACAAACTGGCCCGTCTGCAATAAGCATAAAAAGTTTCAATAAACATTACATATGCAGTAGATTGTACTACTATTATTCAGTTTACTTGATATGTTCAATGTTATCCAAAAACAAAGTTACTGTTGGCAACTACAATAGTTAGGGTGTTGTATATTTTACATTTAATACATTACTGTGGACAGACTAGTTGTACTTTAAAATTAACTCCAATGCTTGATGCATTACATATAACGTTTCTTAATATAGTTCATCATTGCAAACGTACATGGGGAGTCTTGTAAGTGTGTGTAACTTTACGACGCTAGTGTCAATTGATAATCATTTTGTGGCAGAAAAGCAGCATCTCAGCAAAAATGCAGGATGGCGAGTCATAATATTCCAATGAGACCAGTCAAAAATAACATTCAGCACAGCAACAATATTCGAACGTTAGAGTCATACAGCTAAAATCAGATACTAAACATCGGCCTTGCTAGCTGCCCGGATTTATTATGGGAGGTTACACGGTTTATCTCTGACTTTCAGAGCTTAAGACAACCGACGCAAATGTGTCAACAGACCAAAATACGACTCAAAGAGTGAAGCACAGTTTGTGATTGCGACGCCACTTGTAACATGTAGATAAATATTTCCGATATTACCTTCGTTTTGTACTGTTATGTGTTGTCATCAGCGGTATCACAAGCTTCAGTTTTCCCGCAACTACCGTCTTCTTCTGCTTTTCTTTAAAGGCGAATTGTCTTGGATGTTACAGCGCCAACTGCTGTCGTTGAGTGTTAATCACATACTGCACAGTGCCATCGATATGGAGCTCGGTCCCCCGCTAGCTTTCTCCATCCAGAGTCGTGAAAATAACAATTAGGCAAAGGGCGAGACAATCTGGAGTGACAACTCATGCTTAAGGAGTGAAATATAGCAATCCCACAGTGTTTTGTCGTTTCCATTTCCATTTATGGCGAACAGCAACGAATATACAAATCAATAGCTATACAAATAAATTAAGTACTTGTTTCTGGTGCGCGCGTGCGTGTGTCAGAGATAAGTGCATGTGTGTAGATGAACACCATGCAGTTATGGACGGGATTTAGTACCACAATTATACGACCATTTACATTTACAAGGAAATTTGAGACCAATCGAACTTGATTTAGCTGTACTTCCCCTTTTCATTTTTTTTTTTTTATCATAGCTTAGTTGTATTTTGATAGGTGCTACCAAAAATGTGTCCAATGGCAGTCAATGGCCAAAGTATTTTATAGGAATGGCCACTAAGTTTAGCAGCTGTGTACTGCATTTTTTTTACGTCAGACTTTATATCATATTTAAAAAGGGAAAAAAAGGAAAAAAAAAACGTCAAGGGAAGATTTTATACACCGATAAAACGTGATTTTGACGTCACATCCTCCGTAAACAACAATAAGGAAGTGGGAAGAAATCCCGAGTGGCAAAATGCGACAGTCCCGCTTGATACATTAGGGGTGATTTGTTGCCATTGGCTGCACGTCGGGATTATTTATGACATAGTTTTAATTTTCCACAAGTGACAGTGAGTCTGTGTTACGTATAAAACATGTAATGTGTTTTACATTAAAGCTAGCTTTAAAGCTAATGCTATCTAACCAGCTGTGTAATCGTTTCACTAAACAGCTGTGTAGTTAGCCAGCTAGATAGTGTCTGTGCTACGATAACTTCTAGTAGTTTTCCTTTTTTTGTGGCCTGGACGCGATCGAATTGGTATTAGCATTAATGTCTCGAAAATAATACTCAGTTGTTTCATCGTTGCTAGTGATGGAGGGTTCCAAGTCGTCGAGCACAACCATGCAGGTCAGCTTCGTGTGTCAGCGATGCTGTCAGCCGCTCAAGCTAGACACATCCTTTAATGTCCTCGATCGGGTCACAATACACGAACTCATCGGTAAGTATAAGAATCAGTGTCAGGTGTCTAACGTCCGTCATGCAGTGACCCCAGTGTGTCCCCTCTCTCCTCCTTAGCTCCGCTGGTCACAGTGACCCCCAGCAAACAGGACGACAGCTCGGAGGGGCAGGCAGCTCAAGAGGTAGCTACAGCACAAAACGCAAACCTCAGGAAATTACAGTAGATAATTGCTGTGTGTGTGCCACTGCTGTCACCATCAGTCCATCCACCGCATCTCTTTGGGTGCGTGAAAGTTAATGTGATTAAACCCAAATCAGTGGCATCAAGGAAAACGAGATTTACATGAGACATTATGTCAACTGCATTAATATGTAATGACAGAAAACATGAATTAATAAAGGTTATGACTTGGTAAAACTGTATGTTTTAAACAAAGTAAGCACAAATGTGAGCACTGTTTTTTGAAAACTCTACATTTCTGTATTTTGATTCAGTTTTCAAAAACCCAATGTAATATACAAGAACTTAGAGGATATAAGACCACAATTCCGTATTCCGCAAGGTTGTTTGTGTCTTAGAATCAATTTTTTATTTTCTTCCTGGAGACCTTTGTAGAAAACAAGCAAGACGGAGTGTCAAGAAAGTACATCCCTCCTGCACGGTGAGCTCTCAAGTTTTGGAGCATCATACATATTTTTGTTGCATATTTTGCTAATTAATGGAATCTTTCTCTGCAGGATGATGTCCACCGAGAGCGCCAACAGCTTCACACTGATTGGAGAAGCATCTGATGGTGGCACGATGGAAAACCTTAGTCGCAGGCTGAAGGTAAAGTCAACTCTTGACACAGCTGAAAATGTCTTTTATCTTGCTTTATTCTTTTTATTTCACCTCTTATTTTATTGTGAGGCATTTTGTGAGGGTCGGTCTGTGGGCCCTAAGCTTTAGAACCATTCTCATTCACAGGTGACCAGCGACCTGTTTGACATCATGTCAGGCCAGACGGATGTGGACCACCCACTCTGTGAGGAATGTACTGACACACTGCTGGACCACCTGGACACACAGCTCAACATCACTGAGAACGAATGCCAGAATTACAGGTAAATTCATTTAAATCCCTCCATCTGCCAGTTTTTAATCCAGGACACTTAGACGCACGATATTGGGTTTTTGTCAATATCCGATATTTTCCGACGCAGGAGCGAGAGAACATTAAGTCTTTCCTGTAACATATAATGATACGTATTTTAGGCTTAGATGCAGAAAATGCTGCTGGTGTCTCTCGCCACAAACCTGGTCTGTTAAAAGTGCTCATTCCAAATGTGTGCATACAATCAGTGTGTATGTAATAACACAAATCTTATTTTCAGGCAGTGTCTGGAGCTGCTGTCACACCTGCAGGTGGAGGAGGAGGAGACCCTGTTGGCAGAGCTGCAGCAGCTGAAGGAGAAGGAGGCGGCTCTGGTGAAGGAGCTAGAGGCAGTGGAGGCGCAGCGGGCTGCCGTGGCCCAGGACCTGTCCCAGAGCAGGGTCCACTCTCAGCAGCTGGACACCGAGGAGCTACAGTGAGTGTAAGCAGGTGACAGTGCTGTAAGCTGAAGGATACGGCAGCTGACAGCTCGGTGTCTTCCCAATGCTCTGTGCTCAAAGGTACCAAAAGGAGTACAGCGAGTTTAAACGGCAACAGCTGGAGCTGGATGACGAGCTGAAGAGCGTGGACAACCAGATGCGTTACTGCCAGATCCAGCTGGATCGTCTGAAAAAGACCAACGTCTTCAACGCCACATTTCACATCTGGTACACACACAGACATAGGTTGTTGTGTAGGCCAAGAATAAATGAGTTTTCTGTCAACCAGCCAACCAGCGAGGTTTAGCAACTATTTAAAACAAGCCTCCGGGACAAAAAAATTAACCACTCCGCTTTGACTGAGAATCTGAGTTGTTTGTTTCTGTTTAGGCACAGCGGCCAGTTTGGGACCATCAACAACTTCCGCCTGGGTCGACTCCCCAGCGTCCCAGTGGAGTGGAATGAGATCAACGCCGCCTGGGGCCAGACGGTGCTGCTGCTGCATGCGCTGGCCAACAAGATGGGGCTGCGTTTCCAAAGGTATTCACACAGTCACACATTTCATTTTTCTTTCCTTCAGCTTTGAATTATCTGACTAAAGACCTTTTCAACGCCAGCCGTCATGACATAAAATCACAGGTATACAGGTGTAATTAAAATGTAATAAGGTTCTGATCCATTAGGTGTCACATATCCTTCATAGTGAGCTGACATGCACAAAGAGTCACCATCTTGACTCTATTTGACCTTATGTAAACAGAACCATAATTAATATAGTTGTGTTGACCTGCTTGTGACAAAGGTCTACTAAGTTTAAACTATATTTTTCGGTAATCTTTTTTCCTATGTACGTTAAAAAGTAACCTGAGTAAGTTTGTGTTTTGCTCTCTTACGCATTTACACCATCTTTTTTGTATATTATGTGTCAGTTTACAGCTCTTGTATTTTTTTTTGGCTCTTCACAATGTTGTTCTTTTGTCATACACATTAAATTATTCTTTGCTATTTTTTGAATGTAGTCAATTTGTTGCTTTGTTGCTTTATTTTACTGTAATTGCCTAAACGTATCATGTATGCTTTTGCAAACATGTCAGTAATCGCTTTTCTTCATACTGCGTATTCTGCAAGTCAGAATAAAATTAATCTCAAACAACAATCCTCTTCCCAGATATCGTCTTGTCCCATATGGAAACCACTCGTACTTGGAGTCGCTCACAGACAAGTCGAAGGTAGCATTTGCATTCATTTCCAGCCCTGTGTGGTTCTCGTTTGGATTCTCTCCTATAGGCTTCACCCCTGCCCTTTTTCTTCTCGTGTTTGTTCAGGAGCTCCCTCTATACTGTTCAGGCGGCCTGAGGTTCTTCTGGGACAATAAATTCGACCACGCCATGGTGGCCTTTCTGGATTGTGTCCAGCAGTTCAAGGAGGAGGTGGAGAAAGGAGACACTGGATTCTGCCTTCCGTACAGGTCAGTCACCTGCACATCGGCACAATAATTGTCCTCACGCTCACCCAGGATGCATTTGTAAATATTCATGAAGCCTGAGTGCAAATTTTGAACCATTACCTCGACTCATTCTGGAGGGGCTGGAGAATTGTCTCCTTTGATTAGGCTCGGGTCATGTAACCCTTTGAATTTTTTAAGCACAGCCTCCAGTAAAACTATCATCAATATAGTTGTGTAATGAGCCTTAAAAAGTTCACAGCACCTCTTAAGTCACCTCTGAATGCCCTTCCTCTCTGTGTGAGTTCTTTTAACTGTGCTTAACACACCCCTTAACCTTTTGTTTGCATCCTAAATTCTGTTTTAAGGTCTAGAATTAAGCATATAAAGTTGTGTTCCCTGTTTTTTTCACATAGTATCCGTTTTGTACACCCAGCAGGCTCACCGTTATGACTGTAACCCATGTGTCATTCCTTAGGATGGATGTGGAGAAAGGCAAGATCGAGGACACGGGTGGCAGCGGCGGCTCGTACTCCATCAAAACCCAGTTCAACTCGGAGGAGCAGTGGACAAAGGCGCTCAAGTTTATGCTCACCAACCTGAAGTGGGGACTGGCCTGGGTCACCTCGCAGTTCTACAATAGATAAACCTCCTGGACTGGATAAATGATAAATGGATTCCATGTGACTCTTATTTGGCCAAGAGAGAGAAATGGTTATATCTGCGTCACTTCACAAAATCCAGGTTGTGAGTTTAACCATTTCACAAATCCTGAAGGCTGCAAAGTTGACAGAACGCTGTAGAAGCTTTCAAGACAGGCTGTCAGAGAAGCAACCATGTGTTTCAGGTCTTCTTTGCTAATTAACATCTGGCTTTAACCGCAGCACTGAAAAATGCATGCAAAGACAATTTCATCTGACACTCTAAATTCACCTCTAACCACTTTTAGAAAGTTCAAGGCATGCTTTCCCGACAGACTGCACACCCGTTAAATCACTGTGAGGAAGAAGTTTCGGAAGCTGTAAACCTTATTTGATAATAATGGTCAGGATAGGATTCTTAAGAGGTTAATATGGTGCAATGTCCAGGATTTTGTCAGTATTTCTTTAACGTTGAATGCAGCGGTCACATTTGATGATCACGTATTTTACATTTGAGCTGTACTATTCAGAGGTCCACTGATACAGGTTGTGGTCAGACTCCGGACTGTGACAAGTTTGTCCATTTTAGACACGATGGTAGGATCTGAGTTAATAAACATTTTGTTCCGTGAATAAAAGGTGTCTAATGTGGATAATTGACTCTGCCAAGGAAGTGATGTTTTTGGTTTGGTTTATCTGATGGCAGCCTATTTTCCAAATTTTAGACAAAGCACCCCCCCAATAGTTCATATTCTACTGACATCAGCTGCTTAAATTTAGGGATTTACAGGTCAAAGGTCAAGGTCAGAAAAATTCATAAACATATCTCAGCAAAAACTTAACCAGGTTGTTTCTTAATTTATGTATACTTTCAGAATTTAATCCTTAAGTTCAAGGCCACAACAGGTGGTTTACTGAAAATCACTAAATCTCAGGACTCCCTGAAAAGAATTCTTCCAAATTTCAACTGAGGTATCATTTTAGCTAGTTGG
>KV751339.1:3692902-3703777 GCA_001698575.1 Mola mola
AAATCCTTTAACAATGGGAGTATTGCAGTAAGTTTATAGCCATTTAAAGGAAACAAACCTTAGCATCTGTGGTAACGACAGGTTTGGGTGGAAACTGCACTTCAGTGGCTTTTAGTATGGTGTTTTCTTGAAGGATATCCTGCTGCGACTGGTTATGACCAAACGGCTGGAAAGGAGAAAAAAAAAAGGGAGACCGTTTATTTTGTCACTATGTACAAACTGACAACAAATCCGTGTAAAAGAATGAAGGTTAGCAGTTACCTTGCGTCCATATAGGCACTGATAGAAGATGACCCCCACTGACCAAACATCCACTTTGTTAGATATTTTGGGGGGCTCCTTGCCCATCACGAAGCACTCAGGAGGCAGGTACCTGAAAGCGCAAAACAATACTTTAACACTTCTTCTTCTGTGTGATTCTTCTGAACATAAAGGGACGTGAAATCATTACAGCACCTATGCTACAAACTGGTGAAGCCATACTTGTTGCTTGGTTACTATCTGAAAAAAAAAAAAATGTGTCTATGTACCAGTAGGTCCCTGCTCCCTGTGAAGTCAGCTCCATGCCATCTGCTGAGTTGTAGCTGTCGTCATCCATGATCTTAGACAGGCCGAAGTCAGTGATCCTTATCTCCCCGCAAGCTGTGCCATTTACCAACAGGATGTTTCCTACGATCAGAGCAGTAAACAGAACACAGTAAAACACAAGCACGTAACAGTCAACAGCCTTTCTTGTGGAAAACTTGCATAATGTAATCCATTTTAATTATTATGAATTCTAGGTAACAACTTTGGCTATGTCGTGTTAATTTTCATGATTTTGTAACTAAAGAGGATGATAAATCATAAAACTAGGAAAATACCAGGCTTGAGGTCGTAGTGGATGATGGGCGGGCGAATCTGGTTGAGGTACTTGAGCGCGTTGACAATCTGCATGACAATAGAGCGGCCTTCTTTCTCAGTCATCAGCTTATTCTGCTTTAGGTAGAAGTCCAGATCATTGCCTTCACAGTACTCCAGCACTGTGCAGAACCTGCAAAAGGTTAACACAACAGAACATTTGGACCAGCTCCTCCTTTTAGATGCAACTATCAGGTTCATACACAGGATGTTTGTAAAGGCACCACTGTATGAGGAATTGTTCACTTACGAGTCTGTGTCAAGTGAGAAATAGTCATAGAGTTTGACTATTCTGGGGTGGTCAAGTTCTTTGTGGATTCTGTACTCTCTGCAGGCGTGTCTGAAGAGTTATAGACAACAAGCTTTAACCATGATGGTCCACCATATACTGTATATCTTCATTATAGATCAAAACATTTCCAACAATGCAAAGAAAGGTAGAGCAGATGTGGTGAAGAGAGATTCAGACTCACTTGTGGTAGTTTTGCTTCTTCTCCTCCCTCCAGTTCTTGTTGAGTTGATGGATTTTAATGGCCACATACCTTTGCTCTGTTAAATCAAAAGCCTGCAAAACAAACATAACACAGCAAACAGTGACAGATAAGCCTAATATGACTAAAAGATTACAGTGAATGTGAAGGAACAAAAGTAAATAAACTATACGCTTACTTTAAAAACTTCGCTAAAGCCTCCTCTTCCGAGTAAATGCAATAGCAGATATCGGTCATTCAGAGTGGGGTGGTCTTTAAATCTGTAAAAAATGGTTCTTAAAGTATTTGGGATTTTTTGTATTTTTTTTTTTTTTTTAACCACACAACACAGAACTTGCATAATGTATACAGCACAAAGATGATACGTACTGAGAATTGTCCTCATTGTGGATTCTCTTCAGTTCCCGAATGTGCAAGTTTCTAACACGCTCCAAATGCTCCAGTTCTGCTTGAATCTCTGCTTCTTCCTACATAAAAATCTCTTATTTACTCACAACAGTGATAAACAGGAACAGCAGGATCAAGTTTCTATGTTACATGGTACATACAAGTACCCAAAACAACTGCTTTCAGGGGGGAACTGGTACCTTTTTTAGATGGCCAATTCGCAGTTTGAAAATCTCCTCTTGCTCATGATATTCTGCCAGTGACAACCTGTGTGACACAAAGCAGAAATAGCTTGTTTAAAAGTTTAAATAGCAAGGGAGTAGAGAAAATCAAATGACAGAAACAAGTGAACATAAAGTCTGATTGTAATCTTCATACTAAGGAATATTACAGACACAACTATTCTTTCAAAAACATATATCATCTCAGAAGACAAACAACAAAAGAGAACACCCACCCTGATATAAAAAATGACCTTATGCACAAATGAATCGCACACCATTAAGTTCAGAAAACTGCACTAGTGAATTGCAGTGCAGCTTTTACAATCAGAAAACCATAAAATGCCACCTTAACGGCCACAATTTATTTCTTCATTAAATCTAACCCACATTTAAATTTAATTTTTTTGTTTAATAAAATGTGAACCATCTACTGTGAGGAATAATCTTACGCTTCATTCTCCTGGCTGTTGCTCCTGCTCTTTCGCCTGTTCTGTTCGAGGCTGGGTGGAGGCGTCTGGGCCAACGAGGGAGGTTTCCTCTTTCCCAGCAGCTTCCTCTGCCTCTCAATGTCCTCCCGCTGCGAGTTTACTCGCTCTTGCTGCCTGGAGCGTGGAAGGACAATCTGAGTGTCATTCTTTTTTTTAATGCATAACAGGCAAAATCTAAACATATGTTTGGGTCTGTGTGCATGCGGACTTGATGAGGTTCTGGAAGGCATATCCATCTGTCCACTGCTCAGTGAAGGAGGCTCCGTGCCGTACGGTGGTGAAGTGGCCCAGACGCAGGCGGTCCTGCATGCTCTTGTCCCTGCAAGCCATCTTCTCCTGCTTTGACTATAAAAAACAAGATGAAGTGAAAATTATATGCATGCATACTCAAATAGAAAAATTCAGCTTAGAGGATAAAGAAGTCGATCCACCTTAAACACTACCAAACATTTATCCATTTTTAAGTCAAGTGAGTGAAGTGCTCTGATTGACAAACAGTTTTGAAACCCACCTTCTCGATAAGAAGCTTCTTGCTCATGGTCACACACTTGTTCAGCCTTTCCTTGTAGCGCTCCAGCATTTTCTGCTGCTCGTCTACCTGTCGCCTCAAATCACAATTAGCCTGTCAACAGAAACAAGGATTCACGGTTGTTCAGTTAACTCACTGGATGAAACAAATGCCACCATGTTAGGTTGGTTTACTGACATTTGTTCCAAATGTAATTTAAACAATGACAATGGAAAGTTAATAATTGTAACATTTGTGATGAGCTGCAAGAGTAGTGCTGATTAATTAGTGTTGTCTTCATCGTTAATACACAACTTTGACTCTCCAAGTTGCCACTTAATATCAGTTTGTGCCATATTATGAGATTTTGTCAAGAATAAAAAAAAAAGTATCTTGTTTCGTTCATTCGTGAAGCGACCCTGAACCTGTGTCAGGTATTTTAAGCTAGACTTTAAGAATACTCTCCTCTTACCCTCAAAAGGTCATCTATCCTCCCCTCTTTCTTCTCCAGGTCTGAGTTCTTGTCTTTCTCCAGTGCCATCAGCTTCAGCAGCGTCAGTTCTGTCTAAAGGAGGGCAAAGACATCAACAAGTCGACAGTTAACAGCTCATCCTACACAAATAATGAGGAAACCCCTTGGCCGTTAAAAGTCATTAAATAAGAAAAAGGCAGACCGTCACTTCGAATATATCAAATTTAGAGGCTGGTGTTTTGGATATTAGAAATTAATCCAAAATTTTGACCTTTAACTGGGCCACTTAGTATAATTTGCAAGGAGAGCTGGATGTGTGTTATGTAACTTCTGAGAATTGAGTCAGAACACCTGCAGTGTGGTTGGCCTTCCAAAATTTGACCTTTCATTTTTTCACATCTTGGCCAACTTGTGGCATTCTTTCTAAACTGCAGAATGTGTCAAGTTGCATTTTTTGCATTCTTACTCCCTGCACAACAAGGAGAGAAGTTGGTGCAAGTCTGCCAGTGATCATACCTGGATGGCTTTGTGAGAGCAGGAGTGTGCTGGGGCAGTCTTAACGGAGCTGCAGGATGAAGAGTCTGTGTGGGCTGATCCTGTGGACGAAGGACTGCTGTGCTGAAACTGCATCCCAGAAAGACAGAGAGACATGGGTGGTAAAATAAAACAATCCCTTTCAGCTATTAAAGAACCTCTCTAACATGTACTCTGCATTAAAAGGTTAACAGAGGTAAACAAGTAAAGAAACAGGGTAGTTATTGAGGTGGATAGAACTGAAATATTTGTGATTCATGGTTGATTGTTTCAAAAACTGCTCTAATATATTAATATTATATTTTAATATATTCTACACTCATTCAAGGTATTTCACAAGATCTATTAGTACTGAAGACAAATCAAATACAACAGTGGATATTTCTAGTTGGATTTCAGGACAACAACATTATGGCCTGTTACTTTATAAGACCTGGGTGATAATTTAAGTACAGTTATCAGGGAGTAGAGTGCGACTAACAGAGCCTTTTTGTATTACGATAAAATATGGGAGTATTTTGGAATGAAACGTGGGAAAGACAGCATTTCCTCATATCTGTTGCATTTTTGCCATATAAACCCAGACCACTCATCTATTTCAGTGAGATCACTGTGTTAGCCTCGACTCGGTATCCCTTGCTAAATTGTCAATTTGTTGTGCGAAAAATGTTAAACCTGTTTCAACGTCAACAGTATTCCTGTCAATAATTAGATCATCAAATCAGCCCTTTGCCTTTTTTTTTTTTGTTCTTCAAACAGTGCTGTTTCCTGAATGGGGTTAATTAACCACCAGCATTAAAAACAATAAGATTAATTAAGGTTTTTCTCTCTAATGGGTCAAGCTTATTCTCCAATTGATCTGTCCACTTAATTAAAGCACACACTCAGCTGCCCTCCCATCAGACCCATTCCATCTTATGCTTTTTCCATTAATGTTAACCAAAAACATGTCTACGGGCCCTCAACAGAGGACACTTTGGTGAACACACCCTAAATTTAAGAGCATACTGATGCTTAGAGGAAAATACGTAGATGTATATCCACAACTAACGCATGAATTTATCTAAAGATTAGACAGCAGGGGCACAACAGTTTAAAAACAAATCTGAGAAAAGACAGCCAAAGGAGGAGAGAGTTATGGAGATGACGTTTGTGCTCACCAGAGGATTAGACAGTGAGTGCTGAGGAGAAGAGCGCACCAGCATGGGGATGCCCCGCGCAGGACTGGTGCCAGAGCCGCTGCTACCAGCAAACTGGCCACAGGGCAGTCGACAAGAGTGTATAAACAAGAGTGAAAGAGAGAAGGCAGAGTTGTTATTTAGGACACCATGCGAGACAATACAGGCACAGTGGGAATGTGAGGGAGAAGATGTCGCCTTCAAGTTTAAGAGATTTGAAGCAACGCAAATGCAATGTGTTTACAGTCTAAAATTCATTGAAAGGGACTTACATGTGATTTACTTCGTAAGTTTGTACTCACCTCATAATAATCACTTATTTTTTGCCCTCTCCCTTTTCCTACAAAAAAAAACAGAAATTAAAAAAAGGGGCAAATCAGATTAGTTGGTTTAGGTATTTGTGAACACGGCAATTGCACATAGACAAAACAAGCAGACCCAAGATCGGCAAGAAACTGCAGTCTCGGCTCAGTTGCAGTTGAACTCTGGGACTGTGTGCCGTGGCAAACAAACCAACCACAGTAAAAGAGAAAGCATAAAGTTCAAAAGCTAAACCACCCATAAATACATCTTCTAATTCTAAAATATGATCAGTGAGACATCTTAGAGTGTATCTGTATAAGCAGTGTATTTAGTGAAATCCGGTTGCTGTTAACATTGCTGTGCTTGTGTCCTACTCTGTGTCAATAAATATGCACATCAGAAGCATTCAAATGTTGCTCGGGCTTCAGTCATCAGTCACTGGAGTTCGATTCTCCAGTGATGATGTGCGAATGACGCTGGATGACAAAGGTCACTATCGGTCAAACAATGAGTTCCTGTTTTAGTCTGCAGAACATCAGGTTTACTCCTCTTGGTTCATTTGAATGAATTCAGTGTGATAAAGAAAAGATCAGCACTAAAATGCATCTTAAGCAAAAAAAATAAAAGTGTTTGCATGTCCTTTGCCAAGAGTGTCGGTCAAGTTTGTGCCAGGATCACAAGTGGAATATGTGCTTTTCTTTCTACCTGAACACAGTTTGTATCCACGTATATTTAGAATCAAAAGCAAAGCTGCGATGACACTGGAACCCAGGTAAGCTAAACATTTCTAAAAATAAGGAGCTGTTTTTGTCTGGAGCTCTGACACTCAGTAGGCTGGACTCACCCTGACTATTGCTGTCATAGATGTCTCCTTTTCTCTTCCTGTTCTTTTGGTCATTGGCCTGCTTCTTCTCTGGTGTCTGACAAAAAAAACAAAAAAACAAACACATTTAAATTTACTTTTTCCCCCCCATGAACTTTAATCTATTAGCCACAATTTTCCATTTTCCTCTGCCAACCTCCAGTTCTTTGTCACTAAGTGATCCTGCGCTGCACAGAGACTGGTTGGATGATTCGCTGTTGGCTGAACTCTAGAAAGCAGAACACACACATTAGAGCTGACTGATTAGTCATGTGTAAATAGATCTTCAAGAGTATAAATGGAAACTAGACATACTGTATAAGACATTTATAAAACTATTTCTTGGAAAAAAAAATATTACGTTCCATGTTAAATTGTCTGGGGAAATTTGCAAGCAAGAAACTAAAGTTAAGTCACATTTTAAGTCACATTTTAAGTCATTTAACACGGACGAGTGCACATTAACGTCTCTCCTCTATTTGTATTTTATTTTTTGGAGAATATTCAACTCGTGCATGTGACAGGTATACCTCGATACGCACTATCACAAAGCTAAGATAGTGTGCTAGGACACCACTAACAATATACAGAAAAATACGCATACATAACCTAAGCCTGTTTTTTTTTTTTCTCCCTTTGGAATATCTTCAGGTAACACAACTTGGTGTCGTGCATAACTGGCACTCACATGCACCTTTACAGCCTGTTGAGGCTAAAAAGAAACAGCAGGCTAACAAGAACAGGAGATTGACACTTTTAAGGCCTGCTGGCGTTCTGCAGAAAAGTCATAAATACAGAATTAACACCTTTAAACTAAATACATGTATATTCACTGTAAGGCCCTGCGTGGTACCTTAAATACGGCCTTAAATCATTCACACTCTCTGGCCTGACAATTCATTTCAGATCACACTGCAGGCCCGAGCAGGGATGACAGTGATTGCTTTCTCAAGGGTTGCCATTTTCTCAAACGCACGTCAACACACAGTAATACCCAGTTCCACAGCAGCGTTGCAGCACAGCACTCACTCTCTGCTGTGAGCGTTAGCTGCAGGGCCATTTCAGTGTCTCTTTACTTTTCTCCGCTGAAACAAAGAGCTGCTGCCAATCTCCCATGTCAGCCAAGAGAGAGCTAGTCTTGTTTTTTTAGCTCAGAGAGACTGGGTCATTACAGAGCATCAGACAACACTGGAAATATAGACGAGTCTGAGCTTTAGCAAACTGAGGGACTAACATAAGAGAGTGACCAACCGCTCCCAAACTGTGGGATTGTGGGATGTCTGCAGGAAAATTTGGAGCTGATCCTTCAGTTGTACAATCTGATTTAGGGATAAAACATTTAGCTTTCAAACAACAAAGCTGATCATATTCCACCTAAAGCTCAAGGCCTGCACAGACAATCTGTACTTACAGCAGCTAATCATTCCGATCAACAAAATAACTGTGACACTAATCGAGAGATGCTAACCTTGGTCACACCAACTCCGGTGAAGCGAGCCTCGAGCAGTTCCTGCCTGCGTGGGTCCAGGCTTAAAGCCTGGCTATGAAGTCCTTCCATCATGTCTGGAAACAGAGACACATACAGTGAATAAAACTGCGTACTGGCTTGGTGGGAGAGAAGACTGGCGCACATGAGCAAGAGGGGAGTAGCATATTGATGAATTTCTTGCATGAAAAAACACATATATGTGTGTTCTGATCAGGCCAAGTATCCCGACAATCTAGTCACACCTCAGCTAGTCTTCCAGGCGGCCTGGTCTTATGTTAGCTGGATCACAGCAGAGGACATGAAGTGAACGGTGTTTCCAAGATTACTGCTTTTTACAAACAAGCATCTATTTCCTTGAAGGCAAACTATTTATATTTAACTTTACCAATTCAGGCAGCAGCTTCCATAAATAAGGATTAAAAAAAAAAAAGGCTCTGTCAGTAAATATGTATGGTTAGACCAACAATGTCCACTCCAGTTAAGTTAATATTTCACCGGTTACATTTCAGATTGTGGATATTAAAAATGACAAATCATAGAAGCAAGTAAAAGAGTGTGAGGAGCCACTAGATCAAGAGAGACCCACTGTTATTACGTGGCTAATTTTAATTATGGGGATCCAAATTTAATCTATATCAAATTCCCTCCTGCTTATATACGGTTGACATTACCATATGAAATGGCAGGGCACGACCTCCTTTAAGCCATCGGGAGCTCGCAGGGGATCCACGAAGTGGATTCGTGCCAGGACAAATAAACGACGTTTCACAGTCATTCAAAACACATAAACGAACAATAACCAAAAGTAAGAATAAACGTTGCAGTTTTGTCCAGGCAGCCTGCGCTAATCATTTCTCCCAACAAGCATTTCAAAACAATACTCACATAGCTCGAACGAATGTTTACTTCAAGTCAATCTTAATGACTTTCTAGAAACGTAATGTTATTTGAGTTAACAAAATGTTTGAGCTTGAACTTATTCCCAAGACACTCGGTGGAACAGCCTTATCAGTGCTGGCTGATAAGATGTTCGCTATGTCAAGCTCGTCTAATGCTAACTAGCTAGTTAGCGGTTTAACACTGACAAACGCTTTCATGAACTAGTGGAATCTTGCGTAAATTTACATTTCCAAATTAACTGAAGTCATGAATTGTTGAATTATGCTCCGTTATCAGTTAATAGAATATGGTTAATCGGCGTTGGCAACAGGTCTGGCGTTACTTGTGCAGCTAAAGCTACATGGTGGGTTTCCCAAACGAGCTGACGTTAAGCTATCTAGCAGGCTAACGCTAGCACTGGCTGCCCTCAAAGCCTCACCTGGAGAACCTTACAGTTTTCAGTTTCTCAGTCCCAGAAGCGGCGCTGACCGTCCCCCCGACGACGGAAAACTCCTTAACAAACCCGAGTCACCACAAATACGGTCGTTCGAATCAACCTATCCATTTACAGCCGCTCCGAATTCAGGGAAGACATTTGCTAGCTTAGCTAATGCTAGCTAAGGATCGTAGTGCGGCTGGCTCCTGCCTGTGTCATCCGGAGAGGAGGCCCTGATCCTCGGGGTTTCCTCGTCCGTCTTGGTGCCCCCTTGAGCGGGCAAGCCTGGAGCTGTCAATGCTCTGAAGCCTCCTTACGAGTGTTGTCACATATCTGCTCCACTCGCTCTATCTGTTGTCATCGTCGAGCGCTGTGGCGTTCACACCGGGAGGAGAAGGTCAGCCACCTTGTCGGAGTCCATTGTTTGGCCGTTAATAAAAGATGATTACCCCCCGCAGCAAGGCCGCACTGGGCTCCAGGGAGCGTTTTAAGTGATGCTTCCCATGCGCTTGTTTAAGAGATAATGCGAGCTCCTCGGGTCAGGACCAGCCGAAAACACGCAGCACACTGCTGGGAAGGCGCTACCTGGCCGATGGGTCAACTGTCCGGAGGTCCCAGACTCTGAGGGGCCCCATAAAGGACCCTGGCCTGCTGCTTGTCACTCGTCTTTATGTTTTCTTTTGTGATTTTACTCATTTAAAAGTTCCTTGAGACTTTTCCCCAGCAAAATATTCCGACATATATTCTGCCTCATGACATTCATTTTTGGCCCCCGTCTCAAATTAAAGGAAAATATTTTAATTGAGTTTTCGCCTACACATTCCTATTTAGATGAATTAAATATTCTGTCCTTCCACGCTTGGGGTCAATATTACATTATGTTTGATGAACGCGTTTTTCTTAACTATTAAAAAACTAAGTCACTGTAAATTCACACGCTAAGAAAACAATGCAGTAAATCAATAAAAATAAACTACATATTTTTGTGTATCGATTTCTACGTGTACTGTGCAGGTAATGACTTGTGATCCCTTTACCAAAAGTCAGATTCACAACCTCAGAATAACACAGTTTAAATCTGCAAATGCCACCGCTGAAACCGCTCAGTGGCCACGCAGTTTGAAGTTAAATACAGATTATTGTGCTGTTTGAAACAAAATCAGAGTTTTACAGCCCGCTGCAGTTTGCGCCAAACAGCACCTGTAGTTCAGTAGCTATGTCCCGCGAACGCCACGAGAGGTCGCAGTTTCTCTGGTTTAACTTAAAGCTCTGATGAATGGTGAAACTATATTATTGTGCTAAAAATTGCTTCACTGCATGCTGAGAAGTTCTGCACAGCTGAGAGGAGTGAGGAGGCCCCACCGCAACTCTAAATGCAATGACTAATCACCAGACGCCCATAATCTAACTGTGCCTTTTGTAAATTCCTGAGATATAACATTTCATTTGTCATAATCCAATAAATCCTTGTTGCAATTTAAGCAATTTAAATAACACTCATGCATGAGGAGAGATCTTTTTTTGCTCTTATTTAATGGTGTATATCCTCATAGACCTGTTGCTTTTGACAAATTTTATATGGGAAATATCGACACAGTGTGATAAAAACTTATCAACAGCAGACACACCACTGTGCACTGTAAACATGCAGCCCAGTACAGGAAAGCAAAATTCAATTTTGCCTGTCTTGGTGAAAACGAGTGTCAGGTTGCTGTAATTTAAAT
>KV751339.1:3711526-3739373 GCA_001698575.1 Mola mola
GACTTCAGCGGTTGTGCATCATTTGTTTTAAACATCAAACATGCTAATATGACTCCATTATTCACTATAAGCAAATTTAACTCCTTTTACCTCCCCATTTAGCCCACTTTAAACACATTTTCCTAGAAATTGAGCCTGATGAATGGGATATCTTTGAAAAATTTGGGAAAATAAACTCAAAAATCAAAAGAAAGTTGTGCGGATTAAAACAATGTTTGTCCAGTCAGCTTCTTAAGAGTTTATGAGAGAATTAACCACAAGCCTGTTTCCTTGTCGCCATTCTGAGATCTTGAAGAATATCACTGTTGCTTAGCCTTTAAAAAACACATATGCAGCACATTAACATTGGCCAAAAATCAAACTCATGTCACAGAGTAAGGGTTTTTTTTAATCTAAATAAATCAAAATCATACGCCAATGTTATAGGAATCTTTTTTTTTTTTAATTTGAAAAACGTTGAAAAACATTGAACATATGAAAAAGTTGTTGTGTCTAAGACATTGTGTAACTCTGGAACTCTTGACATCTGATCACAAACATTGGGAAGCAGAATCACCCGGTCGTGTTACAGACCTCAAAGACCCATTTCATTGTGTGCCCTGTGGTGTCTGTGGCGGCTGTTCTTTTTCGCTGCATGATTCAGTGTGCGCGTGGGTGAAGTTGTGGTTTGTTGTTATTTACGTTGTTGTTGTGTACGTATGATGTGTGCCGCAGCCCACCAGCAAGAGAGTGACAGTGCAGAAAAAATTGTGGCTTATCGCTGCAAAACAATACCCAGATAAACAATGCGTCGGGAAGCTTCTGAATGGATAATGCATCAACCATGATCAAAATGCCATCACCGCATGACCACAGATCTGTTGACTTTTAATTAGACCAACCCGTGGGTTAAGAACAGGAGACTCATGTCCTCACATTGAGTAACTTGTTTCCAGACAACAGCAAGCTCACAGAACACTTCCAGTTCTCTCCTACTTGCCCCTTTTCCTGCCCAAACATGGGTTTATTTTTAGCTTCATTACACCACACTCCCCAGTGAGTAAGTAGAAAGGTATTTTCATCTTAATCTATGGGCTCTGGGGAATATGGCCAAACATTTCCCTCTGAGAGCACTGAGGAGGGGGGTTGATACGTGAGATCTGATGGTGATGACGCTCAGCTCAGGAGAGCGGCCCGTGCCAAAAGTGCGCATTATGCAACAAAAAACGCTCAGTTTAAAATAAAAAATGGGCAATTTCATTACTGGTTGATGCTGTAAATTGAGACTCTCTGATCACTTCTGCACTTTATGGAATTTCCCATTTTATTTCCCATATTTACCAGAATAGCAAATGTATGAAGCTAACATAATAGATATGAATAGTCAAATCTATGTTTTATGTTAGTATACGGACTGAATGGATTAAAGTAGATACAATTTGCAAAAGAAGGAGCTTTAGACAGCTGTTTTCCCTTGTTTCCATTCTTTATGCTAAATTAAACTAACTGCATAGTACAGTACTATACATACAGTGTTCATGCATTATCCAAAGCTGCTGCTGACCTTGTAGTTCAACCAGATACATTAAATGATATCAAATTTTACAAAAGCATTAACTGCCAATGATTGCTGGCATGTTTGCATCAATTTGTGGACCATGACAGGAACAATTCATAATCCCAAGTGTCCCACCTATGTTTATAAGATGGATTCCAGAATTGATTATAAGGTATAAAATGAGGTTGTGAAGAAACTTGTGTAACTTGTGAAGGCCTATTTTTCAGGATGCGGGTGAAACCACCAAAAGGGTCGTGTCCTGGAGTTGATACAAATTGTATTTTTGTGACTAGGCACAATGAGCACAATATTACACAATATTAGATCCAGTTTAACAGCTACAGGAGCTCAAATGAAAAGTCCCTCACTCAAATGTGATCTGCATCACGTCCTGTCTTGATGACACACTGCCTATTTCAAGACGCTCAACGTAAGATGAGGATGACAAGACTTTGAGTTAAACCACACCAGAAAAACTTCCAGAAAAGACAAAAAGACTCTGACCGAGGAAAGCTCCCTCGGAAGGTGAAAAAGACTCCTTTGTGCGTGAATTTTGTTGAGTTCCACAGTACAAAAGCTTGGCCTGGCTGACACGAACACACAACCTGAGGTTACACTCGCACACAGTGCACCATATGTTTATTGTGAATGGAGCCCATGTCCTGAGCAGATGGGAGAGTTGTTATTGTACGTAATTTTTCCCAGATGAAGTGGGTGGCAAATCAGTGTGGTGAAGGGGGCCTGCCGACAACCCCGACAGCAAAGGTACATTCTCCGAAACGGCTACAGACACACACACACACACACACACACACACAGTGTGGGTGATAATCATTTTAAACTGCTTCATTATTTAACTTTACCCAAATTACCACCACAGACATACCTACATACAAATAAGTAAGTTATACCACGTTAATGCACCTTAGACTTTCAGATTTTGTATGAGGCCAGGTCACTCGTTTCCTGTGTCAACAGTCTTAATACTAGGCCAAGTTAACTAATACACACAAACATAAAGAAAATGAAAAACATGAAAAATAATTTTAGCTGTAGTCATCAGATTTCGGTCAATTTACTGTTTTAAGTCCTACCCTTCTTTCAACACTCACAAGCTCTTACCTGAGCACAGTTCCCCCTTGTAGCGCAGGCAGTTGAAGTCATCGCACTCACATAGCTTTCCCCAGACTTTGCCAAAGTCACTGCTGTGGCACACACATTGGCCACACACGCAGTCTCCACGGCCACTGCAGATGGCAGACCGAGGTCCTCCGGAAACCACGGGTCCACTGCAGCTGTCCTGCTCTGTGGGGTTGTAGTCACCCTCTGCGCACTCGCAGTGGGGCCCTAAGCGGCCCGGGTGGCACAGGCAGATGCCGCACTCGAAGGTGCCGTTGCCGTGGTTGCATTTGGGGCTGTTGGGCTGGGCTTTGTTCTGGCATTTGCAGTCACATTCGAAAGTGACGGTGATGGAGAGGGAGTCCTTGAAGCCCACAGGTTTGATGATGAATGTCTTCTTCTTCTGTTTGGGGCAACCACGAGCTCGGGCCTCCACACTGAAAGAAACCTAAAAATGGGGGAAAATCAGGCCTCTGGTGGATATTATGTAACCACGCTTTAATGGTTCAGTAAGTGCTTGTTTAATGGACTCTTAAGTTTTCAGCATTTTGTAGTAACCGTCAGTGGTAACAACACAAAGATGCAACAATGGCAAAGCCTCCATATGATCTTAGACAAAGTAGCTGTTCATCCAGCATTGCATCTAAATCTGGTAAATGTCCAAAAGTGGGAAGTTACAACATCTAGAGAAACAGCCATATATGGCAAAAATAAGAGCAGCTGAGGCAGAGAGAAAGAAATGTGTGGAGGCCAAAAAAAGTCACCTGGAGTGAGCATAGAGCAAGGAAAAGAGCCAAAGACGCTGTGATAAAGAAAAAATGCAAAAGAAAATAGAGGAAAGTCTTTAAGCATTTGATTTCAACATGAACTTATTGTTGTGACGTAAAACATGAACTAAAAAAGACAAATTCAGAGACACAGGGAAATAGGGGAAATTCAACGTTAAAGACAGAAACAAGGAAGGAAATAGTGTACTAATGTGTTATTTTTGTAATCAGTGTGTCATTACTCTCTGAACCCACTCATTTGGATGCCATTATTCCATTTACTTTGGACAAGCATTGGACCTATTGACATGTTCTTTATAGTAATTGTGCAATAATCTACCTTGTCCAGTCCTTTAGTTTATACTATAAATGGGAATAAAATCAGGATTTTGGATAAAATTATTATTAGGTCCACTGATAAGCCTTCAGATCAAACAATCCATGAAGATGTATTTCCGCAAAACCTTTGTGAGGGAGTCAAAATTAGACATTTCACTTATAGGGTTCACAAGCCAAAACACACAGGGATGTGGACTGACCGTGTCTCCTATTTTGAGGCCAGAGCAGGACTTGAGGCCGGGGATGAGCTCTCCATTCAGACAGGTGGCATTGAAGGACAAAGACAGCTCCTCCGGGACGCCTTGAAGCTCCAGCTCCACCTTGGAACGGATTTTCTTGCAACGGCAATGAGTATGGTCATTGTAAAGCAAAAATCCCATGCGCAGATCAGCAATATTAAATCAAACTGCTCGTTATTAAAGAACATTGCCAGTCTCATGGGCTTTTTGCACTGTGAAGTGAATTCAAATCATTTCCGATCTGTCTGCATGACTCTAATTACATTTAAACCTTAATGTGCTTCTATAAGTGCATGTTAAGATGTATTTCACATGTTCTCTGCATAATAAGCAAACAATACGTCACAGCCAAGAGTTCCCACATGTGGTCAGTTTCACAGCTCGGCCACTGTTGAATTTTTACTAAGACTTTGGCTAAACTACAATTATGATTCAGACACTGTGGGCGTGTGTGTGAGCAAACACATATCATCACCTGAAACGCTGTCTAGCCTGAAGTGTGTGTGTTTGTGTAACACTTACAGTGTAGGCCTCCAGTATGAGCTGAATAACATTGCCCGAGTCGTTTTTCAGCGTTCCTACTGTGGTGCCAGGAATCAGCTCACTGTAGTTCTACAAGACAGACACACACGGGAGGACATCTTACTGGTGCAAACCAATCAGTTAATCTGCTGAATATACACTATATATGCCAAAAAAATGTCAAAACGTCAAAAAAAAAAAATGTTACAATTGTACATTTAACATCAAATTTTTCTTGAAAAATTATGAAAACAATTAATTACTTACCTAAATAGATGGATCTTAATTAACTAGCCGATTCATCAACTAATCGTCTTTCATTAGTAATTAATATATATACAACCTGTAAAAGTTGTAAAACATGTGTTGCTTCTTTCAACTGGTTAAAACGATGAAACAGGTTCATCTCACATGATCAAAAAAATTCCTTCATTTCACCATCAATGATTTAATGGTGTGCTGTTACACTATTCAACAGTTTTTAACAACGCTAAAACACAAAATATTGTGGCTTTTGAGGAAACATCTACGTCAGTTTCTTTTTTCTTTGTTACACGGTTAATGTGGACAGTTATTGACAGGAAAAGTACAGAAAGGAAAGCTTACAGTAACCATTTTGCCATACTGTTTTCATTAGTTTCATGGCATGAGATCATCATTACAGCTGCACCAAACATAATGCTGCAAAAACACCCTTAACACGTGTCACAGCTAAAGCCTACCCAATGTTCCTAAATATTTGACCTGTTTATCAACAGTGACTACACATTTTCTGTCCTTTGACTATTCCCATTAAAGGTAGTTCAAAAAACAATGTTTCTACTTTGGAAAAACGGCTCATGACTGAGCAGTATAACGAAGATTAATTTGGAGTCTGTGTTCTTCCGAAACCGTTTCCATGAATCTCTGTTTAAAACCACAGAGGTTTGGAGCACGTTTGCTTGAACTACTGAAAAGTGTTTTCAAAATGAGATGATTGACCATCGGGCCTTGTACTCAGGTTCCATTTAACAGTTGCTTGAAGACATGCTCTAAGCCACCGATTAAACCTTTAAGACCGAAAATGATATATTCTAATGATTTTTTTCCACGAAAAATAATCCCTTAGCGACCTAAAAATGGCTTGGATACAATATATATTTGCCTCATCTAGGTCGTGGGACTCTATGAATGTGGTCTATTTTCCCTTCGCCGCCTCACCGCTCCAGTGTGAGCCGGACCTTAGCTGCTCTGTCAGCCTCTAAACTAGTCTACTATATGCGGCACAGTGGCAAGTTCTAATTCCGGCATATATATTTCAACCAGACATGGACTCACAGGAAGAACTAGGAGAGCTACTTGCCTAACGTTGCCAACAAGTTGATGCATCACAGTGGTAAGTTTTATTCTGCAATGTCAAACCCCACCCGGGCAAGTCATCAAGATTGGTTACTTAGGTTGTCTACATAGAAAAACCAGTAATTAAGTGTGTCGGAGTATGTCAAAAAAACACAAAAAACATGTTAAGAAGGTCTTCAAATTACTTTTTTTGAACAGATCTTGAACAGAATATCATGTGGAATACGCTCATTGTGAACTGCAGAGCTCCTGACCTGGTACAAAGAAACCACAGGGTTGGTTACAGCAAAGATGAGGTTGATGTTGTTCTCAGACATCTTCTCTGTGATCAGAGCTAAAGATGGGTAATCCTGTGGGGCCAGACCAGATGGTGTGGTTAGTAAACGCTTACATAAATGTTGAAATGTTCCTTTTCTCACTTCAAAAGGCCGGCATATTTAAACAAAGTCTCTCATTGTCTCTGATTCTCCCTCATACTATTACTTTTTACACACCAAACACACTGTCACAGTACATACTAACCATTGTCGAAGACATGCTGTACATGTTTTCAGAGTTGAGGTGGCACTGCCCATCGTTCGGCTGTACGATCCCAGCCAAGCGGCCGTCCAAGGCGACGTGAGTCTTAGCGTCCGAGGTGAAGATCAGAAGGTGGGACGCCCCGGGCCGCCAACCGATCTGCTCCTGGTCCCCATCAAAGGCGGAATTCAGTGGACGAAAGGCAAAGATCTTCCTCATGAACTCAAAAACTGTTTTTAATTGTCTCACAGTGAGTGTGTGTGTGCAACCGAAGAGAAAAGGACCTTTGTGTTAAAAGTAAAAAGAGTGTATGTGTGCGAGTGGTGCGTGCATGCACACATTCAGCCCGTCTCTCCACCTTGCACACCGCAGCCTGGATGATGGCATCAAAGCCTCCCTCCGGGGCATCTCTGTTCCTGGACACCATCTGCTTCTTCACTTCCTCTGTGAAGCGGCCCACCTCCTCCGTCAGAGACAGCACGTGTTTGTAGCCAAACTGGGGCAGGCAGGTTGTGTTAATGCTGTCAGCAAAACACAGATGAGCTCATAAGGGTTCTCCCTTTTCTTACATATCTGAGCATCACCCTCCATTTCGGTGGCTGGGCCAAATTCTAAAGACTCCCTGGGTGTGTCCAAAATCACTCTCTACTTCCTTTATAGTGCGCTACATACATGTAGGGTGTGCTGTCCGTATGCATACAGTGAAATTTTAAACCTTATAGAGTAATCAAAGTATCTTACAATGCATTGTGAAAAGTAGTGAAAAGTTGTGTCCATTCAGAACGAGCAATGTTGATCACTTTAATTGTCATTAACAACCCCAGACAAAAATTCAAATATGTCCAGGTCAAGTGACTTCGGACATAGCCTTAGTGTTTGATATGTCCATTTTGGGTAGGGGAAAACCATGGAAATTCAAGAGGGCAGATAATAGAGGACCTGTCACTATCTGACTGCGCACATGTTGTGAGTCGTGCATTTTTACCTCCGCCAAGTTGGAGGAGGTTCTTTTCTCAGCCATGTCTGTTTGTTGGTTGGTTTGCTTATTTGTTAGAGAGATTACACAAAAACTAAATGACTGATTTTGATAAAAAACTTTTTCAAGTGTTTCTTGACCTGACCTACAGCTGATTAGATTTAAGGTCAAAGTCACTTGAAGGTAAAAATGCACCCTGTTTTTTGGAGATTACTCCAGAAAGGAATAAAATAGAGGGGTCCAACATGTGTCATTGTGTAGCTAATCACACTTAGGAATGCCAAAAACAAACACTCATATCATAGTCTGGTAGAAAGCTAAACTATGTGCTGACAGAAAGGGAGCATATGTTGTAGAGAATTTAACTGCATTGGCGGGGGTTTGCATGCTCTAAGTTCTTTCTAGTTTTTTATTTATTATTTTCACTTTTTATTTTCGCTACTTACATAAGATAGGAAAGGATTTGCTCTTACTTTCAGACGCTTGTAACAAAAAGGTAATTGTGAGTATTATTTTCCATTTCTGCTCATAAATCCCGCTGAATGCAACAGCACACTATACTTATAAATTGTATAGTTTTGTATAGCCATGAGACGTTTTTTTTTAAATATTTCATGCTGGACAAAGTGGTGAATGGACCGGCAGATTGATGACATGCTCGATGACACTCGCTAAATAGCTCTTTTTTTCCTGTTTTTTTATGTTTGTTTAAGGAGACCCTCTCTCCTGAATGGACCTCTCTGTCTCTGTGTTTTATCCTACAAGACTAACTTCTCTGTTTGTCCGATCTTCTACCCAAAGATTCCTGGAGGCTAGATCTCTGGAGACTGTATCTAAGTGGGAAAGTAAATGACCCCAAGAGACCTTATCAAAACAACAACACTGGGAGCCGTTGGTGGGTTTATGGCAGTTTTGCATTGGAACACTGTCACTCTCGGGGCAGATTACCTGTGGCTCATGCGCAGCAGCTGACCAAGCACCGGGGAGCCACTGTAAGCCTTTAACAGGTGCCGTGAGCCTGCGTGCATTTTTACAGCGCAATGCTGTGTTTAACAGTGTCTTCACAAAAATGACATAATCAGCATAATGGAGCTACTTCACATACAGACACAAACAACAACTGAAATCAACACCCACAGGTACTCATTAGGAATGTAAAACACTGTCACAATGCAGCAACTGAAAGTAATTTTACATTACAACAGGTTCCGGAAAGAGTTTAGCTACTTATTTACAGACAGATGAGAAAACAGATTAAGGAGGCCAGTCCCGAAATTCTTGTTTTCGATAAGTGTAGCTAGATTTTTAAAAAAGAATTTCCCTAATATGTCTCAACGTCTCGCTTTGCCAGGAGACAGTTAGCTAACCACAGCTTAAAGGTAAGCTAACTTAACTTGGCTTATCTTACTTTTACTTAAAGGTGCGCTAATTTAGCTTGAAGGTGCGCTAACTTACCTTAGCTTATCTTAATTTTAGTTAAAGGTGCGCTAATTTAGCTTGAAATGTGCGCTAACTTACCTTAGTTTATCTTACTTTGTTTTGAAGGTAATCTACTTATTCTTAAACATAAGTTAACTTAACTTAAATTAGCTTACTTTATCTTAAAAGTAAGGTACTTAAGATTACAGCTAAGTTATCTCAGCCTACTTTAGCTGGAATGAATGCTAATTATCTTGTCCAGTGGTGTAAAAAATGTTACTGCATGTGAAACTAAACCTCAGTGAGTCACTGAGTTTCATCTTGAATGGTTAAAATGAACCAACCTGAAGTGTAAATAGAACATTCTGTTGTTTTGTGTCCGGTTCTTATTTTAAATAAACCACATCAAACTATTCCTTTAAGAATATTTTGAATGTTTGTTTGATATCTTTTGAACTCGGATAGATTTTCCTTTCTGAAATAGGATATTTAAGGTTTGTATCACTTGACAGAAGAAAGGACAAATAGGTGGTGACTGTCATAACAATGGTTCGTTCCATCTCTTCTCCTGCCTTTGCCAAATAATTTGTCTTTTTGCCATTTGCTAGTTTGCTTGTTAGGGTAAATTCCAAAAGTTATGAATGGATTCTGATAAAGTTTTTAGGAGTGGTGAAAATGGGCTAAGGAACAATTGATTCGTTATTCGTGGTGCTGAGGATGACCGGCCGGATTCAGGAATTCTTTGAAGGTTAAGCCCAATTTTAACATTTTTGCCTGTAATTCTACAGAATGTTCAGCCTCGGCGGAGGTCTTTGCTCTCCAAGTTCTAGTTTGAGATGACTCTTACTGGATTCAACCACGTCAGCTTTAATTGCCAATTTTCTTCTCCAATATAGCTCACTATTGATAAATCATGACATCAGTACCTGTAACAGGGGTTCTTCACAGCCTCTGCAGGTGATATGTACATGTAAGGTGAGAGCGGCTTGTCCACAAAAGCCCCAAAGCCCATGCGGAGGTTGCTGGTGGTACGGTTCATTGCCTCAGCCAGGCCCCTGCCGAGTGATCTCAGGCGGAAGAGGTCATCGTTCATGGAGTAGGAGAGATCCATGAGGTAGTAGAGATCCACTGGGTAGTCCTCCACCTGACGCACCTTTACTGTGAAGCGCTTTGCGTCATCTAGGAAATCGGATGCAGAAATATTATATTTGGTAGTTGTACTTTGTTGGTCTTGATTGATTACCCATCAGCGAGAAACCATTTTAACCCCACCTGGCCTGAGGTTGATGTGCAGTTTCTGGGGCTTGATCTGAGTGACGTCTTGCGTGGCCCCTGCTGCCTTGTTGCTGAGGGGGCGGTCTTCAATCACATGGAGTTTGCTTGTCGGCGACTCCAGAGCTGATGGAGCGCAGCCTGCTGCTACCAGGTTACTTTTCAGATCGCATCGGGAAACGCTGCCCTGGCCAAAGTCCTGGAAGTAGAGGCAGGATGTTTCACATAGAGAAGATGTCACTTTCCTGTATCATTTTTGCTACGAAGCACTTTTATGTGTTGGAAAGGTAGTTAAATTGACAGAATTCACAAATTTTGGATATCAGCGATGTCTCATATGGATTAAACCTTCTCCTCTATTAAATCTCCCAACTTCCCCTCTGTTCAACCAGTGCCTCTGAACATGAACACGAGTCCTGCTAGCAATAAACGTTCAGGCATAAGTCATCATGGGAAAATGTTGCACGTGTGTGAAATTTTGAGGATGTTCACTGCCAGAGTTTAACAGTGTTGAATCACTGCGCTCACTAGTTTGAAGAAGAAAATGTGGTCCCCATTTAAGTCACTCAAGCTCAGCCACCATGACTAAAGAGCCAACGGTCGAAACCCAACAAAACAAATAATAGGGTAGATTACTTTTCTTTTTTCTTTGTACATCTGCTCAACTGTAATAATTGGCTGATCAGTGGGTCTGTACAACAATGTACCAGCCTGCACTGGAAGGCTCACTGCCTGAATGAGGTGAAGTGGAAAAGAAACTCACCTCCTGGAAACACCACGAGCAGCTGGGGTGCACAGCCAGACACTGCTTGCATGTGCTGGCCCCTCTGGTGGTGCAGACGTTCGAACCTGGAACCAGAGCGGAGTTATTCCCCCAGTAAGTTTCACCTTATATGGACATTTCATGTACTTTTCAGTCAAGGTTTGATGAAGAACGAGCCAATAAAATCCATCTGAAAATAGTTTTCTCTTTTCTTTTCACGTGATGCATCCTTCCTTCACTGTCAGTAACTCTTAAGTCTGAGTCTGATTAGCGTGGCCATTAAAGGAGAACACCTTTTTATCCCCTCTGGGATCGTGCAGAGAGAAGAAGAAAACAACAACAAACAAAAAAAAAAATTCAAGTTATCCTCAAAATTCTTCTAAATTTGAAGTATTCACTCAGGATGATTTATGGAGAACAGCATTTCTCTCCTCAAGAATGCTGCAAACGCAGCGCGCGCTCCCTCGGCGGCATTCATGTGGCCACACTTTACATAACATGAAAACTGCTGAGGAAGGAAATAAAACCCACCGCAAACTCCCGTCAGTCCGGTGAGGATCCACATCCATATAAGCGCCCTGTGCGCCGGGAGAGCACCCATCCTGGTGCGCGCTGCCTGGGCAGACGGAGCTCGCCAACGCGCTCTAGTTTGAGTGCGAGCGGGAAGGAGTCCAGGAGCAAACTTTGCTCATCTCAGAGACACAACTCCAAGGGGAGAGGTGAGTGTCTTTAGGCCACCCCCTACTCCGCCATCCACACGTCCCGTTATCGCACTGGTAGCCGGAGGGGGCGGGAAAGGCGCAGCATCCATCGCGCGGTGGGCAGGTCTGGTCTGCGCACACGTGTGGCGCACAGCACCAGCCGGCGTGTCCTGCGCTGCATTTAATGTCATTAACATGTGCAGATAAAGACTTCTTAATTAGTAAATAAATACATTTAATACATTTAAAAATTACTAGAATTAATAAATCACCGGCTTTGAAAACAACGTGAACATGCACAGTTAGATATTTGAAATGCTGAAATACATTAATGTGTTTCGGCCTTATTGCACTAGTAATCAAATGATAATTAATACGTTGTCCAAATACGCAACATTAAGCAAACATTATTTTCATATATAGGCCACATTAAGGCTGAAGGCCGTGGAGTTTGGATTGGTCTACAGCGCCTACTTGTGGACAGATGTGTAGACAGCGTTTCCTCTACGTTAGACTGAACGCTTGTTTACAAAATAAAATTTGGTTACTTTATTAATTTTGCTTCTTAAAAAAATGCAAAAAAATGTTGAAACGTCAAACTTGAAAAAAAAATAACATATAGTTCTGATACCTTACTTAAGTTAACTTATAGAAGTATAATTTTGATAAAGTACATGAATCATCAAGATACTAGATATGAAAAAGCATTATACATATATCATAAAGCTTATAGGCAGTTATATAATTTTTTTATTACTGTTATGTAATTAAGTTAATGTTGCCTAAACAGGAGATGATTTTTTTAAATAACTTTTTCATATACAGATGTAGTTTTGTGCGTCTATAAAACGGATCAGACTTTTCTAAAATGATCATGTTTTTTTGAGAAAAATTTATCAACAAAGGAGCTCAAACTTGTACAATTCTTAGACCGTTATAGTTTAGTTCAAATTTAAATGATTCCCTCCAAAATGTTGTGGAATTCAAATATAAGGTAGTCCAAAATAAAAGTACCAGAGTAAATTATTATGAAATTGTACATGTACATGTAGTTATGCACTATTTTATACTAGTGTATTTTCCATCATAAGTAACGTCCACCTAAAGATTAGTTGATGAAAGCCAATTCATTTATTTATTATATTATAATCACAGTAATTGTATCTTTTTCTACCCCTTATTTGTCCCTTTTTTCTCCTACAAGGTGCGAGCTACCTTTTTGAAATAAATCCTGGTCTGGTCAAACTTTCTTAGGCAAAACATATCTGAGTCTAAAATAGGTGAAAATACGTAAATAATACAATCACCCAAACTGTGTATGCAGTGGTAGTACCACTTCCATCCACCAGATGTCACTTTCCTCACACGTGTGGCCTCTCGAGCCTTTGGAAACTTAAAAATGATGCATCTGCATGTGTGTGGATCACATGGTCCTTAAAGTCGTCTCCTTTCTTTGGCATAAACCAAGGATGGTTTTGACGACACACAGTCTATGATACACGAGGCTCCTTATGGAAAAAAAACAAGTAATGTATTTGAGATTTAATAGTGAGGGAACACATTTATTACTAATCCTCTGTCCCATTTGATTACACACTCACTCAAGGTTAAAATTCAGGGTTAAATTCTATGACCCAGGCGGCATGCAGTCTCCAAGTGCTTACCTTCCATGTTCTTAACATTTTAAGGCCAGCGACAATGAGAATCCTTAATGTTTGGTTAGCCGAGGGACTTTCTTTTGCCCAAAATCACATTTTCTTGGCCTCTGACTCCTTTTGTCTCATTGAACTTAAAGGGAACGGGACTGCAGAGACAAAGAGGGCCGGCCCTGAGTGGTCCCAGTTTTTTTTTGTCACTTACAAGTATTGATAGAGTATGATGCACAATTTAGACTTTTCTTTCAGGCTCTTTCTTGTTCTTCTGCTTTCTCCTTCATCTTCCTCAGCAGTTTTTCTCCCCTTTGTGTTTTTCCTGAGCCTTCTGTTGCTCAAGTTTCCATCAGCAACTCTTTCTCTTGCTTCACGTTTGCCTTTCCTTCTCTCTTTTGTGAGACGTCCATATGCAGCACAACATTCTGCCATGGAAACGCTCCCCGTTTTACTCCCGCACATTTGATTGACAGCACCCCTTGCATACTGTGTTATGTGTGTGTGTGTGTGTGTGTGTGTTTGTGTGTGTCTTGGAATCAACCTGTGTCCTTTGGAAGTTTAATTGCACCATTTGGTCTTTTTTTCTCTGCAACGTAAGAACATGTGTGTGTGCCCATTCATATGCACATATGTTTTCCTGTGTGTGTGTGTGTGTGTGTGTGTGTGTGTGTGTGTGTGTGTGTGAATTTTGTTTCAAGGAAACAGAACAACAAAACCAGTCCAAAGGTTGCGAAAGCGCTCCCACACACTGATTCATCAGGCAGGCACACGTGCAGACACACACACTTAAACACAGAGCTTGTGTGTTGACTTAAGAGTTAATGAATGGATGATTGAGGGCTGCAGGGGTTGGGGAGAGCAACGCCGTGGAAACAACCCCTCTTTCCCAGGAAAGGGAGTATGGAGCAGGAGGTAGAGACAAAGAGAGGGATGGAAAATGAGTTTGAGGAGGCTGTGGGACGAAAAAAGTACTTGAAGCACAAATATTGTAAACCCCAATAAAGCAAGTAGCATGTATTTGACAAGGACCCAAAGGGAAGGAGAGAGGGAAAGAAGCAGCTGTTGGAGGAGGAGAGTGAGACAAAGAAGGGGCAGGGGGGCTGTCCTTACTTGCTCTTCAGTGCGAGGAGTCTATGTGGGAGGAGGCAGAGCAGGAGAAAGAAGGGCACAAGAAAGGAAAACAGCAAGCAGGGAGTGGAGCAGTATGTTAGGTGCGTGAGGTCCGAACGTTCATCTGAAAGTGTCCAGCCTCTGCTCTCCTCTCTGCTCCTGTGCTGCACCGCCATGCGGCCTAGGTGCACTCTTCTCTGGCTCGCTGCCCTCCTGCTGGGACTGATGGGGCTCCTGGTGTGCGGCTCGGAGTTCCAGCATCACCGCTATGAGGACATGGTGCGAGCTCTGTTTGCAGTGCAGAGCGAATGCCCCTACATCACCCGCATTTACAGTATTGGGCGCAGCGTGGAGGGGCGCCACCTATACGTGCTGGAGTTCAGTGACAACCCGGGCATCCATGAAGCATGTGAGTAAGCCTGACTCACTTAGGAAGGGCATGTTTCATTCACAAAACTGTTTTCATTTTTCAACTTTTATTCTTAGAAAGTGTAAATCAGTTTATGTAAGTAAACACTCTGAGCAACTTCTGATGAAGTTAATTAAACATCATATCCACTGCTCCTCGTTATTTCAAACACTCAGGCCCTGTCACTGGCAGCCCATTTGTTTTGCACTTCTTGTTGTGGGGAGTGAGAGCATTGCTGGCAGGCAGCAGAACGAGGCGTGGGGGCTTTAGATTTAGCTTCTAAAAATGATTTACTGTGCGGCTTATTGATGAAGCGGAAAAAAGACGTCCCAAAGCAGACTTCTTTGATAAACCTGCTTTGATGGCAAACTCAAAAGTGAAAGAACATCTGCGTTTCATTTCGATTATTGCCATCCAACTGCTGACAAACTGAGTGGTGTTGTGCGGAGCCGAGCAGATGACACAGAAGTTCACTTTCATTCGACAAGGCTTTAGCCCTGAACCCTTTCTTGCAAAAACTTTGCCCTCCTCTTCAATATCTGAAATACTGACTCAGCTCCCCAGGTGTTTATTCTGCATATCAGTGGCAAATAAAAAAAAAAACTCATAACCTCACCATAGCTGATGTTTATGTTGGAAACAGGCCAATAAAGTGATTCTGAACACATTAACATGCTTGCATTTTTAGCCGCGGGGAATGTTCTTTTGGCTGTGGGTGAGCTTGCATTTTTTTTTATCTACATTTGCACACATAGGGGTTTCCTTCAGTAGAATAGAAGGATGTGTGTCTACCCTGTTGCAAAACAGGAACTGTGCACTTCACGATAGGGAGTGACCTGAGGTCTTGTCTCGGTCAGGCCTGTTGCATCATTTAAGAAATGCTTTTACATGCTGCAGAGAGGGCATGAGTGTGTTTCTGCGTGTGTGTGCGTGTATTTTCTGAAAAGGAGCTGAATTGTGGCGCTGCCATTTGGGTGCCTGAGGCAATTAGTGAATGGTGGTCATACATTCGGAAGTATCTGCCCACTCCTACAATACACAAGCCCATAATCAACACTACCGACCTTTCGTGTCAAGTGCAAGCAGATACAATGATGTAGTGTTACAAGACGCTTTAACTGTGAAATCACATCATTAGGGCACAAGACAGTATTATTTTGGAGCCGCGTGTTTGGGGTTTCCTGGAACTATAATGCTGCAGCTGCGATTAATGAAGGGACCCCTGGGAATAGGGAACCCCCATACAGACTGTTTGGATAAGAGGTTCACCCAATCAGTGACAGATACCGGCAAGAATGCCAGAAGACCTTATCCTAATAATTAAATCAGGCATAATCAGACTTACTCCCCTCACCTTTGTCAGAACCTTATTCAGAAACTTGAGAAGTTTAATTCCTGATTAGCAAGCAGCCACTCAACATCGCATCAAAACATCTCGTAAAAATTGGCCCCGAGAGGTTCTGGGGACATGGAGAGCTCGGTAGCTTGCTCCTCATCTGAGTTTGAGGTTAGAGGCTTGGGGCTATGCTAGTCGATGCTAGCATAGCACACCCAAGTCTCTGACGGAACAGTTGGCAGTCAGGTTGTGGTCTGGTTTATGCAGGCCCCAGATTTTAACATGAGAGACTAATAAGTAGAATTAACAAGCTGCATCAGCTTTTGTGCCAGAATGCTACCGCTAAAGACTTAAATGGTTTCATGAAAAACTACAACAAGTAAGTAAACCCCGTGTCCCTCACAAACACTTGTTGTTTTCTGCTTCTCACTCACCCTGGCAGCTTAATGATGATGATGATGATGATGATGATGACAAAAAGATTCGTATTATTATATTTAATCAGCCTGTATCCATCCTCCTGTAACAGCCATTTATGTGTACAGTGGCTGCTGTTGACTTAAAGTTACATATTGTTGAATTTTGTAGCACTCTAAAACCTGTAACATGCTGGAACAAAGACTCAAATGACAGCCTACCTATGGATTCAACTGTGTTTCCATGTAATTAATGTGCACACGAGTGCATGTATTTGCAAGCATGCCCAGGCATTCATTTTAAATGTCACACTTGGCAGCTCTGTTTTGCTTTTTGACCCCCCCCTCCTTTTCACCTCTCAATTTCCTCCCCAGTGGAGCCAGAGTTCAAGTACGTGGGCAACATGCACGGCAACGAAGTGCTCGGCCGCGAGCTGCTCATTAAATTCTCCCAGTTTCTCTGCGAGGAGTACCGAGCTGGAAACCATCGGATTACCACGCTGATCCACGACACGCGTATCCACATCCTGCCCTCCATGAACCCTGACGGCTACGAGGTGGCTGCCAAACAGGTAATGTACACTCCTGGTGTTCACGTGCCAACAGAACACCATATATTTACCACTTGAGCTGAGTGTGTGTGTGTGAGTGCGCGTGTGAACATATCCATTAAATACAGGTAACCAAAAATTAATTGCATTGTTTGCTAATAATTAAAATATTACCATCTATCACAGAGAGGGAGGACCCTAGCTTTCTACTTGTGAAACTATATAGACCAGGAAACAACACATACACATATGTACAATCTCTTTTAGCCTCATTCCATGTCTGGAGGAGATCAAATGCACGTGATGGTTCCTCTTCCTGCCATTCAGATTACACGTACACACCGCACTATAATAAACAGATGCTGCTTGGATGCAGCAGCATCCCCACAACAATGGGAGGCCACTTCTTTTCCAGGCATCCCAGAGGGCATTGTCTTAAAATGGGGTAGAAAATGTAAGATGATGAAAATCACGTCAGTGTCACGATCGAAATAAGAATTTCAGCACCATGGATGAGGATTTTTGCTTTTTTTTTGCTGTCGATCAATGACATTCTCCAGTGAATGGATTCTGACAACCAGGGTCAGGAAACAATGTTGCCCACTTGGGGCATAAGGTTGTAGAAACAAAGCTTGTCTCCTTCTTTGTCTGGTTCATAGTAGAACTTGCCACAGTGCAGCGTATAGTAGACTAGTTTAAAAGTCGGAAGATGACAGAGCAGGTAAGCTCTGGGGCGCTCTGGCTGTAGGCGAGGGGCAGAGCGGTGAGCTTAGACAGGCCTCTGTAAAGTAGCACACTCATAGATCCCCACAGCCTACATGAGGCGAAGGTGTAGAATTACATCCAAGCCATTTCAAGGCCACAAAGTCTGTTTTTTCATGGAAAAAAAAAAAAAAAATCCAACTATGCAATTTTAAGAAACAGAAATGAGTTTTTAAGGGTTTAATCAGTGGCTGGAGCAGTTGATCCAATTAAGGCTCGATCATTTCTTTCAGCTGAGTCCTGAAAAATCTAGTCAACAGTCTCTCTATTTTGGGACCAGTATTCGACAACTTCAAATTCTACACAGTTGGTGGTTCTGGAGGAAACTTTAAAGGTATAATACAGTTGTTGATTGTTAAGTCTCATTCCAACGTCATCAAATACTGACGCTTCTTGGTGGCGTAACGGTCCAAGCTCCCAGGCATTGGACTAGACATCTCACAAACTGCTTAAAGGAAACAGAACCGAATTTCATGGTGATCTGCCAACAAGATCGTACAGCCCATAAGTCAACATTGAAAATCCTTCAGCTTTGTGCTCAGAGCTCACGGTGTCTTAGAAGTGTCTCTTGTTTGCATTGTCTTATTAACCTTTTAAAGGATTTGGGGACGGTTTTGAATTTTTATTCCTAAGAAAACAAAGAAATCACAAAAGGAAAGAAAATAACATGTCAGAATAATAATAAGTTGCTGCGCAAGTATTTTGATTTAATCCAAAAGTCGCCGCTGCATGAAAACTGTTTTGTCTGCGGGTCAACAGGGTCCAGAGTTCAATGGCTACCTGGTGGGCCGAGGGAACTCCAGAGAAATCGATCTCAACCGCAACTTCCCAGACCTGAACGCACTCATGTACTACTACGAGAAGACAGACGGACGAAACCACCACCTGCCGCTGCCGGACAACTGGGAGCAACAGGTCAGTGCTACCTGAGACACCATTTTCCTCTGCATTTGTTCCTATGTGTAAAAGTACACGTTTGCACGTGTGTGGGTGAAAGAGGCGGTGGAGGAGGGTTGAGGGAAGCTGGATTTCTCATGCTTTGGTGAGTGTGTGTCGAGTTTTTGAATATGGAGCCGAGTAATGAGCAACTGTAACATAGCTGAGTTATCTGGGCTTCAGCTCGTGTTGACATTACTGACTGCGTGAGGTTTGTTCTGGATCAGATTCCCCCGCACTCCAAGCTTTCACTAAATAACAAAGAAGCTGCCTATACGTTCAGTATTCAGTATGTCAGCCAAGTAAATTGCTCGGTAGGATGTCTGTTTCATGTTGTGTATCTCCCTGTAGATTTGGTGGGTGTACTTGATTTCTGTAAAACCATATATCTCCCTTGCAATAACATAAAGAGGCCACTCTCCTCTGCCTGAGCAATATGAAAGTTCCAACTGAAAATATCCCTTTACAACCTTGACGAATCATATGAGTCGGAATCCCTTTGCAGATATTAATTGCAAGCCCTGGAAAAAGCCTTGACAATTTAAAAAATAATGTCATCGGAAAACATTTGATTTAAGCTCTGAAGCGTTGGCGCTCTTGGATCCATAACAATTCTGAGGAGGTGATGTGTTCTGTCGGCTTCAGCTCAAACATTTTCGCCTTTTCATTGCCAAGAATATGAACCAGGCTTCTCTACGGCCAGAGAGTAAGTCTTACCCACCACCGCGAGACGCCGTGTGGATTCTTTACATACCTTCATATCTCATATCTATTAGCCGTGTGAAATACAGCAATGGAAGAATAACCCCCTCACAAGTTAAAACCCTCTGTTTAAAGTCCTACAGTATGAAGTGTTAAATTTACCCAAAGCAAGACACCTTTAATTGATAGAATAAATGAATAAAGCGTTGCGATATCGAAGCAGGTGGAGTTAGTTTTAAACACTTCTGGTATTTTAATCCAGTGACTACGAACCAAGATAAATCTGATTTGTCATGCTATGATTAATGGGAGAGAAATGAAGACAACACACAGTTCGGCTACATGACTTACAATAAAATCATAATTTACTATAATGTTTTTGAAATAGGCGAGCTCTGTCCTTTACTGCACAAATTAGTTATTTGCTCAAAAACTCTGACATCAGTGGAAAGAGAGACATCGCTGGAAACAGTTTTCACTGAGGGGGTCACAAGAAAAAGATGTCGGATTGGAACCACTGGTTTGATCTTTAACAATTTGCTGTATTCTAATAACAGATTCTTTACCATGCAGAATCTCAGGGTTTAACTGGTAATTACAGGATGTCAAATAAATGCAGTGCAGTAGGGGATAAATTGTATTATTGTACCCGGATCTATTGCTATTTTGGCTGCAGCTCAGACTGGCTGCGGTGGAGACACGCTTCTTTTCTGCACTCTCTACCGTATTTCACTGCGCTCTTTATTTCGTTTGAGGCCGCTGAAGAGTAAATCATACGAAGAAGAGGAAGGTTGACAATGTGCGCTGTCAAACTATTGCTAATATTCTGTTGAAAAGTACATATTAAGTAATAAGGTCATATCCTCTGTGTGTCTCGTGTGGAGTCAGCTTATCTTTCAGCAGGCAGGGCCACTGTTTTCACGTTTCTCTCTAAGTGGGCCTGCCCTTTGCTCCTTCCAGCTGGAAACCACCCGGGTGTTATTATGATTAGTGTAATATACACATTTGCAACTAGAGTGAGATGATTTGTGCCTTTTCCTGTAAATTCAACTACTATCATTATCGCTAACGCTTCACAATAATTGTACATTAATTAACAACAGTTCTCATGTTAACTAAAGTACTCATTCAGTACTTTCTAACCAGACTATTAACATTATTTATTTAACATTATTTAACTTTATTATTGATATTTTTCTTCATTCCTATAGTTCCTGGGCTGCAAGTGTGTTGAGAAACCTAAAACAGTGGTGCGCAGGCTGGTTGTCTGCCCACATGACTGCCCCCTGAAAGGCAAACACAAAAGAGTAGCTGTGCCACTGCTACAGATACTTCATTCATGCTGGTCAGGATTACATTCTTGCAGGCTACAAATGAAGCCAGTGCTCGCCATGCTACATTTTAATTAGCTGGATGATGATCGTCCATAGGAGTGAGTTTTAAAATAGAAGTAAGCGTGAGACAGACTGCCGCACAGAATAAAGGTGACAGTGTTTATAGACCAGGGAATCTATGGGTTTATTTTAATTCCTGCATAAAAAAAGATTTCAATCTTTACATCTTCAGTGGCGCAAGGGTTCATTTAACTCAGGAATCCTTTTGGGGGGATTTTCCACCTATTCCTTCAAAGTATAGTGCCTCCAAAAGAAGGGTACACTGCTCGTGAATTAACCACTATGAAGTTATTGTCTTTCAGAGGACATAGGGAGGGAAATCTAAGCCTACAATGTCTGTCATTTACCCCATAGACTGATCCACAACGAGCAGATATTTTATTTAAGAAGGGACGGTAAGCTGTGACCTCCGGCTCGATATATTATTACGAGAGTGTGTCCTGCTTGCATAACCCTACACCACGGTGACGGCTCAGTCTTCAAAACCCTCACCAGCGTGTGTAAAGGTCGACTGACAATAAGAACCCCGCAGTTCTCAAAACAGAAGTTACAACTGCTGCTTTCAAGGCCATAGGTCTGGTCTGTCTGATCATCCCTCAGCTGAACCAGACTGTGTTTATTGCCCTGCATACCTCATTCAAGGGGAGACGTTACTTCGAGTCTTCATACATGATATATGGCTAGGAGTGTGTGAGGATGGTTTGTACTGACAAAGAAAATAAATGGAAGCCTCAATTTAAAGGTTTAGGCTCCCTGCATACGTGGAGGACAGCGTCGTTTTAGTCGTCTGGCGAAGGCTGACACTATTCCTGTACACTGAGATGCATTCACTAACACTTGGTAAATGTTACCAGCTTCTTGTAATACAACCTCGTGAGATATATGTAACTTTCTCGCTTCCATCCTCTCACCTAACTCATCTTTCTTAATGAATTCCAGACTCCAAGGTCATTTCAACAAATACGTAGCCTGTCTGGTTCATTTAGCACTCTAGATATGCAGTACTGACGCACCGGAGGACAAGGTAGAAAATCCCAGGAGTAAAGCTGAAGAATCATTATATGGACATGAGGAAGGCAGGAGATGTATTAAGGAATTAACTAAGCTTCCATTGGAATAACTTGGTACAGTGGTAAGCTCAGGATGTTTGAAGAATAAGTGCCAATATAGGACATCATATCTCATTTTGTTTTCTGGAAAGGCACTTTATTGTGTGTTCTCCATTGGAAGACCTCCCTGGAGGACACTTTATCATGTTTTGCCCACTGAAAGGGCACCTTAGAGGGCACTTTATCACTCTGTTCACTGGATGGCCACTTTAGAGGACATTTCATCAGGTTTTTTCAATTAGAAGGGCATCCTTATCATGTCTTATGATGAAGCCAGAGGGGCGTCCAAGAGGGAGCCGTTTCTGTTTTTTGTCAAACATTAGGGCACTGATGGCTGAGAGCTATCCCAGAGTCACTGGGCAAAAACAAGGTACAAACTGCACTTGTCACCAGTTCACCACAGGGCTGATATATGGAGACAAACAATCGCTATGAGCAATTTAGAGTAATCGATTAATCTAACTCACATGTCTTCGGGCTCTGGGAGCAAGCAGGAGCCCCCGTGCAGGCCGGAGACAACATGCAAACTCCTCACTGCACCAAAAATGGAAAGCGGAAAAAAAAATACTGATATAATAAGCAGAGAAAACTAGGATTGGTCCAGAGAGGCCAGTGGTGAAAAGAAAACCAGATGTCTTTAGTGATATTATTTGGAAAAAGCGTAGGGTAATGTGAATGTTATGTGTAATGATATCACTAGTTACTAGTAGGTCTGAAAGTCATTGACAAAGGTGCAATAATACATTTTAAAGGAATGGGAAAGTAATGACAATATAGCTACAGAGCAACTTTATTGTTGTTTATCCTCCACAGGTTGAACCAGAGACTTTGGCAGTCATAAAATGGATGCAGAACTACAACTTTGTCCTATCAGCTAACCTTCATGGAGGAGCTGTGGTGGCCAATTATCCTTTTGACAAGTCGAGAGACCCTCGCATTCGAGGGAGGACCATGTATGCAGCCACTCCAGATGACAAAATCTTCAGAAAGGTGCATAGATTTAAAAAAGAAGAAGAAATAAATACCTTCCAGATGTTGCACACATGTGATCTCTGCTGTGTGTGAAAATGTGAATTATTGGGCACATGTGGGTTCTTGTGTGATGACAGTTGGCGAGGACTTACTCGTACGCTCACAGCTGGATGCACAAGGGATGGAACTGCGGGGACTTCTTTGATGAGGGGATCACCAACGGGGCCAGCTGGTACTCTCTGTCCAAAGGTATGCAATATCTCTGGCCTCGAGCAGCGAGAAAGGATCGTAAAACCATTTAAAGAAAGCTTAAACCATGAAATTATCATTTGGCTCCCTGAATTTATTCGCGCTCAACATTGCCCCTATATCCACAAATTACCGCCAGACTGGGAAGATATTTGGGGATTTGGTGGTACTGGTGGGTGAAGTGGTTTTATGATTGAAGTTATAACTGTGAATGGCTAAAATTAGAGTTACAAGGATGACAGCTCATTGGTTTGATAATCTATGGCCAGGAAAACTGGCAATTTGCACAGCAAAACATGACATGGAGTTACCTTTCTGCTACTTGGATGAATCCCTGCCCTCTGTATCTTTATATATGACATTAATAGATTCTAATGGCTTAATAGTTTCCTTTATTGCTTGTATTAACTTAAGGAAGAAAGATTGATAGTGTGATACCATTGCGATGTTTTGTTTTTTGGGGGGTTTGCTTGACAATAATGATTAACTTAAAGCCAAAATGTCAGCATTCTAAGCCGTGGTCGTGTTTTCAGGTCGTCCCATTCGTGTGAACGTGGCATTTCAGGGACGCTTTTGAGGGAATTTCTTCGGATTTGGCACAAATGTTAACTTTGACCCAAGGATGAACAGATTACATTTTTGTGGCTGGATGTCAAAGGCAAAATTCCCATCATACTATTCTGCAAAAATACTTTCCTTTTATTCAATCCCATTTGATAAGAGGAGAAGGGAAGATTATTGGATAGCTCCTCTGTGCTGCTGGGTTGTAGCTTGTGGCCGCATCCAAAATTCTTTGCTTCTTCGCAGCATAATCGGTATTTGAAACATTGTACTCCTCGACAAACTCACTGGTTCTGCTGGTATTGAGCCATTTGATGGGACTTTTAGATCTATTTTACATCTCTTTTTGAAGAGGCCTCCTCCTTGCTGCCATTGTTGACTTTTGGCATTGGTTTATCTGCTTCTGCTCCTACTTTTCAACCATCAAGTTTAAATTTGTTTCAGTATTTCTCAGTGTTTCCTTGTTGCTTGCTCCTCTCATGTTGCTCATTGACAAGTTGTATGTGTGTTTGTTAAATTGTCTTTGTGTGAAAAGTGCAATAAAAATAAAGTGTGACCCGAATGATCAAAACATTTGATTGTAGAGAAATAGAGAATAAAAAAAAAATCAGCTGATGACACAGTCTAGAAAGGAGAAATCACTCATTAATCGGACAGTCGAGTATACTTTCATGGATAAACATGCACGTAGCTTTTACACATTTTTTTGTTTGTTTTTAACAATATCCTTTTAAAAACTTGACTAAGCTAATATATGATTTAATTAGGTGTGCTGGCAGTTTTCTAGTCTGGTGTCAACTCTGTAAATACTTCAAAGCAATTAACCATATTAATTTATTTGTCTTTCAGCTGCTCCTAGACAATAAAATCAGAGAATAGTTGAGGTTTATTTTGAAATTTCCTGACAGTGTCAACTGGGTCTGTATTTGAAGTTAATACCTAACATTGTTTTCTGCTTCCAGCCACTCATAAACTGTTGGGAGTTTTTGGAGTTTAGGCACTGGAAGGCGACTCTCCCGCCCTCATTTGTTGGTTTATGAGTTTAGAAATTGGGTTGATTTTAAGATTTGCTGATTACTTGCAGTGATGTTTTGCCGTAGAATGCCAGGAAGATTCAGCACACCAAGTTCTGTAAACTGTCTGAACGTGTATTTAGCTTCAGCTCAACGAATCTGAACTAGTCTGCAACAATAACAATACCCACGACGTTGGTGTATGATTCCTGGTCTGGGTTTTACTGGAATGTGAATCTGTTGGGGTTTGATTGGTTGAGTGGGTCAATGTTTTTCAATTGGAAAAAAAACAAACAAAAACAAAACAAAAAAAACAGCCACAGTCGTATTTAGTAGAAGTATGTTATGTTTGTTTTAACAGCTCTTTCTGCTCCAAGTGTTTTGTCATGGTCCATGCGGTTAGTTTTGAACTTTTCCTCCCAGTCCCCACCCCCATATGCATTGGATTCCGAGGAAAAGTTGTGCTGCAAAGCCAAAGACGTTCAAAAGAATCCATTTTTTTTTTTTCAAAAGCCCCCTTGTTGTGTGATATAATCCATCTAAAAGACTTTCTTAAAGGTCTGTCACAATAGCAGACTCCAGCAGTTTGGACTGGCTCAATGTCTGAACAGTGTTTTTTAGTGGGACTGAAAGGATAAGTCATCACATAAATATGAAGAACAGGCGAAGACATTCCCTAAAGAGTTTGCTTCTATGTGTTTCAGGCATGCAGGACTTCAACTATCTGTACACCAACTGTTTCGAGATCACCTTGGAGCTGAGCTGTGATAAATTTCCTCCGGCATCAGCGTTGCCCAGAGAATGGCTGGGCAACCGGGAGGCACTGGTTTCATACGTGGAACAGGTCAGGACAGGCAAAGGTTCCACATACTGTACACTTTGGCAAATTACAGTTATGTCTTATTGCTCATAAACACACAGACATACAGTCATGCACACCAATCCAAGCATGTCATCAGGAGCCTTCTTGTAAATAATGACTGCGATTCTCTGGATTAAGTGACTTAACTCAATGTTATTCAAGTGAACTGACTTTTACTCTCAGTCAAGCATGAAAAGTGGCCTTGTTTGAGGATAAAATGTCTCTTTCCTAGATTATCAGAGTGCCAAGCAATGCATTGCCACTGAGAGCGTTTATTCAGCCCAAATGGAGCTCTCAGAAAAATGCTTACCCTTACCGAACAGAGCAAGGGCCACTGCCAGACCACAGGGATGACAGACATTAAAAAATTGGATTGAAAATATAGTTCATGACTTGATACAAATTGCACTCAAGCCCAAAGCTTTCAATAGACATAAAGCAACTGACAAAATAATATTAGTAGCATGGTATGGCATCATTTGAAAATCAAATTAGAGAGTGTAATAAAAGAAATGTGCACGTGTTTCTCTTTTTCAGGTGCATCATGGGATAAAAGGCATGGTGTACGATGAAAACAACAACCACATCAGCAATGCTGAGATCTCAGTGGCTGGCGTCAACCACGATGTGACCAGTGGTGAGAACGGGTGGGGGAGGGGGTGTCAGATCATTGTTATACACATTTTTTCCTGGGATTTCTGTTTTCTTTAACTGTGAATGTGTGAATTTGTGAAGATTTGAGTGATAGATTGCAGTTTTTTTTTGTTGTTTTTTTTACCTTTTTGTAATATTTGTAATCACAAACATTGAACGGTCGCTTTGTGCTTCTTGGAGAGAAGTCAAGCTCTTAAAAATATAGGAAAAAATTAGTGTGTTGTTCTTTCATAGGTGGATGTTGAAAATGTAAAGGTTAGTGCACTCAACTGCCACAGAATGGAACAAGCTGCCCTCTAGTGGTCACATGCGGAAAATCCCATTTAAAATGCAAACTATATGAGAGACTGTACTTACATTCTAAGAGATTTACAGTTAAATTAATTTTCTTTAACGTTACACTACCACTTTCCTCTTGAAAAACTTGCATTTGGCAGATTATATCAGATGCATTGCTAAATTAGACCATCCAACACTTTAAATAATTCTAAATCGGAATCATGTCCAGTTTGTTCTACTATAATGTTAAAATGTTGTTTCCATGTTAATGGAACAATATTATCTAATAGCATAGCAAATAGCAGTATATCTCTAAAGCGATGCCATTCTGCCTGAATAGTTTCAGCCAGTGCAAGTACAACAGTAGCACAAGCAAAGAAAGGTCATAAAGTCAGCAACCGGAATCAGTAACATGAGGTGCAAAACCACACTGACCTAAATTTTAAGATTTATTGATTAGAAATAAATTTTAGAGGAAGATTTTATTATTTCTATTTATTTTTCTCCTTTTACATTTACACTTTTGCGTAGACAAATGGCAGTGCTACTTTGCTGCTCTTATCCAAGTATCTGTGCACTTCTCCCACCATTCAGTAGCCTACATTAAAATCCATCTCTCTTATTTTTGCACATGTGCTCTCTTCCAGGGCTGGACGGGGACTATTTCAGACTTCTGTTACCGGGCACCTACACGGTGACAGCATCTGCCTCGGGTTACATCCCCTCCACCAGCACGGTCACAGTGGGACCTGCAGAGGCTATACAGGTGTGTTTTCTGAATGAATGTGTAAGGATGAGGAATAATGAAACTAGCAGTTTTACCTACAAATTCACCTTTTTCAGTAGAAAAGGCACATGAAAAGGTGGCCAAATACACTTTCCTTTTGGTTGACTTGAAATGTGTTCAAGTGTTCATGTTCTTCATTTTTTCCTCGGCAGCTTCATTTTTACTTGAAAACGGCACCGAAACAAAATCTGAAAGTCAAGGCCCACAATGGCAAGAGGCACCTCTCATCTCCCAAGGCTGCCTTGAAACTGGGCCCTAGATGAGACATGGACAATAATTTCAGCACCACACAAACAAATCCCGTATAAACTCACACACACACATGCAAATTATGGAAATAACTGACCATAATATATGTATTCAGATGCTTTTGTTTGTGTGTTTTTTCTTGTTGTTGAAGATAAATATAAACTGTGTGCCTGTATTATGGCAGTATTACAAACATGGTGTATTTATGTAACATTGTCCTGTATTTGTAAAGGACATTTATTTTTAAATTTGGTTACTTTAATTTGATGAAAATTGAAAGTGAAAATAAATATTTTTTCTGTCTTTATTTACTATTTATGTATATGGTGTGTCTGC
>KV751339.1:3749519-3772242 GCA_001698575.1 Mola mola
TTGAGGCAGACAGCCTTCCAAGAGATGGCCATGAAGACTGTGATGTATATGTTACTTGTTAAGACAAAACAAAGTGTTTATTTTTTACAAAGTTCAGCCTACACAAGGAAAGAGCAGCATGAAGTCTCATCTATCAGTCCACGTATTTAACAGGAACTGCGAGAGTTATCCTTGTACTGGGCAAGTGGGGGAAAAAACTTTTTTGATAGATACACAGGAACATAAATGCCTATCATGCTGGTCTCCCTTTGGCCTCCATACAGTATTAGATATTTTACAAGCACTGAGATACTTTGCAGTTTACTTAAACTGGATTTGCTCTTGCTATGCCATTGTTATACAGACATAAATGAACATCTTCTTTCTTTAGGTAAATAAGATTTTAAAAGATTATTAAAAATTCAATGATGGTAATATTCATCATTGAATGCATTGAACCCTGCTCCACTCTGTGGACAGCATTTACAAACTTGTTTTAAGGACAATGGAGTTTGTCGAACTTTTACGCCCAAATAGCTCTCTTTAGTCATGTGTAATTTACAAGAGAGTGTAATCGATGTTTTACTCACTTTTTCTTAAGAATGTCAGCATTTCAATATCTTACTTCATGCAGCTGGTATTTCCAAGTCCTGCCTTTATTATGCCACGGAATTGTCCCCTGGGCCACTTCACAAAACTCAGGCAAGCAGTTTAGTATTGTCTTAATAGTCCCCAGTTCACCCATAATTGTCTATAAGTATGGAAGTAAAATGTGAGAACGTGTTTGGATGGATTTTTCTGATAAAGAGCACACATTTTTCACCCTTCCTTAATTGATCGTGTTCATGCAGGCGTAAAATAATGTGATTCCCTGAGAGAGACCAGTTATGTAAGAGCTCATATGCAGACTATTAGAACTCAGCCATGTTTAACTGCTGTGGCATATTCTCAATATCCCTGCTAGGGAAAACCCTACATCCTCCCTCCAAACAGATCTCTGTATTCTTGACAGGGCAGAGAGCTGAGCTCAGATTCCTGAGCTGTCCTCCTTGCAGTGGAAATGTTTATGCTAGAGACCAGTTTCACCCACTGTGTGTGTCACCAAAACCATTAATATTCAACACGTGTAGTGGAGAAAGACGTGAACCTAACTGCAGAAATGCTGGAAAGCAAAGCAAATGAAAATTTGAAGCCAGAAGTGGCTTTTTCTGGATGAACCTAAAAGTATTTCCAGTCAAAAAGCTTCCATGGGTTTTCTCTCTGCATGCCAACATAAACAATAACAGATCTTAATTTCTCTCTTTACTGTTGGAGGAGTTACTTACTAGACCACCAGTATTCAGTGCTTGTCAAAAGAAGTATTTCAACTAGTATATAAAAGCTGGCAAATAGAATTGAATCCAATAATTACAACAGAAACACATTTTCTGAAAGGTTTACTATAAGATTTTGTGAAACTTTGGTGGGTTGGGCCATGGGGGTGAGCATGCTCCTTTGGAAGACCATTCTTTAGTCAAATGCATCAGGCTGGTATATTGGGAGCAAAATTGAAAAACTTGATCTTCCAAGAGCTTGTTCTTGTGAACAGTTGTATTCTCCAGTAAACACATGTAATCAGAAACACATGGATTATATAGATATGAATAGTGTTGATGTGTCCAAATATGCAAAGCAACTTAAATGAGACAGAGTTTAGAGTGTTTCCCAAACTGTAGGTTAACAACTCATAACTTTACTTACTAGAGCTGGTCCTGACCTCTGTTGGGCTTTAAAACACAAGGACCCTCCTACCTGACTGTCTGGCCGTCTAGTTCATTTGCCTTTGTCACACTTACACCTGAAACCTCAGGTCCTCCCTTTCTGACTTTATATAGCTGCAGACATGTGGAAAACACTCTAATGTCTGTGTGTAAAGAAAGATGCATTTTCAGACTGATGTTTCATGCTTACCACAGAAGCCAGGATTCTGTTTGGGCGATTTGTCTTTAGAGGTAAGCTGTTTGAATTGATAGTGGCCTTTGTTTCCTCCACGGCGACTGTTTGTATCAAAATGTGAAGCTGGCCTATTGGTGTACAGTGCGATATGTCAGCATTCTTTTTCAGCCATCACTGCGTATGCGTTTGCTGCTCCTGTGACTGAGTGGAATGGGACATCTTTGCCAAATATTTCAACATTTGTTGTCTTTAAGCTTTTGATTCTGCTCACCAGATGGATCTTTTTATCCAGCTGGCTCAGGCCAAGTTGTGCTGCCTCATCTGGTAGAAATGCACTCCCTGAAGTATCCTGCATTGCAGAGGTTGTATAGAATGGATCCTTAGAGGCAGTATTGAATAATAAAATAGATTGATTTTTAGAGTTTTTCAAGAGAGAGGCATTTATGAGATTAACAGATGAGTTTGGGATGCTGGTATATAACAAAGGCCCTGCGGGGCTGCATTTAAACCCAGCATGGTATTCGGGTTAGAGCTGAAACAATGAATCATTTCATGTGCAATCAATCAACAGTTGACAGTTTAAGCCATTTTAATTTACAGAAAATTCCTAGTTTAAGACACTTTCAAAATCAGCAGGGAGTCATCTTTGTGTGGCTCAGACCAACAAGCCAACACACCACCCTAAACCCAGTTTTTGTTTTCTTGCGTTGCACAGTTTAACAGACTTACCAGTCACAGAGCTTATGTTGTTCTAAATTTAATGTTCTGTTTTCAGCCATTTCAGCCAGCTAATACTGTCTATTTATGGCTGCCAAAGTTGGTTACATTTTGTTTGAAAAGAGAAGAGCAACTCATATCTGAAGTGGTAATGTCATCATGTCACAGGGGTCTGGGAGAGACTAACTCTTTTAACAGATGGCGAGAAAACCACATGACTGGTGTTGACAACTGTCAGCCACACAGAGCCTTCTCTTTCTCCCCCTCCTCATCACCCATTCCCATGCACTGAAAGACTAGACAGTCAAAAGAAAAGCAACAGATGTCCCACAGTTTTTGATATCCAGAACCATCCACTGGCTGGTCACCTGTTTTTGTCATGTTGTTTGGAGGTGAATGCGTTTTAGTGGAATCAGCACTTTGGATGGGATGACTACAAAACGAGTCCCGCAGTAAACAATTGGTATCAAAAGACATCAGCTGCCACCCAGTCCACTCCAGATGATTCTACCAGTCTGTTTGTGTGTGTGTTGACATTCATATGCAGGCACGTGCCAGTCTGCCACTTCAGTATATCTGAATAGGATGAATGGCGTATTGGTTGTGCATCAGCTTGAGCTCCGTCCAGGCAGGCAGACAGATAATGAGGCAGCAGCCTCATTGTTGGCATCAGATGACCTTGCTCAATAAAAGGTACAGGCAGTCAGCAGATCTCGCTTCCTTTTCTCTGGACTCACTCAAACGCAGTGTTTCAGTGTTTGGTCTGCTGTATCTGTAGATACAGAGATGTACTGCTTAGGATAGATGCCACTGATAATTATGCATATTATACAGCTGAAAAATCTGAGGAAAGAATGTAATATTCATTTATGACTCACATTTAGTAAGTTAGGAAAGTACAAACTGAAATTTTGCCTCTTGTATTGTAAAAATTATACATTGATTTAATTGTTAAATAAACAGTTGAACAAAAAATGAAGATTCAGTCATTATCCATTTACTCCCACCCTGATGAAAAGTTAGGGGATGTTTCTTCCTCGCTTGGGCATTTTGTTTTTCACACCCTTTTGTAAAGGATGTAACAAAGTCACATCTTTTCACTTAATTTTAAAATCTCGGGGATTCCAGAAACTTAAATTAGGACAAGCCTCTCAGAGCCATTTTTGTGTGCGCGCATGTGTTTTTTCCAGTTTAAAACCCATGTGGTTCAGTTGTTTAGGGGATTGCTCTGAGACTCCAGGAAGTTTTTGTCTACAACAAAACCTGATTTTCCCTCAGCATTGGAATGAGTAATGGTTTTAAACTATTGAATAATGTATGAATTAGTATTTTAGTTAACATGAAGACTGTTAGGATAGTTAGGAAGTTAGCACATTAATTAACTGTTAGTAAATGTTTATTACTGCATTAACAGATGCTAACTAAATTGCCCTTTTTTAAGTGTTATTCTTAATTTTCATTTTTAGGGAAACTGTTCCCATTAAGCCCAGAATAGACAGTCAACCTTTAATGAAAAACTAGATCTCTTCCAAGGAGGCTACAACTGAAAGTTATTTCCATTATTGATGAATCTGTAGATTACCATTTTGACAAAACTGTCAGGAAATGATGATCCCAGAGCTCAGTGAAATAATCTGCTTTTCTTTTTTTTGTACAATACTCCAAAATCCAAATATATCACATGTAAAATTTCATAACACAGACAACAGCAGCAAATCCTTACATTTATAGAAAAGAGAATCTTTATGTATCGGGGTATATTTAGATATGAGCCTCATATTAATTTTGTAAATTGTTTTGCTATGAGCACTGTTGCCGGTCACTGTCAGGTACAGTTGAGATATGATGCAGGACGCAGTGTTGTGTTCAACAGTCAGTATAACAGCAGTTGCTGGTTATTAGTGCTTTGTTTCAACATATTGACTGTATTACGCACAGGTGTCCGTATGGAGGAACACTAAGTGCCTAATGATCAGTATCAGCCTCCAACCAGCGCAACCGGACATGTCTCATATTTTGTTTTCAGTTGTTTTGCGTGCTGCTGGTGGAGGTGAGCAGGAACTTAGGCTCAGTCACTGTGATATCTCCCTCTGCAAAGTAATTCTATAAATAAATCTAATTTTATAGATTGGGTTTCATAAGCAATTTCCATTAATTTGACTGTGGAGAGGTTGCTATATTCAACTTAACATGACATAGATACATTTCCTCTTCCAGCATGTAAAAGGCTTCCAATTTACAACTGACTTTACACTCATAACTAGATGCATGTTGAAATAGCATTTATGCTGATAACTGTTGAGAACTACATGCACATAGTAAAGAGTTCCATGCCTTGTTGTCTTTTCTCAGGTCAGACAGTTGGGGCTTGTCTTGCTGTCAGCTGTGTGAGTGTATATAATGTGTGTGTGCATGTCAGCTGTTGACTTAGCTGTCTGTCGTAATCCTGTTACTTTCTCCTGGATGGTGCCACACACCCCGGTCCCATCGTCTCATTAACCCACACTCCTTCAAATTTTTAGTACCCGCTGTTCCTGCCTATGTCTTCAGTGTTTTTAAAGTTGGGTAAGACTGTCTTCTGTCTAAAATTCTGCATTTAGGTTGTGGTATTTGCAGGCTAAAATGGAATTACAGTACTCATAGATAACAACAGAAGGTGCAGAATACTGACTCTTTTTTTTTTTCATAGTTTTTCTTTAATGTTAAAATATTTTTCTCCGTTCCCAGTGGTTTGTTCAGGACACTCGGCTATGTTCAGAGTCCCATTCCTTATCAAAACCTCATAAATTGTAACAAAAGAGGCACGCCTGTTTGACTTGCTCTTCATGTTGTTATGAAAACCTTTCAGTCTTTGAAATATCTCTTACACTTTCTCAAGACATGTTCTGTAGCAGTGTGTAAACAGTTAAAGCTAAAAAAAAAAATCTGTGACTAATGTGTTGTTTTGGGGTTTTTATAAAACCATACCTTCTGCTATTGGAAGGGAAATGAATCTGGTAGAATCTAGAACTTGCACACAACCAGGGTGGCTCCTCTACATGCTTGCTAAGTGATAAAAAATGTTCCCTCTTAGTTTCAAGTCCAGACAAAATGGTCTTCAGCTGGTGCTGCTGTGAGTTGGACTGAGCCAGTCACAACTTGCGCAGCACACTTTGACAATGAGAGGAAGAAAAAGGCTTTTTTTAATATTTTTTTTTAAAAACAATTTTGGCAAAATGAACTACTGTTGTGTTGGAACAGAGGAAAGATATCAGTGAATGCCAAAACTGGCAGAATGTAGGACTATTTTCACATTTTCCTGTATCATACATTGGCAAGTTAATACTGTCTGCTACTTAATTTGATTTGTACAGTGGACATTTAATATTGACCTTAAAAGATTTAGAATGTTCAAAATTATCAGGATGGAGCTGAAGCGAAGTACTCCTGTCCTTAGTTTAACTTATCAAACATGTGTTAGCCTGTTTTTCAGGTAAGTTAGAGCTATCTATTTTTTTTTTTTTTTTGTCATATTGTGAAAACTATTCATTGCTAAAGGCAGTAGTGCAGCTGACACTGCATGTGTTTCATTATCTTATATGCAAAAGATTTAGCAATAGTCGTTTGGAAAGCATTTTATCCACAAAATAACATGACATTTGTTATTTTGTATCTGTAATATAACAAAAATACAAGTGTACAGCCATGCAACTCTATAAGAGATTTGTACTAAATGCTATTGTTGGCCTTGCTAACATGTTGATGTTTTCCAAGTGTAATGTTTAGTTTGACCATCATCTTAATTTTGTGTATTAGCATGTTGACATTGGCCATTTGGCATGACACATAAAATAAAGCTTTCTTAATTTGGTCAGAAACTTTGAATATCTGGAGCTAATTTCACATCCATTCATCAAACAGTTGTTGAGTTTTTTGTCCAACAAATGTCAAATTTGTGGTGAGGTGAAGTCAGGGTAATTAGAATTGATTGTGCAAAACTGAGTGAAAATTGGATTAGGAAGTTGAGATATTTCAGTTTGAATCAAGCAATTATCTGAAAGATGTTGACATGCCTACAAATTGTGTGAATAAAGGTGTTTAAACACCCAAATTCCTTACAAAAGTTCAAAAATAAGGTTCATGATTTTTTTTAATATTATATATATTTGATTTATTGTTTTTGCTTCCATATACCAAATTTTGCAAGAGAACTAAAGACATCAGCATGCCCCAATTTTAAATGAATGAATAGCTTCCTTATATTTAGGTGGCATCGTTCTTCCATTCTCTCATATCTTCACTTGTCCATGCAAAAATATTAGCATACTTATGAACTTCATCTCCTCTTTCCATGTGCTCTAGGGGCTCATTTTTCCCTTTACTGGTTATGTTATACTTACAGCCTGGTAACTGCCTTCGGGGCCTATTTGGTAAATAAACCTTTAGTCCTAAAGTTTGGACCGAACAAGTTAGGTTTGAAATCACCCTTAAATTTGCTCTTGGAGACTGTAGAATAACATACCCAAAAGACCTACAATTGTGACCACACAGGCCCCCTCTACACCAGGCATTAAAATGCATTATTTGTGATCGGATTGCAATTGGATTGCATTTGACCAAATACATTTTTACCTGGTATTAACATGCGTCATCGGTGTCCACATTGAGATTGTATTGACTCCAGCCTCCTTTTTGAAGCACAGTGAGAGCGGCGCTACGCTGATTTTACATGGTATGCAGATTGCAGACACATTTTCATTTAAACTTGGGTTCAATGTGGTCACAATGCGTCCCCGACCACCTTGGGAAGTGTTTTTGCAGATCAAAACATTTTAATTGTCTTTACACCTGTACTTTCATGTGGTCGGTCAAGTGTGAATCGATTGCAATCCTATCAAAACACATTTTAATTCCAAGTGTAAATGGGCCATACATGAAGTAACCACAAGTATTTAAGTGGCTACTTATTAACCACAGAATAATTTGAGTGTCTGCTCTTCATTTATTTAGTGAGGGTCTAGAAAGATTGTGCACTTACCAAGTGTAACTAGTGCATGTGACCACAATGCCAAAGGAAGATTCGTGTTTTCATCAGGTAGCCGTGTTGTCATCCTCGAGTGCAGGGTGAAAAAGTCACAGAGCACAGTGGCCACTGACACACTGACAGAACCATAAATAACACTAAGGAGCTTGTCTGGCTGGATGCAGCTCTGAGGGATTAACTTCAAGAAGGCTGCGGCAGCCCAGTGACTCTTTGCAAGTCCTGGCACTGCTTTCATTTGTAGAAAGAAGTTTGTTTGTCAGCTATTGTTGACAGGCTGCATTGGACAAATGCACAAATGCATTTCCACAGTTGTGGAAATTCAATAAATGTACAGTTGATTTTTAACAGCATTAAGTTTCAGGCATTAAGTAACATTAATAGAATTTCTCTAAAAGAATAAAGATCATTATTATCTACACATAGACCTGAATAAACAATTATTTTAATACATCCATCCATATAAATTAAGAAACAATTGTATTTTGGAAATATTTTGAGAAACATTTTAGTGTTTCATTCAATGGTGATTCAACAACTCTGGTGGGCCAACAAACCACTAAGCCATTATACCAAACATATAACAAAATACATTTTTAAGGCAGAATTTGTTGCGTGTTCATAACAACTTTAATATACAACAGCCTTCTTCTGGTTTAGCCTCACTACATTTATCCAGAGAAAGATACACAACTGAGACAATTAATCATATGACATGGACACCATGGTGAAAAGAACAGTACACAGTAATTCAGTTACACTCTCTTACACTCGCTCACCTGTCTAAACATCAATCTGTGATCCTTGGTTAAACTTCTTTGCTTGAACACTCTCGGTTCATATAATATATATTTAGCCTGTCTGTCCCACTTTGCTCCTGACATTTTCAACATTTTTAGGTAAATGAGGCGCTGCTGTCACAGATAGAAGAAGCAGAAACTCCTCACACGCCTCACTGAATGTAGAAAGTCATAAGCAGTATAAAAAATTTAGAAATTGCCACTGATGACCCACCATGAGCATTTTAGAGTGCGCATGCGCCGACCGTGCGTGCAAGCCTGTTGCAGTCGCTCTTGTTTGTTTTCTTAGTTTTCATAGTTTTTCTTCGTCTTAGTTTTTCTCAGTTTTTTTTCATACTTGTTGCTCTTACTTCTTGAAGCTGTGCCCTCTCCGAACATGTTGGTCGTGAGAGTTCTGGTCTGTTTCTTCGCTTTTACGGAATAAATTATTTTAAACAATTTTCCCTGGGGGATAAATAAAGTATTCTGATTCTGATTCTGATGATTCTGATTTAGCTTATAGCATTCCCCTAAAAGGGTGTCACTTGCTAATCACGTGACATCAGGATGTGTTCGGTACATGTTACTCAACATGATCACCGTATGCTGTATTAAATCAGTGATTGATTGAGGTAGATTCAGCCAGTTTGTTGCAAGTTACAATAATGCTAACCTTAACCTAATGGCATAATCCTAAATGTTATGGCATTATTGTTTCATTGTTTTCCAGTGATGGATTTACTTTGAGATGTAGTGAAGTACAGTGCTTGTTATAAAAACCAACAATGGTATTTGTGCCAGGTTAGCACCCAAACTGCAACTGAAAACGCTAAGTAAATTACTTGAAGTAGGGACGGGCCTTTTCAGTAATTTCAATATTCAATATTGTAAGGTCTGTAGTAACAGCAACCTTATCGAAACATTGCTAATCAACCTTCAATTCAGCCCAGCTGTCCTTGAATATCTTTCCACTATCGTGGCTCGTACTCAGGCCAACCATTAATTCCCGAAAGCCTTCTCTTTCCACAAAACCTAAATGGAGCATATCAGTGTCCATTTTCATTATTAGCATGGTAATCATCACAGCAGCGTGTACTAATTGTGCTAACAGATGATGTAATTCAAGACTGTCTGCTGTCTATATCCACTGGTTACTTCTCGTGCTTAAAGTGCACGTGGTTAGATATCAAATTAGCCACATGTTTTGTTTTGGTCAAAGTTAAAGGCGTTATTTTCCTGCTTCTGTTTGCCATGGTTCATGTAATACCAACAAAAATAGTTAAACGTTAGTTGAATATTACGTAACCAGCTCACTTGAGTACTCGTACTAATCCCTAACTTAAAGCAATAAAGTAACATCATCTGCATAACGTAGGAGTCAAACACAGGTATCCCTAGAGAAAGCACAATACCTTAATCACTAGCCTATTACAACCTCAGAGGGTCAGCCATTGTTTTAATTTGAACTGAGATATGAGTGACCCTCATTGTTTAGCTTGCCTTTCCCACTATAAAGCTATCATATTTAATTTATAACCTTTGGCATCATGGGCTCATTTAGTAATAATACCACAACATAAATATTAGAAAGAAACAGCATGTCTTCTGTTTCATTGAATAAATGCAGACTTGCTTGCTTGTGCCTTCGCCTGCTGTGTTGTTCACTTCTCTGTGGACACCTCGTGTTGGATTGCATTACTTAATGCTATTAGTTTGAAGCTTGGGTTTCAATGTGGTTGAAGCACAATGTAGTTTTTAATTCACAGCCTACTGTACTCCACTTGCCAGTGGCTACCAGCTGCTTTGGTAAGCACAACAGCAATCTTTACTGCAATCACCCACCACCCAATTACACATGACACACAGTGCTGTTTCTTTCGTCTGTTAATGCTGGTCATCTGTTGCCTCTGTCTACCTCCTCAACCATGTCCAAGATAACCTGAGTCTCTCCCCAGAGAGTGTTCTAATGAGCTGGGCTGGAGTTCTGTTCCTCTCCCCCCCCTGGCACCATTGGTTGACATAACAGAGACCCCATTGACTTTGGCAAACTACAATCCTCTCCTCTCATTTCCTATCTCTTTCAAGATGTCCATCCCCACCTGTAGTTAGTCTGTCTACACAAAATGATACACAAGGGCTGCATTTTTGTGTTTAGTGTGGTTTAATTTGCCTAGAAGTAAGAAATTCAAATCATTTCTAAATATATAGCTTCCTCTTGCACACATGATTATACTTTAATCATAATCCACATGAGTGCACACATTAGCTATGTGAGGAAAAAAAGTGATAAAAGGGTAAGAGTGGAGATTAATCATTTCAATGCTTTAACATTAAAAAGCAAACTTCCATAGATCCTTTTTAAAATGAGGTTTTATTAAAAAGAATTAACATTTTTGTTGCATCAGATCAAAAAAGCCAGAATAAATGTCAGAATAGCATCATGATGATAATTCTGAATTATGAAAATATCTACTATTAAGTATAGGCAGTCACCTACAGTACACAGAAGAGAGATGTACTTATCGTCCCTAACTCTAGTTTCCTCGTGGGAAAGCAGAGAGAGGAAGGATAGAAGAGTGTTAAGGAATTTCCTTCATCCCACTTAAGTACGGCTTTCTCTTTTCTTTTCCTCTCTCCTTTATTGTAAGCTTCTCAGGCTCTCACCTCCCCTTTCAGTCAGTCTTGGTTCACAAACTCAGTGATGCGTTTATTGATTTGTACAGTGAGGATTTTTTAGAAGAGAGTAAACCCGATTTAGAAAACTGAGACACATTCTCTCAGGGGATAGACTTCCGCATCCTGAAATTCTCTTAATGAAATTGGACACTTTCAGCATTTTGTTATTAATTTGAACTTTTGGTAATTTTTTTTGTCCTTTCATGCATAGAATATAAAAACTACAATCTCTTAATGTCTGTGTATCTTTGTTTTTTTGGTTTTTTTTTTAACTCCTACAGGTTATGAGTAATGGAAGCCGGTTCGCTGGTGCGTGCTGTATTCGAGTTCCTCCCCAGCGTCTCGGAGGAGCTTCCACTCTTCACCGGTGATGTCATCGAGGTGCTCAGTGTCCTGGATGAGTTCTGGTTGCTTGGTAACAAAGATGGCGTCACAGGTAAAGTGTCAGAGATCAGTATTACTAACCACAAATAAGTTAGAACTTAGTAAACTTACCTTAGCTCGGAACTTATTGTATCCTATTGATAATGAAAATGAGCCACACATTGGTCTGTCATGTGGCATTGCAGTGCCTGTGTGAGCAAAAACTGTGTTTGAAATGGGAAATGATGCAGTCCAGCTGTGCTTAACTAATAATCGCTGACATGCTCTGGTTTACTTCCTGTCTGAGTTTTCTAATGCATAACATTATTCATTGACGGCATTCCATGTTACTTAAAGTGACATTCTGAGGGTTACAGATTAAAAATGATTAAAAGTGTCTTGTCCTTATTGTCATAATTGAGTGCAATCAATGAGAAAAATACTCTGAAACAAACTTAATTTTAGGAATATGTTCTGAGATATTAAATCGTGTTTTTTTTTAAATTTATTACTATGTTGTCTGTTGTACACTTGCAGAGGAAGTGAAACAAATCATTGCATTCGGTGACCTAAGCGCCACCAAAGTCCACATCATTGTTCGCTTTACTTTCCCTGCCCTTGAAAAATCGACCTCTCAGAAATCCTCCTAAGTTTTCCTAGAGTCGAATGTCACTTAAAATGAGAAAGGTGATTCCCTCATAGAGGAAGTGCGGAATGGAAATCAATGTTGGCTTGTAAAAGCACTCTTAAAGATCTTATGCATATACTTACAGTAAAATATTTACACATATATATTAGTTAAGTTCGTAGGAATGCTAATACCTTTTTAAGTATAGCCTCACTCCATCTACATTAATCACCAGTCTGCTCTACTTTAATAACATTTAGCTTTATTATATATATCCGTTCTTAATCAGTTGCCATTCTCTCAGTGTTTTAAACTACTTAAGAGACAACTTGCTAAAGGAGAACTACAGTATGTAAAATCTCCAAACCTCTTTTTTTTTTTTTTAAATGTTCCTATATTGCACTTCCAAATGAGACCAGAAATGGTCCTGGTGTTTTTAAAACACTACATATATAGTTAATTTTTATTATAGCCCTTAAAATGAATTCCACAGCAGTCAAAACCAGAACATTAAGGGTTTTTTTTTTTTGTTTGTTTGTTTTCAGATACCAATCAGAGATCGTTATAAAAACGAGCAACAAGAAAATTATATCCAAACTCTACCAGGGTGTCATAAACATATAGAGGATATTACATGGAAAATAAAAAATAAAATGGGAAAAAGAATACTTATCCACTTATACATGCAGAATTTGGTCCATTTCTTTATCACACTTCAAATTAAAAATAAACAAACTCTTAGAAAATAAGTGCTGGAGACAAAAATCCAAATGTTTTGGTAATGAATATGTTTAGTTGTACAAAGGATTCTGGGGATGCAAAATCCCCAAGGAAGTTAAGATTTTGTATTTTGGTATACTAAGACAAAATGTGTTTACCAAAAAAACACTGGTAGTTGTGTAAAATTCGGCTAAGTATATATACTTATCTAGGTAAAGGAATTTTTGAGATGTACAGGAACAACCTTCTCTTAAAAAAATGGAAGAAATGGACTGCCTACATTGCCGAGGAATAGGATGTTACCTTCCAGGAACATTTTTTCATAGGACAATGAAAACTTATAATGTCCGTCTGTGGGACTAATAGAGGTTTAATTTATTTTATCCTAATTAACAAAAATTGTTTGTAATTATGTGATTGAATTATGTATTCCCTGTTTATGTTTTAAAAGGTTAAATAAAGGTAAAAAAAAAAAAAAATCCAGAATGTAATCTTAACATTCATTAGAGTTACATCTCCCTTCTAATTACTGATATTATCTGTAAATTATGAAATGAAGATATACAGTAGATACTAGTACAACAGTTGTTTTGTAAACTTTCTGCACTGGAGTCATCCATCTACTTCCTGTCTTCAGGTCAGTTTCCCAGCTCCTTTGTGGAAGAGGTTACCATTCCCAGTACCAAGCCTGGGGACAGACTGTACGTGTGCATCAATGATTTCCACTCTGCAGAGGCGGGAAACCTGTCCCTGAAGAGAGGTACATACCACTGCATACGGTTAATGATTAAGTAATACATTCAAGTATGAATCATGGCTCCAAGTCATAAAACATGACTATCAGAGCACACACAGATTCTGTTGTATTAGATGTTTTGCTCATAAAATCAAGCAAACACAAAAAGAATCAGTACTACTGTTAACATTAACGACTCATATTTTCTTACCTAGCTTAACGCTACTTGTTGATGTCACTGTGCTCAGGTAAATTGTTTGTTTTCCGTTGTAGTGTAGTTGTGTTGTTAGCTGTTATGGTGATGCCTTATCTCCACTGTTGCCAGAGTATAAAATCAAGCCTTGTTTTAGTGCACCAATTTGTTTTGTAAAACAAAAAAATCTTTTTTCTTGTATGATTTCTACCAATCATACTGGAATAAGACAAGTGATCACTGTGAGTGGAGACAAGGCACTGGAATTCTCTTTGAAAGGGAATTTCAGTTTTAGAAAATGTTAATAGGATTTGTTTACAAATATATGGGAAATAACCGCTTCAAACTTAGAGGTAGAGGCTCATTCCGGAAAATTGCGTGATCAAACCCGAGACGTCCCTCTGGCTGATGTCTGGTGGAGCCTTTCTAAGAAATAGATTCACTTTGTGCATCCAGAGCGACACGTCAGACATTGTAGTTGTAAAGTTTACAGAAACCCTTCACACCCAATTTCACATTCATAGTGAGTTACACACATAATTTGCTCCTATTTCTTTAAAGGTCATTAAAGTAAAGCCTATTCTCCTTTTTTCACCTTATATTGTCAGTTGATCAGCACGTCATATACAGGTTCTGTTGTTGAAAGAACATATATGTTTATTCCTTTCAATTCTTGTCAAGGTTCAAGGTGTCTTTATTGTCATTGTATTTCTATACAACAAAATTATATTGCACTATATTGCACATTCCTACACCCACCAACACACATCCGTGCACTGACATACATCCTCAAACTGACACGCCTCTGCACACTAGCACAAATTCACACTAAGCGCGCATACACTCTACATATATGAAATAATGAATAGTGTACTGATTATTGCAAAAAGGTACTACTTGTGTTTAGGAGCAGACTTGAGTGGGGTGATGGCTTTGCTGTAGAAACTGTTCAGCAGTCTTGTTCTGTGTGTTTTAATGGCCCTTTAATGTCTGCCGTAGGGAAGAAGTTCAAATAGATGATGACTGGGGTGAAATCGGTCCTTAAAGATTCTTGACGTTTTTTTCAGGCAACATAAAGTGAAAAGTCATAATTTGATGCTGTTTTTTTTATAGTAATATAGATTTCAAATTCAATGCATAATTAATCTCTAAATCTGTTATATTAAAAAACTGTGCATATGATGCACAAATGTGAAAATAATTGTAAAATCTATGGTCCTGCTGCTTTTATATTTTTTAAAGTGCCTGAGCTATTTGATGATGTACTGAAAATTTAAAGAATAAAGAAAAAATTTAGCAAGTTTGCAAATTTTGGAGTTTTTTTCTTCTAAAACTTGGGGATTTTCTACTCTTTATGTTGTCTTGAGAGAAACATAAGCCTTTTACATGGTTAATGATAAAACTCACTAACCTGTGATGGATTCCTCACTGGATGACTCAATAAAAACACACAGTGTTAACACCCCACACAGCACAGTCTCTTTCCAAAACTCTCCACTAGATGGCCCCAGAACCAAAACGAAATGAACATAGCCTTTCATTTAATGACATTTTTGACTAGATAAGAGCTTTTTTCTTATTCTTTGTCATTTAAAACATTCACTGGGATATAGCACTGATGTTATAGAGATGCTCTATATTGGCTTAACCTTTAATTTAGTTTTTTCATTAGAAGTTTGTTTAAATAAAATATACTGTTTCAGTTAAGCATGCAGTAGGAGTTCATATACATAAATATCAGCATGTTTGGGTGATTTAACTTGTGACCAGATTGACTCAGCAACAATATGGCAGCATATTGTTGTATAGTTAGAGATAAATAACACCTTCTGGATCAGAGGAAATATTCTGGCCATATGAGAATTGAAAAGTTCTTTTCCAGTATAAAATTCCATGTTCCCTATTGGCTGCTGTCCAGTTATGGTCCTGAGCACAATGGGAGGTGGAGCCACAGGTCTTTGGAATGTGACCCCTATGACTTTCTGGCTGACCAATCAACAATACCATTTTCCCTGACTCTCCAGACATAAACATCACAGTTCTTAGGAATATAAAAACGTTATCATGTTATCTGAATTAACTGTAATGTACTCAGCGCTGCCTCAGTGTAGAGAAAAAGTGTTGAGAATACATGCTACTTCTTGCAGTTCTTGTAATTCTATTCATGTTAGTCAATTCCATTTAATTCTATTCATTTTATTAACTATATAAATATTTGGTTTATTGCTTAAAATAAAGAATTGATGGAACATAAACATACACACAGATTGTCTGTTGTGTTACCTTTACTTCCTGAGGCCTCCTTGCTTTGTTTCTGTCCATACTCTCAGTCTTTCAGTGCTTACAACTCCCCTCTTATATCATCTGCTAAAATGACAGCAAAATACTCAAAGCAATAAGAGATCACCTGAGAATAAGTCAAAGTCAGAGGCAAAATACCTTTATTTGTCAATTCTGCCATATGTTCGGCACATACTAAAAAGGAACTGGCTGATTTAAATCTAAAATATGAATATGGAGTATGGAGTATAAGAGTACAGGTAAATACAGTATATTTATATATATATACACATAGGCACATAAACAGAGGTTGCAGGGCAGAATGGATTAAAGTGTCTGTAGTGCATAGGAAGTGGCTGTTGTTCACATTTCAGCAACTGTTGAAAGCTTTTATTTCATTTGTAACAATGTTAAATTTTCTTTTAAGTGTAGATATTAAATGCGAGTCCCTTTTTTTAATGTCTCTCTAGGTGATGTGGTAGTTGGAGAGGCAGGAGGGTCCATGGACCTCGGTGAAACCTGGCAGCGAGGTTTTAATGCCTGGGCAATGCGTGGACTTTTCCCCACATCATGTGTGAAGGAGCTGAAACTCTCAGGACGCTCTAAGCAGCTGTCTGAACGCTCAGCTCAGATCCAGGCTTCAGAGCTTCCACCTTATGCTCTGGGTCAAGCAAGGGCTCTCATGAGCCTCCATGCTCAGCTCAATGAAGAGCTGGACTTTCGTGAGGGAGACTTGATCATCATCACTGGCCTACCTGAGCTGGGCTGGTTCGAGGGGGAGCTGGAGGGCCGCAGGGGTGTCTTCCCAGAGGGGTTTGTGGAACTCCTGGGTCCTCTCCGTTCTCCTCAGCAACCTGTGGACTGCCAGTATTTGAAAGATGATGATTCTGAACAATTAAGCTACGAGGATCCTTATGATGCAGGCGAGGGGACTGAGGAGGAAGGTGTAGAAGGAGGCGAGTTCCTTGTGAGAGAGGAAGAGGAGCAGAAAGAGGCTGAAGAAGAAGAAGAAGAAGAAGAGGAAGAGGAGGAGGGCAGTGTCTATGTAGTGGCACTGTATGATTTTCGGGCCATGGAACCAGGTGAGCTGGACTTTGATACGGGGGATCGCATTCGTGTTATAAGCACTTTAGAGGATGGTTGGATGGAGGGGGAGCTGCAAGGGCGACGTGGTATTTTTCCTCATCGTTTTGTTACAATAGAAGGCGACGGGCAGAAAACCACAGATGAAACAAATGTTGAACCAGAGAAAGACAAAGAAAACAGCTGTAATTCTGACGACAGCTCAGGCCATTTATGTCCTAATGAGTCGGAAAATGATTCTGAGTGGAGTACATTTGAGGATCATACAGTGTGGGACTTAGACTACTTTGAGAGGACTGAGGAGCAGAGGTTGCAAGGTGAAAACAACAGTAGTGGACCTCAAACTAACAACAGAGGCCAGAGAGATGGGGCTAACAGACTTGACTCTCGCCCAAGAAGGCCTGTTGCCCCAGCACAGCGAGGACCTGAAAGACCCAAATCTACTCCTCCAGCAAGACCTAGACTCCCATCTCGGCCTAGCCTACCTGCCCCTAGCTATAGGCACAATGTCCCATCTTCAGGCACAAATCGGTGTAAGTATTCTAATGGTAACTCTCGACCATTACAGTCCAAACTAAGCCATAGCCTAACCCTCCCTAACACTCACTCTGGTAGGTCAAAAGACAGCCGATACTACCAGAGCCCACCAACGGATGGAACCATTGCCGATAACAGAAGTGCCACGCTTGGCCGTAATGAGCACCATAATCATAAGAATTTAACTCGGCACACTAGTGTCAGTGATGCCGACATGACGATGGGCAGTTCTAAAACAAAGTATTCCCAGCAGATGACGCGGGCCTCAAATGGTTTTTTGTCAACATCCATCACCTTGAATGCTCTGGTAAACTCAGCCAGTGACCTGGAAGCCAAGCTGTCCCAGCAGCTGTTTGAATTTGAGAAAAGCTTGACTGCTTCCTGCAGTGATACTAGTATGAGTTCTTGCGCTCCCAGGAACATGTCTCCTGTAGGTGACCTGAGTCAGCAATTCCATATTTCACGCCACTTTTCTATTCTGGACTACAACAATGAAAATGATATAATTCAAGGCTATATGCGCTCACCTGTGCCCCCCCTCTTGCAACCAAGCTCAGCTTCTTCCTCAAAACAGAAGCGTAGGACTCTTCGCCCTCCTCCTCCTCGTCCTAGAGTGCTTCGCCCCCCAGCCCCACCTGCGTACAAGCCAGCCCGCACTGCTCCACGTCCCCCACCTCTATGCCCGAGACATCACACAGCTCCTGAAGCCAGCAGCTCCATCGATGACAACCCCATCTTCTTCACCATGGAAGAACCGGTTATTAACATCCTTGACCAAGAAAAGGACGGCGAGAGTGAGTTCAGTGACCTCACAGCTGTCCAGGAGCATGAAATCCAGCACGAGCAGGATGCAGAGAAAGACCTGGAGAGAGAGATGGAGTTGGAGAGTCAGAGACAGAGGGAAGAGGAGGAAAACTACCAGCTGCTGCTACGGCTACAAGAAGTGGAGAACGACATGGAGGCATACGCACACACAGCGGAAGAACTGCGGACCTTGCTAGAGGAGGAAGAGGACGAGACAGCCCGCATGCAAGCCATGGAGAATCTGGAGTTCTGCAACTACACACTGGAGACGCTTGCCCTGGAGCAGCAGCAGCTACAAGGTAAGAAGATTTTTGGGCACTGGGCAGGAAATTGTGAGTCTAGACCCTCTAGAGGGATTAGAATAATATGCAATGAAAGTCTTGGCCTAAATTCAAACTGAGAATGTTGCGATTTATGATTTTAAGCTTCTAACCTTCCAGGGTTCTCTGGGATTGAAAATTGTATAGGTTAAGGTTAGGCTTTTTATTAGACCCACAATGGAATATTCTAGAGGAACCAATAACATCATAGAACTGTTGGTTACTGGAGACAACTTTTTTTTTCATATTAAGTGTGTTTAATTTTACATTTACCTCAAGAATATCCCAAAATATTACCGCAGACTACATCTTTAATGAGTACTTGATCAACGGGATTTTAGTCTTCAGATTGAATTAATTCAGAGATAAAATTTGAAGATAATTATTAGTCACAGCCTTAGAGCAGATCGGTACGCTGACACAAATATGTATGATGATGTGTGTAAATATATATTCTAAATTTTAATGTAACTTTCAAAAAGCTTCAGACTGTTCTGTAGGTATTGATGTCAACACAGTTCTACCCTAATACAATGTGACACTCCTTAGTGTACATAAACTATTTAAAAGAATAAAGTGAGGACAGAAAAGTTAGGAAGCGAAATGCAATAAAGGTGTCATTCTTGTCTACATGCATTAATGTAGCTGTTTTCCCTTTCAGTTTTACATGTCAGTTAGCCTCTGTAGCAGATGGGTTTGTTTTGGAGCAATGCAGAGAAGGGGACAAAGTAGAATTTCTTGTACACGATGTCACTTTTTCTCTTCTGAGGCCCAGCTGGCTGTGGGCTAGTTCAAAAATAAATACAGATTCAATGAAGAAAAAATGTAATATAGCAGGAATCTAAAAATGAGCCATCAGTGCTTACCAGATTTCCTCTTTGACTTTAGTTCCTCTATACACACACTCACACACACACTCACACACACACACATGCACAACCACTAGTGATTTAAATTCCACTTCAAACTATGCAAACGAGACATCCCTTTGTACTGTTCTCAATGGTCAGCAGAATGATGTTTGCATATTTAAATTAAGGGATATAATAAAAGTGTAGCATCAGTGTATTGAGTGGAGTGTCACATTTATGAAAACCAATAGGTATGTACTAGATTTGTGTTTTCCATCTAATACTGTCTGGGATGCACAGTCCTGTCTTTAGCAGTTTGTCACTTTTTCACATAGGTATGAGGTCCATTCCTGCACATAGTGAGAGAGTAAGCGATGCTCATGGGCCTCTGTTTCTTTAAACACCCTCACTCCTTCTCTTAGTCACTTTTCTGTCTATCCAGATGTCCTACCTCTTTCACCTTCTTTGCATCCTTTTCCTCCATTATATGCTGTTTTGGGAACAAGGAGAAGGAATACTTCGGGTATGGTTTTCAGATATTTTTTTTGCTATAGTTGAGACACCATGGCCCTCTCTAGACTGGGATTGTGGCGAGCTGTCACATGGCCCATGGCACGCCTCTCCACACTGTTTGCAGGTCGGAAAGCCAGGTCCAACAGAGTGGAAGGTAGGATTGGTGAATGTGGTGTTTATCAGGTAATTGGTCAGAGCCTTGTGCTGTACTGCCAATGTTGCGTGAATAGTGCACAGTTGCTGTTTTTCAACATCACTGAAATGCAAATTATTCTGGAGATCATTGAGCAACACCCTGACGTGTCTCCTTCTGCTCTGCCGTTCTTGACGCTGCTGCAGTTTTTATGTGGAAATCAGGGATTTTCAGGGATATTCTCTTGTCTTCACATATCTACCTAGTTGCCCACTGTGATGCTGTCACTTTTGGTCATTTTCTTCATCAGCAGTTTCTCAGTTATATTTTGTTTCTGTCGTGATTTCCTATCTGTACTTGATGCTTTAATCAAATTTGTTATAGCATTTCATTGTTTCTCACAGTTACACACATTGACACATCCATTCAGGTTTTAATCTCATTTTAACAACCAGGTTTCCTTGTCATGTTAATGTCTCTCATTTTACTGTTACTGTATTCAGGTTTCATCTCAGTTTTATTCTTTTTGATGCTGATTGAATAGCTTTTTACTGATTATTTTGTCAGTGGTTGGCTTTCAAATACTGATCAGACATTAAAAAGAGTTGCAGTTGAAGCCATCATTCACTGAAACTAAACCCATCTAAAATAATCTTATTACTACCGGGTGATTTCAGCATATTCTAATTTGGTATTATTTTTAAACTTGTTTATTATATATATACAGTAAACTCACTAGGAAAATGCATATTTATTGTTTATGTTTGTGGCATTGTTGACTCGTTGTCACTTTTTCACTTCTGAGGCCCAGCTGGCTGTGGGGTAGTTCAAAAATAAATACAGATTCAATGAAGACAAAATGTAATATAGCAGGTATCTAAAAATGAGCCATCAGTGCTTACCAGATTTCCTCTTTGGCTTGAGTTCCTTTATATTTATTGTTTATGTTTGTGGCTTTGTTGATTCTTATTTTGTTAGGTCTATCACCCTCAAATTCTTATCAGTGGATGAATATCTGATTTTGATGTCTGCAAATGAATCAGCCTAAGGCCAAATATGCATTCTGTGACCACAGGTGTCTCTAAGGGTCATGTAATCACATAGTTTCCTTTCACTGGCGTTCCCACGTGCTCCTTTCCACAGTAATAAAATCACATTCTCAAATTCTGTTTTCCTTTGATATAAGCCAAACTGTTGAATGTCGAAACAGACCAAGACAATGACACGATTTGTAAAAAATTGTTGTAATGTTAATAAAGACTGCCATCACTCTCCCACTGCTGGATGTTTGAAATGGTAATTATCAAGACATTAGCCAGACAAAGAAGCTTTTAGGATTTGTTAGTGGGATGTTATGATTCCTTTTGTTTCCTCTTTTAAAGCTTATCTCACAGAATGCTGTATAGTTGTGGAAAAAAAAGCCCAAGACGTGTGTTTATAATCCTATTGCTATGTGTCCACACACACACACACACACACACACACACACACACACACACACACACACACACACTAATACACCCAGGAGTGAGTGTTTTTCCGTGCTTTTGAAGGTTATGTTCCTGAGTGTGACGTTTAAAAGACAATGGCAGCTTATTGTTGTAAGGCAGGGAGTAATTTCAACACTGGGCTCTGTGTGCGCTTCACAGTTCCAAGACCAATTCAAAGCACTTGTAGAAAATGAAAAATGTTTCATATCAAAGCTCAAAGCAAAACAAGAGTAAATCAGTCGTGTGCTTACAGACTCCTGTTCATTCAAGTTTAAGTAGTTTTCTGAACAAACAAGTGAGAAGTTGTGTTTTAATGTTTTTCATGAAAAAGTCCAGACAAGTTTAAAGTGAAATTTAACTTTTTTTATGTATGAATCACAATTAGGTAAAATCATTAATTTAGACAATCATATCGGGTAACAAAATTACATGCTATGATTATTTAACATGAAATAGTTCCACTGAAAGTCGCTAAGTTACAATATTTAAATTATAGCAAAGCCATATATGGAGATGGCATCTATAAGGATATATATAACATATACAGTATGTGCATTATTTTAGTTAGGTATCCATTTCTCAAGTATGCATGTAACTGCATCATATGATAACTGATACTAGTTGGGTCATATAATAACATGTCATGTTTCAACTATTGCAATAATGAAGACTGTAAATCAGATTACTTGATGCTAGTGACTCATTTTCTCACATATTAATGCATCAATATATTTCTGTCTCTACTTATTGTTTTGTGTTTTCTCTTTCCTTGTTTAGGCACTTTAGGCATCCTTTAATTTCTAAAACCCAATACTAAAAACTCTCCATCAGCTTCCATGATGGAGACATTTGATCTGTTTGAGACTTAGGATCTGTTTTATATATGACATTTTCATGGATATCAGACCACTTGGATATGGATGTCACTAGATCTGCTAAATAATTGATCAAGTTCTTGTTGACTTC
>KV751339.1:3780815-3823407 GCA_001698575.1 Mola mola
ATATATCCATATTAATTGCAAGTCAAAACCTGCAGGTTGTTAGGTAAACAACTGTTGCTAGTGTTTCTTAAGAGTCTGGGATTTTATTCTCAAGTATGCTTTATGTCTCAACTGAACCGGCATACTTACACACAGAGTTTCCCATGTGATCATGTCAGCGAAGCCACTCCCTGCTCTCCAGAACTTGGCTTGATATGAAGAGGGCTCCCGCTATTCACGTTGCCAAGGCCACCGTGCAGTCTGCTGTGAACGCACACAGTGCCGCTGATTGTGTCTGACCTTAGAGCGCTCGGTCTGTGCACAGCAAACTTGTAACTTTTCACGTCCATTTGTGGAGCATGGCTGATAACAGGCCACTGATTCAGAAACATATAGCTTGAAAACAGGATTTTTGTGCCACAGAGTATGAGATTTTAAAAAAAGAGATTTTCTCCAGAGAAAAAAATTGAGAATATTATTTTTTTTTTCTTTTGATTATGCAATTGTTAAGCCACAAGTGCAAGCTAACTTTAAAAGTTGAGAGAAAAAAAATTGAATCTAGCTGCATAATTTTGATAGAATTAAGCCTGTCAGAGGAGGAGCTCGGTCAGCTCTCAGTAGGCTGTTAAATATGGAACAGATTCTTCATAGATCTGGGTTAGGCTTCACTGCACTTGGCCCATCCTATCCAGAAAAACTCCTTATAGATGTTCTAGCAGCCAAATGTGAGTTCCAGCCATATCAGAAATGAAAGAATTTTAATTAGGTGTCAGAAATGTAGTCTCATAAACATAAGTAGGACAGTAATAAACATGTGTGCAACAAACCACAGAATAAAAACAATTTAGAATAGGCTAGGGAATAGGCTAGTGTAGTATGTATACAGCAGGGTGCAAGAGGTTAGGAGAATGTAGTGTGATCACAAAAAAGAAACAAAAAAAACCAAACTGTGCTCATATCAGACAAATGGAGACAGAGGAGCTGCTCACAGCTGTAATTAATAAAATAATGGGAGTTGGTGGTTTAAAAAAAACAACAGTGTCTGTCTCTGTGAAGTTTAATTTTTAGTAATTTTTTAAAGCTGCAGATTGACTTGCAATCAATGCATGCATTTTGCTTGTTTGTATACTGACTCCTGACACGCTGTATTATGATGATTAATTTAGATACGGCATGTTGAAGCAGGACACTTGTTCATTTTTAAGCAGCTAGAGTCCATCTCCGTGTTTTTCTGTCTACCAGAGTGGTCATCCTTCCTCCTGAGTGTGTGTGTTTAGTGATGGTAGGTTCTCATCCATTCTCATGGTAATTGGAGGTCTGGAATGGAGTTTTTGCAATGAGACGCACAGTCCTCCACAAGGCTCAGGACTTGGACTTCAGATTGACAATGGACTATCATAGAATGGGTGGCATTGTTTAAACCACTGTGTGTGGGTGTGTGAGGGAGGGGAGTGTGGCAGTTTTTGAAGTGGTTTGAAGAAAGTTGCAAGCAGCAGGTGGGTCGAAGCCTCATCGTCTCCTTTCTTTTCTCCCTCTTGCTCTCTTTTTGTCTGTGTACGAGGCAGTTTCTCGAAGAGAATGCGTCAGTGAATCTAAATGAATACATTTCACACATTGTTTGCATTTTTACAGCTGAGATTTTAGAGAATGTTAATTTTGAATATGTAGTAGAAAAGCATTGATGCAAGATGGTAAAATTAAATCAGTAATCATCAACATGGCATTCTTTGCATGCATTGAAGTGGGCCATGCAGTAAAACGCCAGTCTGCAAAACAAAAATAGCAAAAAGAAGCTGGAAAGCACCTGATTTCATACAGTCGAGTCCATACTTTTAACCATAAATCATAGTTCTAGTCAAGAATTCACTGCAGCAGCTCACATTTTTGTCAATGGGGCTGGGCTGTCATTTGTTTCTGCCACCTGATAGTTATCACTTTATCTATTAAATCTTCGATGTATCAGCCCTGACTGTAGTCCGAGGAGCCATTTTGATAAGTCATTCTGTCTTTTTAGAATGTTGTTAAGTACACTCCCTGTTGTGACTGTCCAGAAACCAAGCCTGTTGTGTATTTTAAGGAGTGTCGAGTTGAACATGATTCATTCAGGTGCTGTTGGTAACCAAGAGCTAGTTCTGTCTGAAATCTAATTAAAAATCTCTCAGTCAGACTCCTGTTACTGAAAGCAGTTTTTCTTAAGTGAGTCTTAAGTTGGGTGTTTGTTGTAGATGGTTACATTGTGATTCACACAGGAAGATCCTGTTCCATGAAACACCTAGCTCCATGGTTAAGTATGTGTGATTTTTTTTTTTTTCCTCTCCTGTTCATATATAGAATATTTTGAACAGAATCGTGTGTGTTCACTTGTGCAAACAAGTGAACATGCCCGTGCCCTCTTTATAATACTTTCCAGAACAAAGAGAGGTGGAATTCCACAGAAGTGGGTCAAAATCTGCTCAGGCCATTTCACAGGTTGGTCGCAGTAGAAAATGGTTGCATATTTAAGCATGTGAAGTGGAGCACATGATGCACATATTGTGTGTGTGTGTGTGTGTGGATCAAACGTGGGAATAAGCCGATTGATTCCAATTAAGTTCTGGGTCTTTTGTTTTCATTCTCTTTTGAATTGGTTTGTGGCATGACTTTTAAAACCCATTAGCGAACTGCTTTCTCATCAGTGGGAGGAAACGGCTTGAGCGCTGGCACTTGGCAGAGCTGCAGTGGCGGATGGCGCAGGGGGAGATGTGGTGCAAGCGATGAGAAAAGCTCCTTTGAGTTGAGCTTTACCCAAGTCACATGAAAAGAGAGAGAGAGAGAGAGAGAGAAGAGTTCAGGGAAGAAGACAAAGGCATGCGGTCCAAGAATCAAACTCTTGATTCATTAAGTATTATGTTTTAAATGTTAGCCTCAGAATCTGAAAACTCTGCAGATATGTTGTACAAAGTCTTATGTACTTATACATGATGAAACACAGATTTTCCATGCAAGCATTTGCGCTATGGAACAAAGTTTTAATGAGGATGCAGCAGCCTTTGTGTGACTGAAGGAAATGGGTGACGCTGCTATGGCAGTCTGACTATGTGTGTATAGCACAAAGTATTTGAAGTGCATGGGGTCACACCGGGGTAAGCAGCGTTAACTTCATTAGCCCCTGACAGCATCTGTTCATCACAAGGTAGGACAATGCTGCATGTCCCCCTACTGACATTTGAAGTATACACAACCTCTGACCACAGCCGAGGTTTCCCCCCTGGGCAGCTTATATTGTGTTCTGCAGCTTTTCACAGTCAAATTAAAGAATAAGGCTGGTAATAATCTTTCTCTTCCATCTCCTGACACTTAATGACCTCTTCATCTTCAGCGGCAGATCTGATTGTCATTGTAACGGTTAAAAAGGTCAGCGTATCCACCAGTTTGTGCTTTTTAATCGTTTTCAGACAACGTTGGAGGTGTGCAGCGCAGAGAAATGGGCCACGTGATTTACTGTCTATAGGAAAGATATTGCATATCACCAGACAGATCTTTGATTTGAACCTGCGAATTCAAGGGCTCACTGGGCAGCATTAAATGATAGAGCATATAAGATATTTGTAGAAATTCAACTTCACATAAATTAAAGATCCCAGAAAATTTTGCCCAACAGGTGTCAGTACTGTAATTTCTCTTTCCTCACTCTCCCTCCAATGGCCTTTCTTTACTATCTGCTCCCTGAGAGTCTGTATGTCTGTAGTTGCTGGCACAGGCCATTGTTGCCACACACAAAGAGCTTGAGTCCACTCCAGTTCTAGGTCCATTCATGAAAAGCACTGGTGCATGAACCAGGCTCTCCCTGCGGTCCCATGTGCCCCCAGATCATGCCTCGGGGAGGGACAGCAGAGACATTGATCAAAAGCCAGTCAGACAAGGCGAAGAGTAAAGAACGGACCGGGTGGGTGGGAAGGGGGTATGTTTGGATACACTGAATGGTGACATGGGATGGGAACGTTTTTGTCCTTTCTCTTTCCCCTTTTCAGGTTTCTCAACTCTAGAATGAGCCCTTCATGTCACTTTTTTTGCTACTACATGCTTTGCTTTTATGACAATTTCACGGCACTTTACACAGAGAAGCTGATTAAAACTGACATTTAAGATACGAAATTCTGAGATTTGTACACTTCTTGAATAAGGGGATGAGGCCGTAAGATTAAGCACTGAGCATTGCAGTTTTGCTGGAGCTAAATCTATCTCCTCTTCTGTCATTTCAGAAATGACACTGCTGTCGTCCCAGCCCAAACCCCTGGATTCCGCCCTCACCTCAGACTCGTCCCCCTCAGCTGGCGCCGACACCGAGGATCCTGAGCTGCGAATGCTGGAGAAGAGATCCAAGGTCATTGAAGAGCTGCTGCAAACGGAAAAAGACTACATCAAAGACTTACAGATGTGCGTCGAGGAGATCATCGAGCCACTGCAGCAGAAACAGGTAAAAATAAAATGGCAATGCAACTGAACTGAAATGACGAGAATTAAGCATTTACAGGAGGAGTAAGGTTCTATTACTCACTGTTCTACGTAGACCAGCTAGCATAACCAGGTTTCTATAGAGCAGAATAAGGATGTTGTGTTTTACATATACAAAACTTAAGCCAGAATAATGTTTTTAGCTTTATTAGTTTTTAACACTTTTCATTATCTGTATTTCCTTCAGCTGAAAAATGTGGACTTTGATGGGCTTTTTGGCAACATCAGCACTGTGATCAACATGTCACAACGGCTGTTTGACACCCTGCAGGATACAGACTCTATCGGTAAGGAACCACTTTTTAAAAGACGCTTGTTTACTGACGTAATGGTAGTTCACCTTCAGTCCAATCAGGCGTCTTCTTTCCTCATGCTACACTTTGCACTTTATTCTCACTGCACACTGTCACCTGGTCAAATTTCATTGGCTGAGTAAGAAAACATTTTGAAAACAGCCCCTGTTAGATGATACGGTATGATTGGTGCTGTTTCTTAAATTATTGATTCATTGGGAATGCACATAAACACAATTTTTGAGTATTGATGTGATTTTTCATGTAATAAAACGTATCCTCATTTTTCCCCATTCAACACACGATGACATTATGTTCCTGCAACTTGTGATCCCAGGAAAAGTTTTCCTGGACTTTAAAGACGAGCTGGAGGAGGTGTACAAAATCTACTGCCAGAACCACGACGATGCCATCTCTCTGCTTGAGAGCTACGAGAAAGACGAAAACATCCAGCGACACGTGTTGGAATGTCTGGAGAGACTGAGGTGAGTCACCGAGAGGAGGAAACAGTGCCTGAAAGAGGCTTGTTTTTAGCTTTAGTTTCCGGTTTTGAACTTTGAGTTTGACTTAAAATAAATCCTGCATGTGAGTGATGGAAAATGTGCATGTTTGGATGTGAAAACATAAGATTGACTGAATGAAAATGTAAAATAATCACTCCAAAAGGTTGCCTGTATTGTTTAATAAGTAAAGGAAAAGGGAACTCTGGTTTAATGTAACTGGATCAGCACAGTTTGAAGGTTTTACAGTAGAATTTTATCTGAAAATTTAGTTCATGTGCAAATGCTGCGATGGAATGAGTTTACGATGGGTTTTCCTAGCAGACTTTGAACTGTGACGTACAGGTGAGACGCGTTAGAGAAGCCCAGTAAATCTTTAAACAGCAAAAAAACATGGTTTCTGTTTCAACATACTCGCACTGCAGATCTTTCCTTTAACTGCACACAGCACACCTTTACCTCACTGTCGCTGTGTTTATGCTGTATGTCACAGTTCTCCTGTGGTGCTCAGAAATGTGGTGGAGTATTCAAAGAATGCACCCTACCTGGTTTTACCTGTCTGGTTTCACCATCAGTGACTCAGACTCGAGTTTACAGAGTTGTAAAATATAATAATCAACCTGTGCTTGAAGATAAACAGGATCTGTTCAACCGGATGCTTGTTTGTAAAAAGTCCCACTTGCAAGAATAAAGTGTGCACTCTGTCCATGCCTTGTTTACATTGACCTATTGTACAGTTAATATTAAAGTTTCTAGCCTGGTGTGGAAAACGGGGCTCTTCTAAAATGTGCCTGTAGGTGCCTATTCAGCTTTAAAAGGCACATTTGTTTGCTGCCCAGTTTAATTGCCACACCAGGAAGAATTCACAACGCGAAAACATAACAACAATAGGTGCTCCTTTTGTTTACCCTTGCAGAGGCGAAGTGAAATCCTGCAGATTTATTCAATGCAGAGGCAAATGTGTGCTCGAAGCAGAATTTAAGAAAAAAATATGAAAAAAAAGAAATGTTCATGAAAGTTACTATCAGGTCATAGGTTTTATAAATCCTGTTTTTGTTATCTCTTTCCCATCTTCCTTTCAACAGGGCCATATATCGCGAGTGGTAAGTCCTGATTTCCAGCATGAGAATCATCTTGATGCATGCCTTTTGCTCACTAACCTTGCTGGAAAAATTGCCCGTTCGTGTGTATGTGTGTGTTTGCATCCGTGCTTTTCAGTTTTCTCACCATGGACTGAGATGGTCTCATTGGCATTTTGTTGGTGGTGTACTTGCGCGTGTGCAAGCTGTGCATTGTTGCAAAGAGCTATAATCAGTGTGTCCATGATCCTTCTTCTCCTCCTTTGTGGATGTTTTCTGGGAAATGCATCTAATGCCATCTACTGGACAAAAACAGGAAATGCAATGTACAGTGACGGATTAAGACAATATTATTTAAAAAAAAAAAAAAAGAACTTTTCTCAATATTGGGAAATTTTGAACCTTCTCCAGTTTTGGAATCAAATCTCTAACAAACAGTATAAGAAGATGAGAAAAGATATAATTAAATTGATGGCATAAAAGACAAAACACCAGCTTGTGTATAACAAATAATTATGATAATGTTTCTATTTTGAATTCATGCTTTTGAGATTGGCTGGAGAAGAAACCAAATCACATTTTTAAAGTTCCAACATAAGTTTGTCCCATAGATTGCATTAATTAAGCTAATCAATATCTTCTTCCATGTTCTTAAATGTCTCCTTAAACCTGTATAGGTCATCATCAGATTAGAAGTAATTATGATGATGGATACATAACATTGGATCAATAAAGCCACATGATACAAGAACATGAGAAGAAACATTGGTTCTGTGACTGTAGTTGTGGGTGGAATAATTTGACACTTCACATATTTTAATTTTTCCTTTCAAGCACACTGTGTCTTCTCTCTCTCTCTCACTATTTAAGGGGGAAAACAAACTACATCAACCTCGGCTCTTTCTTAATCAAGCCTGTGCAGCGGGTGATGCGTTACCCGCTGCTGCTGATGGAGCTGCTGGGCGCAACGCCGGAGAGCCACCACGACCAGCCCCAGCTGACTGAGGCTCTGCAGGCTGTCAAAAACATCAACGTGAACATCAACGAGTACAAACGCAGGAAAGACCTTGGTAAAAATCCTTCCAATGCGGATTGCGAATGTAGCTGCCTTTGGTCATTTCTGTCTGGTACACGGTGTGAGTTGCTCTCCCTCTGATGTCCACAGTGATGAAGTACAGGAAGGGTGACGAGGACACGTTCATCGACAAGATCTCCAAACTGAGCATGCACTCTATTATCAAAAAGTCCAACCGAGTCAGCAGCCATCTCAAACACCTGACAGGAATTTCACCCCAGGTAAGACTCACTACCAGCTAAGATCTCAAGCTCAGTCGCTGGACAATTAAAACATTTTAAGCTCTCATCTCCCCATGTTTTGTATGGTGATTTCCCAGATTAAGGATGAAGAGTTTGATGACGCCGAAAAGAAGTTCAGACTGCAGGAGAGACTCATCAAGTCTTTTATCAGGGACATTTCCTTGTACCTGCAACATATAAGGGTAGGAATCTTTTACAGAAATGACTTTTAAATCACACATCTGAACCACTGACATGACTTAAGTTGGACAACTCATATGTACTTCCTCCAATCGTACAAAAATGACGCCAAAATATCCCAGATCCCACCTGAAATATTGAAGGAAGAGAGGTTTATGACTATACTGCAGCCCACCACCAGAGGGCAGACATAGACATTTTTGGAGCGCCACAATTTCAAGTTGTTGTCATTGCAGTCGTCAGAATCGATATTTCTCTGGTGGATTCAAGTTCTACAGCATTCTGAAAGGATCACAATTGTTTCAGAGCAACTGGTGGCAAGCAATTAAATGTGTTGACTGATTAGAAATGCTCCTGTAGCACTCCTTATCTGTGGTGGTTAGTAAGATTGGGTTGTTTGGCGGACCACAACAGCTTGTCATACTTTTGTTGCCAAACTGCACAAACTGAAAGAGTCTATGAATAATCAATGATCTGAATTTGCAAATAAACACACATTGATATACTTACTGTTCATAATTTATGTTTACAAATGAGTAAAAAAAAAATTCAGTCCTAATTTTATTTTTAAACAGTGTCTGTAATGAAGCTCTACAATTAATAAATCTTAATTAAAAATACTCTGTTCATGAGAACAATAAAGAATACACTATTTTCTTGGCTGGAAACAGTGTATCTATACATGTTTAGTTGTATAATATGAATATATTGTAATAATATCTTTAGGAATCGGCGTCTGTGAAGGTCCTGGCAGCCATCAGTTTCTGTGACATCTACACGGAGCGCAGTGTCCTCGACCCGGAGCGCTTCCAGAGAGCTCACCGCTGCATCAGTGACAAACAGTTCACACAGTTTGTAAGTCCCTTTCCTCTCATTAGTCTCACTTAGTTGCCGTTAAAATGGGGAATGAACTCAAAGCTCATCATCTGTCAACCGTCTTCCCTCATTTCTCTGAGCAGAAGGAGCGCACAGAGGCCTTAGTCATCAACCCGCTCACTCAGCTCCTGCTCATGTTCGCCGGGCCGCACAAGCTCATCCAGAAGCGCTTCGACAAGCTGCTGGACTACGACAACTGCAAGGAGCGCGCCGACCGCCTGAAGGACCGCCGCATCCAGGACGAGCTGCAGGTGGCACGCAACAACTACGAGGCGCTCAACGCCCAACTCCTGGACGAGCTCCCCAAGTTCTACATCGCGGCAGAGGAGCTGTTCACCGGCTGCGTGAGGGCTTTTGCTCAGGCTCAGAAGGACTTCATGAAGACGACGCTGGGAGAGCTAAAGCCGCTCCTGCAGGTTGTGAAGGGAAAAAATCATCCCCAACACAGTTAGACTCGTTGCCTAAATCTGTTACTAAGTCAGAACTGTTGTTTTTGTCTCCAGTTTTCTAATAAAGTTGGAATGGAGGGCAACCTGATCGCGCAGTTCCAGGAAGAGTACGGGCGAGTTCTCCAACTTCTGCAAGGCTTTAGCTTCTGCCCGGAGAACCTGCCTCCAGCTGCCGCCACAAAGAAGCCCTTCGAGAAGAAGACTCAGGACAAGCCGACGTCTAAAAAGCAACTGCAGGGACCTGTGAGTTGACCTCTCATCTAACTTTTGCCAGGAGTTTTAATACTCTGGTATGAACTAACCACAAGTCCTGTCCTGCGACTTTTTAGCCAAACTGCACCGCGCAGACAGACGAGCAACGTGCCGGACTTCTGGTACGATATGGTCCTGAGAAACTCTTCCTGGCTGAGAGGAACTTCAATGCAGCCCAGGATCTGGATGTCTCAATACAAGAGGGAGACCTTGTGGGTGTGATCAAGCAGCAGGACCCTATGGGTAGCAACAACCGCTGGCTGATTGATAATGGAGGTAGGTGATCTGATGGAAGTACTCCATCAGGTGCACATCATTCCTCAACCTCAAACTGAGAACTGGTGCCGTAGTTACATTTATTTCCATGTCCTCTCTTGATTTACAGTCACCAAGGGTTTCGTGTACAGCTCCTTCCTCAAGCCCTACAACCCACGCAGAAGCCATTCAGATGTGTCCATCGAGAGCCAATCGTCCAATGAGTCCGGCTACGGCGGCTCCTCCCCTGTTTTCTCGCGCCAAAACAGCAACAGCACTCTGACCTTCAACCAGGAAACTGCCACCGTCAGCTTTTCCACATCGCAGCCTCCTAGTCATTCCTCACCACACCCTTCACTGGACTCTGCCTCATCACGCAGGAGTCACACAAGAGATGCAGCCAACCCTGACTCCGCCGGTCAGAACTCCATTAACTCCTCGCCCCGAAATCCCTCAAACCGCAGGGACCTCTCTGATCAAACGCACAGGAATCCCCCCAGCCACAGAGACACGGAGCCCTCTTACCGCCATTCAGGCAATCACAGAGACGCGCACGATTCCACCTATGCAAGTAAAAGCCAGGAGAGGGAGATTTCAGACACTCCAGATTCTTATTCCTCACCCAGAAACAATCGCTCGCAGCGGTATGAACACAAAGACAAAAGCTACAGTTCGCACCAGTGGAGAAACGGCGACAACTCTGGACAGACGAGGTCCACGTACCCCGGGGATGAGTACATCGAGCCAGAACCAGAAGACGAGCGCGAACTAGATGGTCATCAGGTGAGAGCCTGTTTCAACAGAAGACATATCAAAAACAAAGTTGTTTTTCTCACATAATTTCAAGTCAAATTGCCGTTGAATTTTAATCCGAGAAAAATGGATTTTTGAACTATGTTTGATGGGACCTGCATTGCTGACTGCTACAGTGTTTTCCTTTATTACTACTGCTCAAAAGATGGACTATCAAATAGCTTAAGAACTTACTGGCCTAAAGTTGCACTAATATGTGTTTTGTATCAACAGTGGATTAAAAGGTTAGCGGTGTCTCTAAGATCGTTGTTTTGGTTCATACCTTTGATTAACCACATTTACAGAAACATTTCTGACAATGCACCACCTTGCCTACTGTCAAACAGCCGATCAGGTTAGCTACTTGTCTGGCTAGTGACCCAAGTGAAGTAGTTCGCAGCTGAAGAGGCAGATATTTTCATTAACGAATAACCAAAAACATGAGTGTATTTAAGACATGATTTCGATAGAAGAGAACCAGCTCTAAATTGAAGCTAATGTTGTTCTGTGTCTGCTGGTCGTGTAAGTTAGCAATTAACTATCACCTTTTATTTTGTTTGTTTGTTTAGATTTACTACGCTCTCTACTCGTTCAACGCCCGCTGCGCCAACGAGCTCAGCATCTCAGCTAATCAGCGGCTGCGCATACTGGAGTTCCAGGACATGAACGGCAACAGTGACTGGTGGCTGGGTGAGGCAGGCGGCCAGCGCGGCTACGTGCCTTCCAACTACATCCGCAAATCAGAGTACACATGAGCAAGTCTTGTTTTTGTGGATGAGATCGTACTCGGACCTGAGGAGGGCTGACTCTGCAAGCAGACAGAACAAAATAACAAACAAGCATCTGGACACACTATGACTTCTTTTTTTTGATCTGTTGTCATGGAGTTTGATTGTGAGAAGGACTGGTTTTGCTGCAAGTTAGCATTATATGCCTATATTTATAGACTTTATACACCATTTTTACTTACGGGAAACTACCTTCTCTGGTTTTCATTGAAAAAAACCTGTGAATTGCACCAGATTTGCCATATTGTCTTTGGACTGATAACAATGAATTGTACGTGTAAGGAAGCAGGAACAGAACGGTTTAGCACATTGGGAGACTTCAACGGAAATGTGAACATTTTAGGTTGTTCTAACCAAACTACAAGTGGAATGCAGACTTTTTGTGCATGAGGTTTATTACACCACTAGAGCGATGCATGAATATTAACGTTTAACAATGAAGGATTGAGGCACTTGCGGTGATTATCCACCGATTGCTAGTTTTGAAGTGTCTGTGGAGCCATCGATGATTTGGAGTGTGCTATGAAATCAACATGGACTGTTGTAAGTAAAGGATAAAGTTGAATATGATATGGTTTACAAGCACTCCTCTCCTTAGTAACCTGAGTCGTGTTAACCGGGTTGACACTGTGTAAGCAGGCGATGATCCACTTTATCTGTCAGAGGAGATTAACGAACAAAGAACGGGAGACAGTGGTCTGATGTCAACTCTGATTTCTCCACATAACTTCCCTGTGTACATTATATATAGCGCTGTATATTGAGAATATGCTATTGCTCCCACTGTAAAGTGATCACTGAATAAAAAAACAAAAACAACTCGGATGACAGCGTCTGGAGCGTTTGTTTTACTGCAAAAAGTACGTTTTAGTGCTGCATTACAGTGTCAGAGCCTCCCAGCAGAACACATGGGCAGCCTCCTCAAACCTGTCTACATTTTCAAAGGGTTCAACTGCAACAGGTTGCATACGCACGCAGGCTTGTTCTAATGAATTGTGAACAATAAAAAAGGAAATCCTGCCTTTTTCAAAGAGAGTTTCCCTGAGAGCAATGCTCTCTTTTGCATGAACTTCCTTATCGCATTAACACCTGAGAGACGCTCATTAAAAGCACACGGTCTGATCTGATGGCCATTAGCCACCTGCACGGCAGCGGGCACTGAGGTATGGTTAGGATTAGCTGCTGCGCTACTCAGATTCATTCTGTTCACTTCTTCTGATGCAGATAAAGCAGGATTTGAGAAAGCGTGCTGACATTATTTTTAAATATTGCGCAACATTTGGAATTGAAGAAAACTCAGACTGTAAAATCTCAGCTGCTCTGTTTAGCAAAACAACTGCATACTGAGAAACTTTACATCATTTCGGCATTTAGATTAATTTTACTGGCTCGCCACTCTCGATTACCGCAGCAGATACGAAAGGTCAAAGGGGCAACAAAGACAAAGTGTTGAGTCACATGTCAGCGCTCATTCAGTGGTCCTGATGATTCACTGATGGGTGGGGGTGTATCCTGTTATTTCTGAGCAGCCAAAACACAAACCACAGCCTGATCCCATCGTGGCCGGGCCCTGCAGTAACAAGGCCTGCTTTATGGCTTTACTCCTGCAACTGTACATGCTCGCTGAATTTGGACAGGGATTATTATGCAAGTACCACCCAAAACATGAAATCTCAGCATTTACCGTCATATTGGCAGACGTACACAGCTGAGCCATCTTGATAAATAATGTACTGTATATTTCGATTTTGTTGCAGATAAGCACAGAAACTGTGTCCTTTGTATTAAAAGGCTTGGATCAAGATTTCCACACTAACAGCTGCTCTCTGCTCCTGATTGATTTTACCTGTAAGGCTGAAGTTGACATCTGACGTTGTTCCTTCTTCGTCCAGATCAGTGTGATCCGGCTCAGTGTGATTCGAACCTGTGTTTGAACGGAGGCGTCTGTGTCACCAGCGCCAACATGGGCTTGGTATGCATGTAAGACGGGTGGGAGCCTCATTGATCCTCCAAACAAACTCTTAGTATAACTAAATGTTGACCTCGGGTGTATCAGAGCATCAAATTCAGCATTCAGAGGTTCCGATTGCATTTCAAATGCAGAGATTTTGTAAGATGTAGACGCAATACAATGCTTGAAATAAGATGATGTCACTGATTTTACTCAATTTAAAACTACGATGTACAGGATTGTTGAATGACTTTGGCGCCCCCCAGTGGCGATTCTGAGTAAACAAACAGAATTGGGTTTGACTGTAGTTTTTTTTTTTATATTAAAAAAAAAAAAAAAAAGCATAAAACAAAGTAAAATCAAATAAATGTATTTTTTGATTTTTCAGCCAAAGATGTGTTCAATGTGGCCACAGAAGCTGTACAGTCACACTTATTGTGACTCCGTTCTTCAAGTTCCAGTGCAAGTCACCTTACAGACCACCGAACCACAACAAAGGCATTTCTCTTATTTTCTTCTAATTTTGGTCATTCTCAATGGGGTTTTCTGGCAAAACTACACTCTAAGAGTTCTTAGACACTGATTTTTTTTTTTTTTCAGAGCCTGTGTAAATGTTGCATATGTTTGAGGTCCCGCCCATTTACCAGCTCACCCAATCACGAGCAGAGTTTAACTGTCAGTCATGAAACTTCGTGAGATAAGAAGTGCCTAAAATGAGAGAAAATTAGGGAAAATTCATTTAAGCTATACATTGAGTTTTTAGTTGGTCCAAGTTCAACCTGATGTAATTTATGATAAGGAGTTTACACCTATAATGCAGCTCACCAACAGGCAGCAGTCAAGATGTTTTGGCTTCACGGTCACCCTTTAATAAGCTGTTAAAATGTCTAAATTTAAGTGTATTTTGTGTTGCAAGGTTGTGAGATATTTTTTTTTGTTTCACAGTAACTTTATAGAAAATATCTCTAAATATTTTGGTGTTTTTTTTTTACAATATTTGTTTTAAAATCCTGTGGAGGAATCCTGACGGAGACGATCAGCACTGACGCTTCATTAATGATAAGAACAAACTGAAGTGGAACTATTGAATGTTACAAAATGTTCAGATGGTAAAACACAGACACACACGCACACACATGGGAAGTTCCAGGCCTCCGCAGCATTCATGAGCTCATTTTGACTATCTGTCCCTCCTGGCTGGAGTCCTGCTGGGTGTTCACAGCTGCACACTACATGTGAGTAATGTTCTCAGAGTGGCTGACTTGATCTGGATTTGTGCTCTCTCTCATGGGGCAGAAACACGGGAATGGGAATGCAGATTGTGGGAGGAGTGGACTCACGAAAGGACGAAGCATACGATCAGGCCAATGCGGTGGAGAAAGCAATTTTGCATGAGGATTACAAGGACCTTCACGATGACCTTGGTGAGGCTCAGAAACATCATTTCATTATTCCGTAAGCCTGTTTGTGATTCTATACATCGATGTGCCGATGGCCAACTCTTTGCTCCGCGTCCCTCTTGTGCAGCCACGCCTCAGCTGAAAGTCACAGACAGGCCGCACTGCTCCAAAGAAACATGCAATCGCTGTCTAAACACTGCAAGTTGTGGGTCAGAGGTTAAAAATTGGCAGCTAGTATTTAGTCATTGAACTCCGTAAGTTATTAGACAGTACAGTACAGTACACAATAGTAATGAATATATATAGAAAGATAAAAGAAACTTGCAAATCAATACATCAATATCAAGTGTTGCATCCTTGAATTTATCACTATTGTTGTGAGTGTACATAAGAATAATAAGATTTGCTATACGCGCTGCTTTACTATGACGATCAGTCAACCTTTTCAAACCACTTGCTAATAATATACAGTGCAAAATTGAAAAACATACACGAACAAAAGGAAAACAGTAAACAAAATATAATAATGATAACGATAAATATAATAATAAAACAGAAGTTTATCTAGAATCACACAGTATAGTTTTGGCAGCGTGGATATGGACAGCTGGTAACTACAGCTGACGCGGTGATGTCATTTCATGTGACGCACGATTTTACCAGAAGAAAACAATATTTGATTTTATTAAAAAAAATACAAAGAAATGTGTTTTTTGTCTGATTTTGGCATCTCTTTGCTCAACAGCCCAGAGTATAATCGAGGATGTGATCTCAGTGGGTTAACATGACAGATTTATCTTTCCAGGTGGACTTTAAACATGGAGGTACGTGAACATGTGCGCTGCTTGTGGGAGCACACACTCGGATCAGTTATGTCCTTATTGGCCATCATTTACGGTTTGTGCACTTGGAAAAACAAAGCCATTGTCTTAACTGCAAGTTAGTGTCTGTGCTGCCTTCAAGCTTTAAGTTCACTGAACTTGACAAAACAAGTTGGGTCAACTCGGACTCATTAAGAAAGTTACCTCAACTTCTCTTTACAAGTCAAGGGAACTCGAAATTTATATATACACACAAAAAAACCACACATTTAGCATGAGGGGACTTTAATAATTAAAGAAAGCTACATAAATCAATTCAAGGGGAAAGGAAACCAAACAATGCAAAGAGCAAAGACCAGAAAAAACAAACATGAGCAGGCAGGAAAGGGCCTCCGTCCGTGTGCAGCTGGATTTGTTGGGATGGCTCTGCTGTGGGAGCTCGCTGGCAACAGAAACGACATCCAGTCAGATGCGTGTGTTTGCAGAGGGGGAAGAACAGGGGAGTCGAAGCCCAGTTCTGGTGACACGTGCACAGTTAGGCTTCAGAGATGACTTTCTTTTTTTGTTTTAGACAGTTTTACTCTCTCCGAAATTGTCATTTTTGTTTGTTTTAAGGGCAAAAAACTGACTCCAGCTGTTCGAAAGGATCTAGGATGAAGTGGGGAAAAAAAGAGCTCGTCCTTCTCCTTTGTTATGCTTTATCAATGAGTTATTTATGAACAAAACAAACAAAAAAGAACAATGCTAGTGATCGGGTGCACTTTGCACACCCTGTTCCAAGCCGTTTTATTCCATTTTATCCCCGTTGTGTCTGTTCAAAACACAGTTGTGTGCCAAAACAAATAGCACATTATATTGATTTTCTTTAATTGAAAAAGATGCAAACACGTCTCTGCAGGATATGGAAACAAAGGACAATATTACCTGCAAATATTATTACGCAGTTACTTCACCATACTTCAATTTCATATTATTTCATATGCTGCTCATTTATTTTCCTCCAAACGCACCTTTGCTGACTGTGGCCAAAGAGTTCTATTTTCACTTCATCAGTCCACAGCACATTTGTTTCCAAATCACATCAGGCTTCTGTAGATGTTCCACTGGATTTTATGATGAGGACGCAGGTAAGGTTTTCTCCTATAGACTTTTCCATGAAGGTCTTCTTTGTGCAAGCTTAGCTGCACAGTGGAACGGTGCACCGTCACTCCAGCAGTTCCCTCCTGGAGTTTTCTTGGTCTTCCAGACCTCATCCTGACCTCTACTGGTCCCTCAACTGCCATCTCTTAATCATATGACGCACTGCGGAAACGGAAAGCTGTATCCTTCTGCTGCAAGGTGGGCCTCAACAGCGTTTATTTTCAGAGCTGCACTACCCAGCGGCTGAGAGGGACCCACGGTTGCTGAATGTTTGCACGACGTTTGAGGAGTCACAGTATTTACAGCTTTGACACCGGCACTTCCTACTGACGCCTGCTGACGTGCCAAAAGAATCTGAGACTTGGTAACACTCAGCGTGCACAGACTTTTGTACGTGCCACAACAGTGTTTTTTACGTCGGCTATTGTTGGGTCAGTCTGTGAAATAAAAAAGCAACCATGCATGTGGAGTTCATTACTGAGGAGTAAACAACACAACAACAACACACAAATTCCAACAAATAATGAACACATGATTGCACGTTGTGCAAACTCACAAAAACACAAAAACTCTTCCCACTTTTTCTTGGTAGATATTCTAAGCAAATAAAGGAACTCAGAATGCTGCAAACTGTGATGCTGATTTTAACAAACTGAACGGAGGCAAAAAAAGAGAAAGACTCATTTAAAAGCAAACAAAGCTAGGTTAAATAAATGAGACCATGGTGTGTTTAGGAGCTAGCAATGTTGTAAAGCACACAGCACACTCCTGTGGGATCAATGCTGCTGGCTAAAGATTGACCATGGAGGTGAGGAGGGTGGTCACACAAGTTGGGGTGGGGGGGTTTAAAGACCATCACTGGGGCTTCTGTCCCCTGTATCGTGCCAGCACTTCCACGCAGAACCATGCTGGCAGCCGGGGCCTCGCTCATCATCCTGAGCGCGCTGTGCGTTCAGGGGCAGCACCTGAACGTAAGTTCTCTCGACACCTCTATGAGCGAATCAGCGCTGGATGCTTTTTATTGTGCGGAAATGGCAAAGAAAGCTCACCGATCTGTTCTCCATTGTGATTTTGTCATTTCAGCGGGACCCAGAATGTAAGAATCCTTTCTGCAGCTGCTGCTGATGCACTCGTGACCAGAACTCCTGCTTACATCTTGCTAATTGCTTAAATGCTTCATTCATTTTTAATATTACAATATCTACAATAACTTTAACACCTCCATCATTTCATCCTGTACTTTATCCTACTACAGCATGGTGCATCCACTTCTACATTACAGTTACATTTTTGTTCTGCTCTAAAAGGATCCCAACAAGGCCTAATCCGATGTATAATTAATGTAAGAAAATGGTCCCTCTTTGTTCTCGGCAGACATAGATTATGGAGATTACACCACAGACGCCCCGCTGACCATTTTTGATCTGAGCGACTGGTTGTTTGAACTCATGGAGGACAGTAAGTGTCCCCCGTTGTCCCCTCGCGTCGCCACCTGACCTCTCAACATGTGTGCTCATGATGTGTCCCCCCGTGTGCAGATTTTTGCCGACCAAACCCCTGCTACAACGGCGGCTCATGCCGAACAAAATCCACTGGAGGGTTCACCTGCTCTTGTGCCGATCCTTACGTAGGCAGGAGGTGTCAAAAAGGTGGGGGTTTTCCAGCTCAGCCTCATTTTATAAAGCAACAGAAATGTTTTAAATCTTTTTAATCTGTTTCTATTGATCGTAAACCCTGCAGACATCTCTCCGATGGACAGCGGTGTCTTGATTATGCGGTTCACTCATGGCTGACCTCTCCTTTTGATAACTTTCTTGCACTTTCAGTGCGAAATGTCTGTGAGAACGCCAAATGTGGCTACGGTGACTGTGTCATCAACTTGAGCAAGCATCCATTTTACAAGTGCAAGTGCAGACCTCCCTTCCAAGGCCCCAACTGCAAGTCATGTGAGTAAGCGGGGCTTTACATCTGGCTACACACTGGGATCTGCACAGTAATGAAGTGATCATACTTTATAATAACAGAGGAATAACTAATAGACCACAGTCATTTTAACTGCTGTGTACCTCGATTTAAATCACAAAATCTGACATTAGTTCGGACACGGACAGTCTCGAGGTTGTTTGACCGGAATGCAAGATTTAGACAAAATACTACCTCCAAGCTATTGGCTGACAGACCCCAGCAGTTGTTCAAAATGCAGAACGACAGCAGGAAACCTCCCCTCAGGGGGCTCCATCTGACACAATCACTTCCACTTCCACAGCCAGGGTGGCCAGTGCCCTTTAAATCCCTCTCTCCGGCCGTGCTATTGTGCTTTTACTTTTGCACTGATTATGTCCTGTCTGCATCAGTGCCAGCGTCGCCCTGCGTCCCCAATCCCTGCCAGAATGGAGGCTCTTGTGTTAAAGGGAACAAACGTTTTCACTGTCGTTGTCCTGATGGATACACCGGGAAGTTCTGCCAAACCGGTAAATGTCACTGCCAATGCTGCAAATCGATCTGTTATGCAAACCCCAAACCACAGTTTAGTTATTGTAATTTGGTTTAATTTTTTTTTTTTTTTTTTTTGCCCCCATCAGTTCCTTTGACTGCACTTGGATATTGCATGAATTTTGTTTGTTTTTTTTTTTTTTTTGGGCATGTTGATTTCACTCACAAATGTGTTGCACAGAGCCCAGTGACTGTTACACTGGAAACGGAGAGACGTACAGAGGTGTTGTCAGTGTGACAGACAACGGGCATGATTGTCTCGACTGGACCTCCTATTTCATTCTGGCACAAGCGGAGGATCCTTTCACAACGTACTCTGACTTTAATGGCCTGGAAAATAACTACTGCAGGTAAAATCACACATTTTAAATATCCCTTTTTTATCATTTAAGCCAAGGAATGCACCGATACTGGAATTTCTGTGCAAATGATGATTCCGATATTTAAAATAACAATATGGTTGATAGCTGATGCCCTTTGTATGACAAGGGAACAAGGAAATCTGTCTGAGGAATGAAAGGACGTTTAGAAACGGAAACTTTTTTTCCCCCCATAAACTATCTTACAAACTAAACCCAGTGTCCCGTTTTCGTCCCACTAAGTCAGTCAATTATTGATAGAAGGCTGCATTGCCACATAGCAAATTATATAATCAAAAGCTTTTCCTTGGCATTTTGTATTGAAACCAGGATAAGGAATAGCTGAATAATCACTTGGTATTGACACTTGTGCATCATTCTGACTCTGTTCATGGAAATAACAAGACTATCTTCTCCCCTTGGCTTAAAACCTGACATTATTTAGGTTATCCAGAGCTATAATTCTGAACTATTAGCATCATTATCTTTTTCCGCACAACACCTCCCTATAAATCTTAACAAATAAAGATTTAGATACCAATGCTGACAGTCGCTAGGGAAGAACGTGGACATTCTGTACACTGTAGAAAGTCAAACAGTAGAGATACATGGCTTCCAACAGACACTATGGGGATAGTAACAAGGTCAAAAGTGTGATTTGTTCAGATTTTCTTCTTTAAAGCTGCCTCAGGTGTAGGACAGCTGATGTAGCCAGTGCAAAATTAAGTAAGGCAACAGATTATTATCAGCCACTGGTATCTGTGAATTCCATCTTATTTGCAAATACACAGATACCAGTCAACTACGTATATATATCAGCCAACACGGATATTGCACAGATAAAAAAAATCGCAAAATAAAGCTTAGGTTGAATGATATCAGAGTTCTTTGGAGAATAGGACCACTTGGGAGTGATAAATTTAGACATGTTGGATTATGTTTTATGCTTCTGCAACGCAGGTAAAATGTTTTCAGGTTGTTCATCCTCCTAATTGTTGAGAACACGCTATTTCCTCCCTGGACGGAATTTCTCCACTCGTGGCATAAATCTCCATTCGGAGTCAAGGATGAATTGATTGGATTGAAGTCTTTATTTATTTATTTATTTGTTTTTAACAGTGCTGCATTTGGATCTTCATTGCACTGACATCCATATTGAAATAGTTGTTGCTATTGAGTTTAAGGTGACCACGTCAGCAAACTCTTGTCATACGCTACATATATCATATGAATTGCAACTTTAAACGCCATAAGGCAGTGATTCCATAGCTATTTCTGATCTCTCACCTGCAGCTGAGCTTGTCTGCCATTAAAGCACAGCAGTGCAACATTTCCTAAATGATCACTGATTACAAATCATTTGTGATATCACACAAGTTGTCACTGTGTATCAGGAAGCTTCAGTGCTTCCCCTCTCGGGTAGTATTTTATTCTCAGGTATTTACTATTTTCGTTCTACTTCAGGAATCCAGATGGCGATAGAAGCCCCTGGTGTTTCTACAAACTGCAACGCAAACTGCAATGGGACTACTGCAAAATCAAGAAGTGCCCTGAAGGTTGTCTATACACATCTCACATGAGTATACGCAGTACGAACTGTGTGGCCACTCTGTGCTCACTGCGTTCCTGTGTCCTCCAGTCCCAACCACTCCTGCTCCAGTAGTCACACCTGTGCCGGGCCCCGCCCAGTTCTCCCAGTGCGGGAAATCTGAGCCAATTCGCAGCTACAGGATTTTTGGGGGTAGCAAGACGTTCCCCGGTGCCCACCCCTGGCAGGTGGCTGTGCTGTACAGGCCCAAAGGCCAATCTGGTGCGTTCCACCTCAAGTGTGGTGGGAGCCTCATCTCATCCTGCTGGGTCCTCACTGCTGCCCACTGCATGTAGGTATTTGGTGCTCTTAGTGTGGCAGTTTCAGCTCAATCTTTTCAACCATAAACCCACCTTTCCCCCTCTGCAGTGAAGCTGAAAATGAATACCAAGTTGTGCTGGGAGGAGTGAGACTAGACAAACAGGAGGAGATGGATCAGACCATCCCGGTCATACAAACAATCATGCATGAGAGCTACAGGGAAACTCATGAAGCTGTTTACAACGACGTCGGTTTGTCACAGTTATCATATAATGTCTTACTTTAAAATGGGTCATACACCTTATAGACTATGATCAAAGCATACACAGATCTGGCAGCAAGTGGATCATTTGCGTGTGATTAATTTCACTGTTTTCTCTTTTTTTGTGATTAGTTTAAATTATTTCATGAAGGATGTGACTCAAATCACTTGACTCACTTTCTGTGCTGTTTTCCTGCGCAGCACTGCTTAAGCTCAAAGTCACGGACAGCCCGTACTGTGCGAAGGAAACCCGCTTCGTGAGGACGGTGTGTCTACCAGACCAGAGCTTCCCAGCCGGAAAGGAGTGTGTGATCTCAGGATGGGGAGCCACCGAAACCCGTAATGAACCCTTTTAATCTAAATCTCTCTCGTGTCCCGGCATCTTTCATTAGACTTTTAGCTGCGTTGGCAGAGGTTTACGCTCTCTAAGTGCATTCATTCTAATTTTCCAAAACATTTCTCTGCAGAAAGCCTCACATTTTGTTTTAATGCTGTCATAATTAACCAGTAAAAGTGAGGAACTTCTGGCTAGCTTAGTTCACACAATACCAAAGCCCGAAACTCATAGTCAAATTTAACCGAGCAACCATTTGTCTTCTGATTTACTCGTGTGCTTTTCCACCTCAGAGGCCTACAGCAACCATTTGCTGAATGCTCGCGTTTTGCTTATCTCTGACAAGCGATGCAAAGCTCCTCAGGTCTACGGGAGTGTACTGGACAACAGCATGTTCTGTGCCGGGATTCTGCAAGGGGGCGTCGACTCCTGCCAGGTGTGAAATGTGACAATTGCTTTTTTTTTGGCATCAGCCTTGTGTTACCCGTGTACCATGAATCCCCTCTGCGGACAGTCTTGTGTTCTTAACTCGCTGTTTTCCCTTCTGCAGGGTGACTCAGGCGGACCCTTGGTGTGCGAGAGTGATGGAACACACTACATCACCGGCGTGGTGAGCTGGGGCATCAACTGCGGCGAGAAAAACAAGCCCGGCGTCTACGCCAACGTCCAGGCGTTTACCAGCTGGATCAAGAGCAGGATGAACTGAACCAAACCAGTTAGCAAACGTGTTCAGTAAGAACTCTTGTGCTCAAATGATATTGATTTGAGAAAAAAAGAAACAAGTTTATTCCATCAGCACGAAAACAAAGCGTTTACTCCCAGCCCTGCTTTGAGTTAAAAAGGGCGTTGATACAAACTCATGAAGCTGAACCTGCCAGACCAAATGTGTCATTTCAGTGGGCCTCTGCTGCTCTTACACTGAGCCTAGCTCAAAGTGCACACGATCAGCGCACCCTGTGTGTTTTTCATAGCGACAACAAGGTTTTGTTTCTTCGCGCCTTGCTCGCGCGTTTTTCATTAAAGATAAAAAACAAATGATAAGAGAAATTCTCTGCTGTGTGGACTTTATATAAATCTCTGTTCCAGCTTCACATCTTCTAAACACACTCGATATACAAACGCGAAAGGCAAACTTTCCATTTGACATTTCAAAGAGCGTCCCCATTTGTGCGGAAACGGTCTAATGCAGATTTGGAAATTTGCAAAATTTGGAATCTGTGATGTTTTTGCATGAATTTGTGTCTATGACTATGGTCTTCAGAAGTGCCAATGAAGGACTTCTGGCGTTCAGAAGTTTGGATTAAAATGTCAGAGGTACCTTTCATGTAATCTGAAAATAAAGTATCTTTCTGAATGTTCCAACTCACCTGACAAATCCTGTCCTGACTCAACATGCTAAAAGCCATTTTAACTTACAGGTCAGTGTTGCACCTACAGCACAGTCGTTCTGCTTGACATCGGTATGGCGTCTCATGTAATTACACAGTCTTCTCCTCCAAGGAGACGCCACCTGTACAATAATCCACACAGTCTGAAAGTCTTTATCATTCCCTCAACGCTTCTCTTCTATAAACCTCCTCTGATCTATGCGTCTTCTAATGCAGCAGCTTTACTCGACATGGAAGTCTTGACTGTGTTCTGGAGGGCAGCCGATGAGGAGGTGGTTGAAGAAGTGCTGCTGGATTTCTTCTCCATTGATTTGAATGAGGTTGTGGCGATGGCAGACTTCTTCTGCACGGTCTGGCTGGCCTTCTTCCTCTTGACGTAAAGGACCTCCATGGCGTCCATGTTGACACCTTGTTGAATATCCTCACTGGCCTCCCCCTGCTCTGAGGTGTGCTGCTGTTGCTGCTGCTGCTGCTGCTGCTGCTCCATCTGCTGCTGGTGGTGCAGCTGAAAGAAGAATGCGGAGACAGTTAGAAACATGATTTCCAAAGAGCCTGCAGAATTCCATAAAGTTCAAATGCTCCCTCACCATCATCATGTGCTGATACTTTGCAATGGCCTCGTCAGCGCTGACCCCCTCAGCCAGGCCCAGCTCTGCAGCCCGGCGGGCCAGTTCAGCCTTGTGCGAGCCAGGAGGGGTCCAGCCCACTCCTTTGATCCAGTTAAGGTCGGACTTGTAGTTCACCTGCAACAAAAGGAAGCATCTACAGTGGGCCTTTAAGACAAACACTTGGGTGTTAGTAAGCTATCCTGTCACCATACTTCAGATTTTAATCTGATCTGAAGAGGAAACATGAGCTGTGAGCTCATATTTTATGACTCATATCAAATTTTTAGAAAAGGTTTTTAGATTTTGTTGTTGTTTTTGAAAACAGCTGCCTTCGGGAGCACAAGGCGACTGATGAGCTTTAGATGTTTTCAAGTTTACCATGTAAGCATAACAGCTGAAAAATCAAAGGTATTAAAATATATATTTCAACCCGTTGCTCCTCTACATGCTCATCAAGATTGGATGCAGGTGCAACCTCAGGGCATATCACCGCACACATTGGCCACATAGACAACTTGTGACCTATGGGGCAATTTCTTCTATAAAATTGATGATGATTTGGATAATTATTTAGTGTCATGTATATATCTAAATATAGTAAACCTAAGTCATGTGACTTACGTCGCTCTGCAGCTTGTAGGCCTGCTTGGCATGCTTGACGTTGAGCTGCTCAGGGTCGCAGGTGTAGTCGTGGAGCTTGTGGCGGTAGGCGAGGTCGCTCGCCTGAGCCTGACTCTTTTTAGCGTGCAGAAACTCGGGCTGGTCGGCGTGGATTTTGTAATGGGCCCGTTCGTCCTTGGCCTGGCGTTTGTACTCAAGGTTGCTCTGGAGTTTGCTGGCTGCCAGAGAGTGCACCATCTTCGGGTCGTCCTCCACGCAGCGCAGGCCCACCTGCTGGCCCTTCTCCTTCAGATGGGACTCCTTGTAGCGGCACTGGAGGAGGGAGAAAGAGACTTAACTATGCTACATCAAAAACATTTAAGTAAAACATTCCCAAGCACCATAATAAATCATTTTTGGTGCCATAATATTGGGGGGGACTGTGATCATATATCTGTCTGGGTAACACTTTACAATAAGGGTACATTAATTAACATTAGGTAATGCAGTAATAAGCATTTATTAACAGGTAATTAATGTGCCAAGTAATCATTTACTAATAGTCTTCAACTAAGATACTAATTCATTCAGTCATACTCTTTCATTACATTAAAGGTCAGAAAGAACATTAATAAATGGTTAATTCAGGCTAATACATTATTTATTTCTGTTAAGTCTTGGTTATTCATTACTGTTATGCATTAATGAACTGTCACGTAAGGGATATGTTTTCAACATTACAATAAAAGTTACAAAGATAATTAATAAATGTTTAACTCAGTATATAAATGGTTTATTAGTGTTAGGGTTGGATGGATGTCTGTGATCAAATGCTTGATCAATGTATTATTTAACTTAGTTAGTTAGTTAAATTGTATTACTGTGTTAACTAAGGTTAATAGTATGGTTAGAAGTGAATGAAAAAGTACCTTTATTAACGTGGAGACGGTTAGTAAGTGATTACATGACACATTGATTAACCATTGGTAAATACTTATTGATGAATTAACTAATGTTAATTCATGTACCCTTATTGTATATTGTTACCCCTCTCTGACTTTCTGTAAAAAAAATGCATGTAATAGTGTTAGCAAGAAACCAAAGTTTTTTCACAACATATTAATAAAAGGTGCTTATTCAGTATGAATTGATAATACCTATATGTGCTTCAAAAATGCATGAACATCAAATTGCATAAACTCACGTCACTGGCAATTTCTCTAGAGGCCTTGGCAGTCTGGAAGGGAATAGCATCCAGCCTCAAGTCATAGCCTGACGTCTTCACTTGTTCCCCTGATGCCTTGTAAACTTTCTTCAGGGGGAAAAGAATTTTAAAATAAAATTGTGACACAGTGATATTTTTGGTTCTTTCACATACATATGGTGGATTTTAATTTGTTTCTATCCAAGATTGAGTTGCCTTACATCGCTAATTTGCTGGGCGTTTATCTTGGCTCTGACAAAGTCTGGATCGTCTGGGTGTAAAGTGTACTTATGCATATCATCGTTCTTCCCAGATTTGTACAGCCGCTGCAGTGTGAAGACATAAAGACGATTGTCGTTAACAACATGACAACATCCACAGCGAGAAAAACAGAATTTCTTTAAAATAAAATGAATGATCTCTTCAGCATGTTTATTCTTTGTTCCCACCTCACTGCACTGCTGATAGCTCATCTTGGCATGGACGATATCAGGAGAGTCAGTCACTGAGGTGAATCTCAAGCCGTCTGGCAGCTGACGATACTTTTTCTGCAGAAAGGAAGACCGCGCTCATGGATACACAAGTTATATTTAGTGAATTTTTCTTAAAATAACCTTTTTAGTTCTTACACTTTCCCATACTAAAAAAACTAGAACTACATTGACTTTAATGAATCACTTTAGATTCAGCAACCTGTAGGAATTCCACTATGTACAGATACAGCATTTTTTTAAAAATTCAACAACTGTTACTCAAAATTCTTTTAAAAATGGAGACATATTTTAGCTTTCAGGTCGTAATATTATGAGGCTGAAGAGGTGTGAACTCGGTGCCTTCATTAATTTGAATCCCGCATGCAGGGTTAGTCATGTATTCTGATATTTGCCACATGTACTCACATCACTTATGAGGGCTCCAGCCTTCTTAGCCGACTCCAACTGTGGTGCACCCACACCGTCCCATGCGACACCTTTCATGAAACTGAGGTCCGACTTGTAGAGTTTCTTTAAATGACATGTGAAGAAAAATGGGTCAGTTAAGTTTAATTAAACACTTTAGCTCCTGTTTTCATTGTCTTTCCATCCCTTCCTCATCCAAACTTCTCACCTCGCTCTGCAGGTTGTAAGCCGTCTTGGCCCACTTGACCTTCATGTCGTCGGGAAGCACAGTGTACTCGTGCAGCCTCTTCCTGTAGTCCTGCTCGCTGGCAAGCGCCTGCGCGTTCTTCGCCGTCACCAGGTGAATCATGTCCGGGGTGAGGTGGTACTGGCCGCTGGTTGTCAGCGCGTCCTTGCGATACTCCAGGTCGCTGGCCAGACGGCCTGCCTGCAGGCAGTGGAGGAGTCGAGGGTCGTCCGTGACGTTTTGGGCCCCAATATGTTTCCCTTTTTCCAGCAGATGGTTGTATTTGTAGTTGTACTGCAGAAACACACAACTACAGTTCACTATATAAAGAAATGAAATTGTAGCTCTCTCTTTTTAGTGACTTTAAATGTAAACTATTCTATATTAGAACAATAATGACTGTGAATTTACATCACTGGCGATGCCCATTGAGCTCTTTGCAGCCTGGAAGGGGATGTCCTGCATGGTGAGTTTGTAGCCCTGAGCCCTCAGAGTGTGCCAGGACTCTCTGTACTTGATCTGCAGCAGAGAGCCAAACAACCCATGATCATTGACCTTAAAGTAACACAAAGAGTGTAAAAAAAAAAAAAAAGAAAGAAATTTATAGATCATTACCTCACTGAAGTTAGCAGCATTGACCTTTGCCTGTGTAATCTCTGGTCTCTCAGTCGTTATAGTGTAGCTGTGCTGGTCATGCACCCCTTTCTCCTTGTACAAACGCTGAAGGGTAAAGCACAGAATTTAAGGCAAACGAGACACAACAAAAAAGACAAAATCTGGACGATGAACTCGTTGTCTCACTTCGTTCGTGATCTGCCCGCTGAGTTTGGCATGGACGATATCTGGGGAGTCTGTGACAGAGGTGTGCTTGAAGTTGTATGGCTGCTGACGGTACTTTTTCTGTTACAAAACGGAAAAAAAACGATCTGTTAAGGCTTTGGGGCTTTTCAAGTGAATAAAAGGAACGTTTTGCACTCTTAACAAGGAAACAAACATTGAAAATCCAGAAAAAAAACACATTTTTTATAAATTCTGTAAAAGAATAAAGCCAACATACGTGATAAGAACTATTTAAAATAACAGAAACCATCTTTAAATGCTGGATACACAGTAAACATATAGAACAAGAAACAGAACATAGAGAACAGGATGACCTACATCGCTTATGAGGTCTGTGGCCCTCTTAGAGCCTTCAATCTGCAAAGCCCCCGTAGCAATCCAGGCTGCCCCCCGCAGGTAGTTCAGGTCAGAGCGATACATGTTCTATTACAAACAAACACACAAAAATAAATACTTTCAAATACTTTGCTTTTTAAAATCAGCAAAACAAAGACAAAGTCAGTGATTATGTAGTATGTGAAGTGCTGTGTGTCTATCTCACCTCACTCTGCAGGGCATATGCTCTCTTGGCTGCTTGCACCTTCATGTCATCAGGCAGTGACGTGTACTGATGCAGCATGAGCCTGTAGTCCTGATCACTGACCAGTGACTGGGCCTTTTTAGCGTGGGTGACCTCCATCATGTCCATGGAGAGGTGGTTCTTCCAGAGCTCCTTCGCCGAGTCCTCCCTATACTTAATCTGGAGATGGCGGGCAGCACAGAGAAGAGAAACGAGAGTGTTTGCAGCTTGATGTATTGTTTTAGTGAATATACTGTATGCTGAGTCATGGTTAAGAAGTACTTACGTCGCTCTGTAGCTTGCTGGCGTGGACCGAGTGAGCGATGTTTATGTCATCCTGCAGTCCCTTCAGCCCGATCATCTTCCCTTTGGTCTTCTCAAATTCTGCTCTGTACTTTTGCTGAAATGACAAATCAGGAAACTTTCAATTTCAACTTTTCCTTCTGCAGCAGGATAAGCAATATGAGAGTCCTCTGCTGTGTTAAACGTTAACATAACAAAACTTAACATTAGGCTCTACTTCCTGTTACAAAATAAAAATCTGCAACCTCCGCTAAAATTTTTTTTTTTTTTCAGGCTTACCAAAGAGTGAAACGTGACTGAAATACGGTACTTTAGAACAGTTCTGATGTATTTGATTATTTCTATTATATCCTTTACTTTATATTTCTATTCAAACACATCTCACTGTCATATTCTTTAACTGTCTGGGCCTGTTTGCTTATGTTTGTTAGCAGGATTATCCAAAAACTTTTGGACAGGTGTGCATGAAAACTTCCCCAGAGGTGTCCCTTGACCTAACTTGGATCTTGAATTGGCTTTGTTTGTTGTAAGTTTGCAAAACACAATACAATACTCAAATAATAAGAAGTGTTAAGAGAACTGCTACCTTTTAATAATTTCTTGCCCTTCAATACATTAAATTGCTCAACTATATTTTTAAAAATGTGGAAAAAAAATACAAAATTTTGCTAAACTTGTGTTTTAATTGTTGTCTATTTATTCTGTCATGAGCCCTCATATTCATCTCGTGATCCTATTGTGAATAATCTAAAATACTTCCAACTACAAAGCTAAAATTCTCCTTATACACTGATGCATCTCTAATAATATAATACTGTCAATAATACTTTTATGTTTGACTTAAAGTGCATTTTGTTAATGATATTTTTCATGCTTTTACTTAAGTAATACTAAAAGTATTGTTTACTTATAAAAGAGTATGTTTATGCAAATAGCAGAAGTGCTCACTGGGCCCATAGTGAAAATGACAGGACATGATATCGAGATGATAAATTCAGAAGCTCACATCGCTGAGGATCTCTGCAGATGCTTTGGCAGACTGGAAAGGAATGGCATCCAGGCGGAGCTTGTAGCCGCCGTCGCGTATCTTGGTCCAGGATTCCTTGTAGCAGCTCTGAGAATGTGGAAGTATAAAGTCATTTCAACATGATAACACGAAGGCAACGGACCGAACGGATGTCATGTGTCTCTTTTACCTCGCTGAGGTTCTTCGCATTGAGCCTGGCCTGAACCATCTCAGGCAGCTCTCCGCTCAGTGTGTAGCTGTGCTTCATGTTTTCACCTGTCTCTCTGTACAACCTCTGTGAGAACAAAAGCGAGGCATTGAAAGCTTCCACTTTCTATTTATAGAACTCATATTTACAGTATTCACATGAGAAGTCGTCGATGTTGTTGGCAAATCTGACTCTCAATAGGCTGACTATCAATATTTACTTCATACTAGTTGCACACTGCATTAAAGAACTCAGCTGAACTTACGTCAGTAGCCAGCTTGTTGCTGACTTTGGCCTGGACCATCTCTGGACTGTCTTCAACACTGGTGAACTTCAGGGCGCTCACATTCTGACGGTACTTTGTCTACATTGTAAAGAAAAATACATTAGTTTTCCACAAGGACTTTTCTGACGCAGAAAAAAAAAATAAAATATGAGAGTATTTTGTCAATAGAAAAAAAGCACAAAATGATCATAAACAAGAACATTAGTTGATAGGTAAGATAAGATGAAGAGGATATATGTTGGTTCTTTAGAGTCTGGAGGAACTCTATGCTGTGTTCTATTTATGAGCAGTCATGTAAGAGTCTAATGTTGGTAACCCCGACTGCAATGACTCTTAAAATAAGTGGCTGCCTATAAAGAGGATAAGTATAGAGTCTGGTGTTACCAGTCTGCACTGCATGCATAAAATTAATTCATATTAAATTACAAAATGATCAGAGTCCGCAATGCATTAAAAAGTTTAGGAGGGAGTTAATTAAATTTCTTATTTATTCTTATATTTTCTTCAAAATTTTTGTATTACATTGCCAAGCATAATATATTCATAATTTTTCTGACGAAATAATTTTAAAACTTTGCCTCTGATACCAACAAGTAAGTTATCGCTATAGTAAGTTATCAAGTAAAGTGATCAATGTTTTCAAAGAAATGTGGTGGAGAAAAAGTACAATATTGGCCACCAAATTGTAACGAGTGGAAGAATAAAGCAGCAGAAAATTGAAATACTCAAGTAAAGTACAAGTACCTAAAAACTGTACTTAAGTGCAGCGCTTAAGTATATGTACTTTGTTGCATGACATCACTGGTTGTTTTAACTTAAAATCTTTTTAATAATTCAAATGTGTCTTTTCAAATTCAGTGAACTAACTGGACACAAACTTTTTGAGCTTTTTTGTAGAATAGCAGACTTTTGATGTTTCCATTCTATAAAGATTCCGGGCTCAGTAAATTAAGGATATTTGGGCCTGCAGGTGCAGGAAACTGGACTCCTAAGAGGAATATGTTTTTCAGATTTCCTTCAGATGCTCAGGGTGGTACAAACAAGTGACAACAATGCACCTTGTGTCCTGATTTACCACTCTAAAAACAACTGTAATGTGATATTTCAGTGTGGATGCAATAAGGATTGATTATGCGAAGACAACGACAGAGAAGGTGACAGCTCACAGCTTCAGTGAGTGATTAATATGTAACAGCTCCAGCTACTATTTTCAGTCTTGTTATAGCCACCTGGGTGTAGAACACGTTCTTAACCCAGTTTCTGGGGAGAAAGGAATGGTGTGCGACTCTTTAAATACATTCTGACCTAAGCTGTAAACTTAGAGATGTGCCTTCTAGTCCACTTACACAATCACATTCTCATGCTTTCCAAGCTAATTTATCCACAAAGTTCTCGAGATATTAATGGCATGTCAGGGCGGTTAATTACTTGCTGCATGATGATCGTTTTAAATTACATTTGGAGGTGCGATACAATTACCATCAAAGAGGAACATTTAAGGAAGGTTGAAGATGGAAATATGCTTTTGTTAAGCTTTCAACAATGTCAGTTAGATGTCTTTTTCTTAACATAATATTACTAAGTACCTCAGCTCTCAGCCTGATTTCAGTTTAAGTTACATTTGAGGTCCAAAACAATTACCATGAAAGAAGGAATTTTTAAGAAGGTTAAAGATTGAACTTTGCTTTTGAAGTTTTAATAGTTAGACAAAATTTCCAAGCACTTAAACCCCTTAGCTGATTTCAGCAATGCATTGTGGGTCATGGGCTACCTCACTGACGAGCTCCCCGGCCTTCTTTGCCTGCTGGACATCCAGAGACTTTGAGGCCTCCCAACCGACGCCCTTCATCCAGTTCAGATCTGACCTGTACTGTTTCTACAGGTGGACACACATCGGATTCTCCTTTAATCAACAGGTTCTTTTGTTGATTCAAACAAGTTGTAACCTGAAGTCTAACTATGAGACCTACATCGCTCTGCAGTCCATAGGCCTTCTTAGCCCAGGAGACGTTCATGTCTGTTGGCAGAGTTGTATACTCATGGAGGAAAGTCTTGTATTTGGTGTCAGTTGCCAGGTCTTGAGCCTTCTTGGCGTGGCTGATGTTCAGCATATCCAGATTAACACTGGGGACAGAATCCATTTCACACAGCAAATGAAGAATTTTATTCCAACGTGACACAAAATTCTGTCGTATTATGCTTCCAACTGAAAACATTTACATATCTGCATCACTACATTGGTCAGTGTTCTAAGTGCTTTAAGGGACATTCCAGAATTGGAGGACATTTTCTGTCTCACCTGTGAAATTTCAAATAATCTATACGTAAAAATTCTAAATCATGCACTTGTGTAAATTATGCTTTTACTAGTCCCACCTTTTTGACGGCTACTTTCCTTATCAAATATAATTTTTAAAATACATTATAAATGTGTGTTTGTTTTGTAATTGTTAAAACTACTTTTTTATTCATCAGCATATTGTAAATAATAGTAATTATGCACTAAAGTTGTGCCCTGCAACATGCACGCAACCCTGTTACTCATACTATCAGAATAAGACAATTTAATTTCAAAATTGATTTCTTTTTCCATAAGCCATAAGTCTTTGCACGACCTATTGTCCCTTTACTAGTACGATCATACAAATATTGGAAAATTGGAAGATAGATTTCAAAAATTGCTGAAATTAAAGTAAATCAAATCTTACAGTCTCAATGTGGCTGTGATTTTCTTATTATGAGCTAACAATCAACGGAGAAGAAGAATCTGAACTAAATAACAAATAGCAAATCCAGGTTTCTGTGAGCACCTTCACACTTTCGTTTGCTTTGGAACTTCCCATCAAGGTCAGGAGCCTCACCTGAACTTGGTCTTCGTGTCCTCATATTCCTTCTTGTAGTGGCGGTCACTCTGTAGTTTGGAGGCCAGAGCTGAGTGAGCCATCTGAGAGTCGTCACTCACGGACTTAATGCCAATCACCTTGCCTTTGTTTTTCTCATACTCTTCCCTGTATTTGATCTGTGAGGCGACAAACATTAGTGGAAATTAACAAAATGAGGGCTCACTAATATGAGCGGACCAAAAAATGGAACTTTTCTGCAGGTTTTAATGCTGTTTATAGAATGACTCACGTCACTCGCGAGGTCTCTTTTGGCTTTAGCGGTGAGAATAGAGAGGGAGTCCAAACGCAGCTCAAAGCCCTTCTCCCTCTGCTTCTCCCAGTTGCTCTTGTACACTTTCTAAATAAGGAAAAAGAAAAATCTCTATTACCTTTCATTCATACATGAATTAAAAAAAAATAAATCTAATGTATGTAAATCAAACTTTATAGTTCAACAATTGAGAGCAACATAAACAGATTGACAACTGTGTTTAGAATAAGCCTGGCTTGGTCAATGAAGCTTTTAAACATCCAGTGCTTGATTCAAGAGAACATGTAGTATACATCACTATCTTTTATACGCAAGGTGTTCTAAATTAAATGCAAAATATGATTTTCAGAAAAAGCAGTGTTACAACACAAATATTGAAACATTTAATTGATTGCATCTTCTGTTTATACACCTCTGAGAAAGTGCTTAAAAATGTACAGATATAGACTCAACGTTGTTTATGTTGTTGCAACTAAAGAGGTGAACTGATTCTAAAAATAAACATCCTGATGCCTTATGGAGCTCTTGTATATGCCGGTGATATCCTATATTTTGCTCTTTGTGGTGAAATTTTGCTGAACTTACCCCACTGAGAAGGTCAGCATTAGCCTTAGCTTGTCTAAAAAGCGGCTCATCCTTCGTCATGGTGTACTGGTGCATTATGTGCTCGGTGTTTGCCTTGTACGCCAGCTGGAAATTCAGAATCAGACACGTGATGCAACTGCACATCATGCTAAAATGTGAACACTTCATGGTAGAGAGCTTACATCGCTCTGCAGTTCCTGGCTCTTCTTGGCGTGTTTGGTGTAAAGATCATCGGCTACCTGGGTGAACCTGATGCTGTCTGCCTTCTGACGGTATTTAGTCTGCAAAAAAGGTACAATAGGCAACAGTGTGTCTAATACAAAGGAGAGTTCACGAACTGAAATGTCTACACATAAACAACATTTCACTGACATCACTGAGCAGCTCTCCAGCTTTTTTGGCCTGGGCAATGTTCATACACCCTTCAGTCTCCCAGCTGACTCCTTTCATCCAGTTCAGGTCAGAGCGATACTGGTTCTGTGGAGCCACAGAGAGAGATGACTGACAAACAAATAAGGTGATATTCGTGTTTTGCCATTTAAGCAACGGTCTATGGCTCACCTCACTTTGCAGGGAATAAGCCTTTTTGGCCTGTTGGACCTTAATGTCATCAGGCATGACGGTGTATTCGTGCAGCTTGGTGCGGTATTCCAGGTCACTTGCCAGGACCTGAGCCTTTTTGGCATGGCTCAGATTGATCATGTCGAGAGGAAGGCTGTACTTGGCATGGCTCTCTTTGGAGTCCTTCTTGTATTCAATCTTAAGAGGAGACGGTAAGAGGGAAAACCATGAGTTCCTTCAAAGTGAAGAAAATGGATTTAAAGACCTGTAATTACTGATGAAAATGACTTCTGCTTACATCGCTGCTCATCTTGCCCACTTGCAAAGAGTGCAGAGTCTTGGAATCACTCATGTTGATCCCCACTGCCTTTTCCTTGTCCTTCATGTAGGTCTCTTTGTACTTAATCTGAAACACATGTCCATCAGACCCCATTATCATATGTGATTAAAGCCACTTATGTTCCTGCTCAGACATGAGCTCACTGTGGAGAAGAGTGTGTGTTGTGCTTACATCACTGGCGAGGTCTCGGGAGGCCTTAGCTGTTTTGACACTAAGGTCGTCCACACCAACATTGCAAGCTTTAGACTTGGCCTTCTCCCACTCCTCCTTATATTTAATCTGAAGTGATAAATCCACACGAAGACTCAGAATCTGCGACCATGTGAAGGAGCTCGGATGGGTTCATGAAGAGTTAATGTGTGAGAACTTACATCACTGCACAAGGCAGCGTTGGCTTTGGCATTTCTGATTTGGGGCAGGTCCTGGGATAAAGTGTACTGATGTTTGGTCTTTTCATAGTCTGCTTTGTAATTCAGCTAAGAAGACACATGGATGACACATTCAGTTCTATAGTCAGCACAGTGCTCATAAAGTTGGGTTGGCGTGATCATTGTCAGTAGGACTAGGCAGTAATAACGATATACTAACATATCAATATTGATACAACAATAAATGTCATCTGAGATTTTGTGTTTATACATATATGTGTTTATTTTGTAATGTTGTAAAGGTTTAGTTTCTACCTGGATTTAAAAACTTATTACAGTAAAATTATATAATTTTCTGAACTAATCAAAGTGTTCGAATATTTGCCTTCCCCTAATTGAGTCATTGAATCCACATTATTGATAATTATCTGGTAACACTTCACAATAAGGATACATATTTAACTTCATTTAGTGCAGTAATAAGCATTTGTGAACAGATAACAATGTGATGTAAACTCATATAATTACTTACAAACAGTCTTCATTTTAATTAAGGTATGTATTCAATAGTTTCTAACTATTCTAACTATTCTAATAGCTTCTAACATACTTACACAAGTTAACACACTAATGCACGCCTAAACCTAATAAAGGATTCATGAACCTGAAATAACCATTTATTGGAGCTCTTTGTAACCTTTTGTGTTAAAGTTGAAAACATATCCTTTAATAGACACTTAATAGTATGTTTTAAAGGATTGAATAATGTATGAATTAATTCATGTTAAATACCCCTTTATATGGCAGCACAAAACGACTTATTATGGATGTTTGGAAAATTTTACTGAAATGTTTTTGATGTAGAATAGTTAAGCCTCTTTCTCCCTCCTCTAGTTCTGCTACAAGGAGTCCCATTAATGCTTATTATTACATTCAATAAGGTCAATTAACCATATCTTTATTGTGAAATGTTACTGAGCATTCATTTAATCTCATTGTTTTAATATCTTTAGTATCAACAGTCATCCCTACAATATTGTTGCAGTATCAGTATCAAAATACTTGATTCTTCATTTTGTTGCTCACTCCTATCATTCATGACATATTTTGTGTATTGTGATATTACCCATACTGCCCAGCCCTGTTGTCCGTCACTACATTTTACTTACATGGCTGATAAGGTGAGCATTTTTCTTTGCTAAAACAATCTCAGGGGTATCCGTCACTGGACTGTACTTGACCTGGTCAATATGTTGCCTGTAGTTCTTCTACACTCAGACAGGGCAAAAAAACACAAAATTTTATAATTAATAAATCTATCTACAACTGAGAAAAATATTTTGTATTGTAAGTTGTATCAAATTTGCATATATTATACATCTTGAAAATACTGACACTTATGTCTTCGATGTAAGAGAACTCACATCTTTCAGTGGATCCAGTTTCCTCTGGCTTCGGTAGCCTGGTGTTTGGGTGGCCGGGTAGTTGTACTCACCCGGCTCCTGTTCGCAGCCTTTTTTATAAGCAATCTGGAATGTAAGATCAAAGGTCAGTCCCTCAGCCATAAGTAAACCCTCAAAAAAGATATATTCTAAATACAAAACTAGAAACCGGACTGAGATATTAATAATTCAGTGAATAATAAGGCTTACATCACTGGCCAGCTTCCTGACTTTCATGGCATGCATGATCTTCTTATCGATGCCCTCATAGTGGCCCCTCATTTTACTGGCGTACTTCTCTTTGTACTTGTTCTTTTAAAAATAAAGAAAGAAAGAACATTCAGTGTGTAGGAATCTAATAGAATGTCACATTTTCCTCATATATATATATCATTGGTTTGTCAAATCAAGGATACTTTCAAAGAATTCTTTAATGTGTGAAAGCAGTAAAGTTAAAACAATGGACGATGCCGTATGAAAATGCTTACATCGCTTGTGAACTTGGCGACTTTAGCAGCATTTTGAAACTGTGGAGTCTCACAGAAATTGATGCTGTGACCTTTGGTGTTTTCCAAGTCCTTCTTATACTCCACCTGTTAGAAAAATACAAATAACTGCAGCAGCTCCTTGGCCGTATTTTTCATGTAAAAATGCACGTTTTGTTGTTGAGCAGTCAGAGGTGAGCCTTCGTGGCTCCGTCTTATGTGCTAAATATAAAGTGCTTGCAATCAGTCACAACCGCTGACCCTGCCTCACCTTGGGAAGAAACCTTGAGTTCAGCAATAACAACATGGGATCGTTTAACTTGTCGGCTTCTCCACTGCTAAATTTTTACAGAGGGAGAATTTTGCCTATGGTAAAACTACAATAAGGGTACATTAATTAACATGAGTTAATGCAGTAATAAGCATTTTCTAAGAGTTGATGCGCAAACTAATCATTTACTGAAGGTCTTCACGTTAACTAAGATACTAATTCATACATTATTCGATAGTTTTTAACTATTCCATCACACAACACTTAATAAACGGTTAATTCAGGTAAATAAATGCTTTAATAGGGTTGGGTGATCATCTGTGTCCAAATGCTTGTCACTGTATTAATTAACTGTTGGTAAATGGTCATTACTGTGATAACTAATGTTAATGATATGGTTCGAAACAAAGGAATAAGTACTCTCGTTAACATGAGGATTGTTAATAAGTGATTACATGACACATTAATTAACTGTTGGTAAATGCATATTGCTACCTTAACAAATTTTAATTAATAAACCCTTATTGTAAAGTGTTACCTTGTCGCCTTTAATTTTCAAGTTAAATCTTGTTCGAAGACAAGAAAGTGATTGAATATGGTCTTAGTATTTATTCTGAAGCTTGCTAACAGATAACATTTGTACTCTATGTCACATTACCAAAGCTTAGAGTAGTTGCATAGAGTGAAGTAAGTTTGAAAGGATGTCCTGCGGCTTTGAAGATGTAGCTGCAACCGCACCGGCAAGGCATGTCAGTGATGCTGAAAATGCAAGCTGGGTGGCTTCAGGTCTGCTGGGAACTGGTACAGTATCCCCAGTATTCTAGCACTTAAATACACACAAACTGAACAGCAACATTTGTCTCTGGAACTGCTTTGTCTTAGCGATGTGTACACCAAAACAACCTTGTGATCTATTAGATAAAGACAAATGCTCACCTCACTGACAATCTTGTTCATCTTCCGAGCGTTCTTCAGAGAGAGGTTGTCCTCCGATGTCAGACTGTGGAAATGTGAGGTGCCCTTCATCTTGTTCAGGTCCTTCCTGTACTTTAGCTGCAAAGGGATGAAAGATGATTGGGTGCTTACAGGAGGACAGCGTGACACGTTTCTCCAAGATCAAGAGATTAAGCAGTAGAAACGCACAAACACATAAACTAACTTAGTCGGGGTTAAGAGTTTGAACAGTCATCTATACTGCCTGGTGATGAACAGGCCAGATGATGGATGAAGCTGAAGCTTCTGCACTCTGCTTCAAGACCAGCTCTAATCTGGTACAGACTCCTGCTTTAACTGCACATAAATACTATACTTAAGGAGAGGTGAATTGGGGTCGAGTGGCTGCTGTCAGGCTGATACTCACATCGCTAGCGTTTTCCTGGGCCTTCTTTGCGAGATAATAGCCGGGAGTGATCATTGCCGGGAAGCTTCCTTTGCCCCGTTGCTGCTCATAATCCTCAGTATAGGCAATCTATAAACACGGGGCAATACATGCAGAAACAATATGAACAAGGCAAATTAATAACAGCATACAAGCATGATTTTGCAAGGGGCACTTACATTTACTCTCATGTAAACTCCTTACCTGGCTGAAGTTCTCTCCATTTTCTCTGGCGTGAACCGCTTCAGCCACTGCCACCTCGGTGCTGGCTTTACCCTTTATCTCCTGTTCATACGTCTGCCGATATTTGATCTGCGTGAATACCAACACCAATGATCTGGGGTCTAGTGCTGGCTGTATGCATATATACATACATATATTTAGTATCGTGTACATACATCACTGGCCAGCTCACTGGCCTTCTTTGACACCTTGTACCCAGGAGTAAGATGTGCAGGGAAACTGCCTTTACCTCGCTGCTGCTCGTACTCTTCTGTATAGGCATACTAGAGGAAGCGAAAGAAAGGATATCAGTATATGTTATTATATACTTAAAAACCAGCCTGATCAGTAACATCCACTCTGGACAGAAAATAAAACCCAGCTATTATGAAGTGATCATGAAAAGCGTACATCGCTGACGATCTGTCCTTGTTTCTTGGCCAGAAGCACCTCTGGGGGGTCAACAAATGTGGTGTACTTCGAAATTCTCTCCTCGTGCCCTTTTTTATATTCCAGCTGAAAGAGAAAGATGTATTTAATATTTTATCATTTGTCACCCTAACCCCTTCTGAAATTAAAATGTGATTCAGAAAAGTGCTACATACATTACTGGCCAAAGTACTGGCTTGTTTAGCAGCCTGATAGCCTGGTGTGATCATGGCGGGGAAGCTGCCTTTTCCTTGGGACTGCTCACACTCCTCTGCGTACTTCATCTGCCCAAGAAGCATGAAATCAGTCGCAAAATAGAGTTTAACTTCCCAGTTCTCACATTTTCAGAGGATAAAAACGTGTCCTCACGTCAGTGATGCTCTTCTCGGCCTGGGACATGGATATTATCTTCTGGTTGGTCACCATGCCTGAGCACCACGTCTGCTGCTGTGAGAACCCAGACTGAGACTGAAAGGTCTGGGTGGATAATGGAAACAGGTAATACTTTACTGTTTTACGCTACACAGATGTGAGGGTAAGAAATGGCAATTTAGCAGAATGCAAAAATAAGCTAATTTTATACACAGCCACACAAACAAGAGATCTAAGCTCATTCAAATATCAGACAGGAGAGAAAAGATATAGCAGCTACGAGTTCACTACTCTCCACCATGATTATTCATTTTGTCAGAGTTTTTACATCTGATATAGTTAAATCATATTATTAATTCTCCATAGGAAAACCTTGGATTCCTCCTCTCTGTGTTTGTTTTTCATGTTAACATGCATAACAGCTTATTCCAAACAGAACAGAATTTAGGGTAGGACTCCTTTGTTGCCAGTTGCTCTACTGGGAGCTCACCTGGCTGGACGACTGATTGGCTAGACGAGCTTTCTCCAGCTCCATGGACTTCATATCATGGTGGAAGGTGGACAAAAAGTGCTCGCCATCTTCGCGATACTTCAGCTACAAGTGCAAATGTGTGACAAACATTAAGCCAAGGCTGGCATGCATTTGCACATGTGAAGAAAGCATCCTCTTTGGCATCAAATCAAAAGAAAAATAACTAAAAAAAACAAAACAATTTGAAGTGTTTAAAGATGGGATAATATTGAAGGGCTTATTTATAACTGAGATTAAGCTGGGACTGCCAAGAAAGATCCAGGACAGAGCACTGAGTGATGAAACTCTGGACTGGTTCTCTAAAATAATATTGGCATAACTGTGTTTCAGGGGGGAAGGAGTGCATCATTATGACACAACCTTTTTAAATCAAAACTCAAATGAGGCAAAAATTTAAGGTACTGTTCAAATAAAAAAGTCAGCCCTTGTATCAAATAACAAGTCCTACAGCTCTCTGGTGACATAGAGCAGTAGGTGATGAGCTCGCCAGCCCACTGCTAATATAAGCATTAAGAACAGTGCGTGAAGTTGTAGACACAGACAGACGCAGACGGACAGGAACAGGTGGCAGGGCAAGAGGAGAGGATGTGAGGCTGTTTTTCCTGATGTATAATTTTAGCCCCCGGTGAGCATAAAGTGGGCTGAGAGGACATGTGGGGGGGGGTTGCCTCTGTCTCATGAACAGAAATAACCAGAGCAACACTCTCCATTCCTCACCGCTGCCGTCACTGTCGACTCAGAACCACCCTCTCTCATTCCCCCTTTTCTCTAAGGAGGGAATGAGACCCTTTATGATGCGAGGGTAATGGATATGACCGCTCAGGGTCAGATCTGACAGGCCAACAGCTCACAGTCACCTGTGGTTGCCTGCGCTTTTATGCTCAGCTAGGAAAAAAATACCTAGGTAACAAATAACTTACACTTACTTGGTCGCTTACACTTACTTACACTTACCTATATCACTTACAGATATAGGGCTGCACAATGGCCGCGTTGAATATCAACCTCCAAAGTAAATCCAGTCATGACACAAAGCAACGTCAATATCATTTCACTCTTCACATAGACGGTGACATACATCAGCTGGGCAACAATAAGCTCTGACTCAGATCAAGGCCAAAACATTGCCTAATGTTGCCGCTTGCGAGTTTTTGCATGTGACACCATCTTACCTCGCTGCTCGCCTGGCTTTGCTTCTTCGCATTGATGTTGATGGGGGTCTCGTAGACGCTCGTGAATGTGTTGTTACGTGGATTGTGTCTGGACGGTTGAAATATGAAACACGGTCACCGTTTTTTAATCAATATGTACGAGTTCAACCAAACAACGTGCTATTAAATCACTTACACGGAGCAGTACGGCCTCTTCTTGTGGCTGACAAAGTTGTTGGCAGTGAGCACCATCTTGCAGACGTCACAGTGAAAACATGCTTTATGCCAGTTCTGACAGAAAAAAAGACAAATCATATTACTTTATGGGGTTGCTTAAAACTGACCTTAAAACTACATTCATGGCATCAGTCTACTTTATCATGAGGAGACAGAAAAAGTTTCTGATAGACAGCCCTAACATCAGATTAGTAAGGGATTCAAAAGGCCCAAAATAACGACGGCACGAGATTCTGGACTCACTGACCTGTCCTCAGATATAGCTTCTATTAGAGTCTCAAACTGTACACCACTTTTGTTTTTTTAAAGTCTCACAGGAAATCGCATAAAAGCAACCACTAAGAGTATACTTTTCATGCTGTGGACGATGATTCAGCAAACAATAAAACATGTTAAACACTGATCTGTCTGAGGAAATGCACTGAGCTCTTATGAGCTTTATATAAAATGTGCGCTCAGATCATAACATTATAAGAAATTTTCGGTAAGAATTATGTCACTTTATATTCATTCGCAATGTTTTTGCTACATTTAATTTAATTTATGTGTTTCAGTCAATACAAATACTTGTAATTGCTTAAATGGTGCCACATTTATGTTGTGTGTGTCTTTGTAAAACAACTAAAAATTCCTGAATTCTTTTACAATTTGACAAATGAGTAAAAAAAAAAAAAAAAAAGGATTTAAAAAAAATAAATCTAGTGCTTCATTTCTTTTGAAATCATGTATTAACATTGATGTGAAAATTGACATTACCTATACGTTTACAGCAGTTTAAAATATTTTCGATACATGTTTAAGATTAAAGCTTTGCTCAAACATTAGTAGAAACATCCTTTATATCAAAATGACTCCGAATTACCTGGTCAATGCAGTTGATCTTCTCAGCTGGGTAGACCACAAACCCACACCTGGCACAGGACTGCATGGTGAAGGCTTGTCCTTTCCCGCAAAAACCTTCAGGAAAAATACCAGAAAAAGGGAAATGAAGTGAAGTGCTGCTCAGTCAGTCAGTCAGGCGGTCAACAGTTCAGACAGACGCGATAGTGCGTCTCTGTTGGCAGTAAACTTAGCTG
>KV751339.1:3824618-3868618 GCA_001698575.1 Mola mola
TTTTCCTGTTTTCACTAATTATCCCAGCAGAGTGGGACGCACAGTGGGAAACTCAAGAGTTTGGACCACAACAACTCAATGAATCAATCCTGCGGAATAAGTTTCACTTTCATTTTTGTTTCCTGCAAACTTGGCATATGTAAAAACTTTATTTCACTTCTTAGATAAAGTATTAAAACGTCAATTTTTATCAAACAAATGCACCGACCCATGTTCATGAACATGCGTGTCTGTATACATAAACAGCAACACCTTCAATCGAGAAAATAATTTCTGAGGTTGACAATTCTTTGTAGACCAAGCTGGCATGGGTTTCTCTCCCAGCCTGAACAAATCAAACATTTAAAAATCCTAAAAGGCGTACCCTTGATTTGATAAATGGGCATGTAGCGCTTCATTTATATAGTGCTTTTTGAGTCATCTTTACCACTCAAAGTGATTTAAACTACATATCTGCATTCACAACCACTAATGGCACAACATGAGCAATGTGGGGCTCTGTCTCTTGCTGAAGGAAATTGGAATTGTAGATAAGTACACTACAGGGGCCTGTGATTAAACCTAACAACCTTCTGATAAATGGGACTGCACTGAGCCACAGCAGCTCATTATTGATTTGTATCATGTTTAACATGAGTGCTTTTCTGTTGATATTTTATTCTGTAGAATGTAAACCATTCTTTGATATTTGTTAAAAAGATTCATAATTGAAATGTCTGAAATTTTAGATCAAATTCCATTGTCTGATACCGATCACAGGCGCCCAATTCGAATACAATTGAAATCATATTGCGGTAGACTTTGTGATAATGGGAAATATTGGATTGTTGCCCAAAGTATCCACCGTTTTGTATTATGGCGTAACTGGGGATTTACACCCCCACTGCATTCACCAATTCACACACCAGTGGCAGTGACAACCTCGCAGGGTGCCACATGTTCATCAGGAGTGCTAACCATTCACACAGTCACATAGCGATTTGTGATTTCATGTCTTGCCCAAGGACTCTTTGACATGCAGACATGTCTATCACCTAAGCCACAGCCACAGGGGTTAGGTGCATGGAAGCAATCTTAAAGTCAATTTTGTGACTGATGTCAGTCCTCAAATGGCTGCTCTAAATTAGACTCTGCAACAGTAGTGTCTGAAATCATCGCTGTGTGAATTCAGAATGATATCATAGAATGTGGGCCAGCCCTTGACAGTGTCTCACTTTGTCTAAGTTTAACAGTGTGACACAGATTAACACGAAGGAAGCTGTTCCTTCAATGCTTTTACTAGTCTCACACACAGGGTGGCGCTGTGCACCTTTGCAGTCAGGTCTGCCCTTCGGCTCTGTTTCTCGCAGACACTCCATATCAAAGAAACAAACCTGTTTGCTTTTTCTGGTAATTATGATTCTTACCTGAAACTTTCATGTTAGAAATGGACAATTGTTTATGTTCTGCAACCCTACAACAAAAGGAAGCATCTTAGATTTAAAATTTTGAACAAAGTCATTTTCAAACAAATTGAATTGATTAAAAACAAAACAAAGTCACAAACATGTTCACTGTATTTAGGAGGTTTACTTAAAACTTCCCTTCTCTGCTGTTCTTGGATATGTGTGAAGGCCTAACCAAACAACTGGTGATGTCTTAGAAGTCATGCCTGGCATGCCTTACATTATATAAATTGTAATGATAAATTCTTGAACTGGTTTTCGCTTAATCTTGGTTTAAACTGAGGCAGAAAATAGATGTATTAATAAGGATTCCTGTGCATCCATCCCTAAAGTTGAATTGATTTGTCAGTCACAGTGTGTATGTCGGTACAGGTGGATTCTGTGCCTGTCAGCAGAGGAGCAACTTATTGCCCTGTCTGACCTCAGCAGGCAGCGAGGCACAGGGGCCATGTGTGAATAGGTCTTTAGAAAGCGCTGGTTTGGTGGCGAGGCTGCTGACTCAGGGGGCTCAGAGTGCGCCGCCCCTGTCCTGAGCGCCTGCTGGCCCAGTCAGGTGTCCATCCAGTACAGAGAGCATGTCAGTATCCTAGCACACAGCCAAAAATTAAGCTGCCAGGTCTGAAGAAACATACTCTTTTTGGGGGAGAAAAAAAAAAGAAACGAGACAAAACCAACGCAATTCAGATGCAGAGTGGCGTAGCACTTAATGATGAACCCAGGTAAGACAGACCCGCCTGCCTCGTGTTTCTCGTCAGTTGCCTCCCTGCCTGCTCCTCTGCCTGCCATGCCCAGCCCACAGCAAAACAGAGCTGCAGCCCTTTGCCCACCCTCGCTCAGTTGTTTGGTACAATATGTTGGCACAATTTGGAGGTGGGAGGGGGGGCTCTAAAAGTTCTGGATCACATGTTTATTAGAATATGGTTGAGCCGCCGGTGAGCGTATGAGACTGTTAGTGTGCATTGCTGTGTATTGTTCCCACGCTTGAGTAACTTGATGACTAGGCTCTTCTGGAACGAGCTTGGATTTTCGGGGCTCCCCAGTGGGCCACAGTTGGCTTAGCTATCTGGATGGATCTTTTGAAGAATGGAAATATGACATGGCCGTGAGAATTGCCACTAGTGGAAGATTTCCTCTCGCTCAATCTACATTGATGGGGTTATGATTTATTAATCTGTGCTAAGCGATAATGTTCTAGTTTCTTCTTTCACCTGAAAGTGGATTACTGCAACCAAATTTGGCTGCGATATTAATGCCTTATTTGACAATGTATGTACCCTTTGATTTCTGAGTAAGTGGTTCAGAGTGTTTATGAGTTTGATGCTTTTTCTTGGTTTGGAGGTCTTGATGGTTACTTTTGTTGAAGGAACTGTTATGGGTACAATCATTTTTATTATTATATTGTCATGTCATGTAAGATTCAAGAAGATTTTGTAGAAAATGTTAAACTTTTCAGTCACTGCCATCCAAGGTAAGTGTTACGATTATGGAAGTTTCACCTCACTTAAGATAAGCAGCTTTTTTTTTTTTTTTCCTCAGGTGTAGCATCGAAGAAGTTAAGTTTGGCTGTGTCTTTTTTTCCTTTTTTTTTGTTCAATATAATGACCTGCCCATTTGTTATACGCATGTATTTGATATTTTCCTTTCTATTACTCTGTGTTTTTCATCTTAATTTATCTCTCTATACGTTAAACTCGCCCGTCAGTTGATGTTTTTCTATCTTCAATAATGGTCCTTTACGTTGATTAAAACAATATAATTCTGACAGCAATAATTTATGAACATTTCAAATAGTTTTAAGGGAAAATTTAAATGAGGAAAAACATCCATTCCTCCATCTATGATAGAGAGGTCCATTTGTTTGTACATCTGTTTTCTACTTATCGACAAGACCGAATGTTTTATAATTTATGCTTGATTTTATAAGGGTTTTTTTTTTTTTTTACTTGTCACTCATCCGTCCTATACCATGTTTAGCTGATATTCCATTATCCAATACCAATAGTGCATTAGACTAGGCATTATTGTGCACTTGACACTGAAACAGGAAACCATTTTATACTAAATCTGCAGATTTTGATGCAAAACCTTTATTTAGTTGCTTATATATATATATCTTTGTTTCTTTTTACAGTTAAACTTTCCAGTATGAGCGGGCCACTGTGCAGCCTTTTATTCTGAGCATATATTGAGTTTATGTAAATTGTGTCTCTTTGTAAGAGCGACTTTGGATAACTTATAACTTCGAGATCAAACATGTAAAATAGATCTCTCAGAATCTGATTGCACAGAATCAAGCCTTCGCAGGCAACTCCAGACAGTACTTATCCATTGATTTCCACAGAAGGAGCATCCTTTTAGAAAAGCTAAATGTTTGCATTAGCCACAGTTCAGAAAAAATATTTAAGGAGTTCAGTGGTAAGTTTTATGTTATCATTCTACCTTTAATATTCTGTTCTCGATTTTTTTAACTGTCAGTAAGAAGAATAAGGATGGCCAGACGCGGGAGCAGGACTACTCTTCTGAAAGCCATTACAGAATTGTTTCACCAACATTCCAGTATAAGATGAGCCACCAGCGAGTGGGAAAGTGTATCATCATCAACAACAAAAACTTTGATGAGAAGACAGGTATTGAAAGCACGCATCCATCTAATTGAATACCTAATTAGATTTTCCTCAGTTTTGTTGCATGCAGAGTGTATATATCGTAAGAAAATTTTTCTTAACAGGGATGAATGTACGCAACGGCACAGACCGAGATGCTGGTGAGCTGTTCAAATGCTTCAAGAGCCTTGGCTTCGACGTCTTCATCTACAACGATCAGACATGTGAGAAGATGGAGCGTCTTCTCAGAGAAGGTGAGTAGTGTAGGCGTCCGTCATTCTTTCCTGCTGCTTCAGACATTTTTCTTGTGGGGACATATAGAACTCATGAGAGAAACCTTCTCCCACTCATAATGGCTTATATATCGCCTTTAAACAATATTTGGTACACCTTCCTAAACTGCCAGGTCAGACGGCTGGTGGTGCTGTTTTAAAGGTCCAGTGTCTGAAAATTAGCGGCATCTAATGGTGAAGTAATAGAATGCAACAACAGAGCACTTCTTCACTTCTCCTCCCTCTCAAAGCACATAGGAGAACTGCGATGGTCTAAATGTCTACGACTGCATTTCATTTCACTTTATAACACTTTCACTTCTTTGGGGATAGAGGGATACGCCCTCTTGCTTTTTCTGATGCTGATGGAGAAGTCAGATCTTCCATCTAGAATAACACTGGTCAAAAAATTTGGGACAAATTCCCAGCAGACTGCTGACAAAAAACTCCTTGTACTCCTTCTTTATTGCCTTTTACTGGGGAGAATCTTCATTGTTGGTTGTATTCCAATGTCACTATGTGATAAAAAAGCAAAACATGTTTTCAAGCCTTTATGTCCTTTCTCAGTTGCCTTTGTAACATGGCATCACACAATGGCACTTCCAGTGGAAGGGAGACCTGCTCCCATGTAACTATATATTGATCCTTTTAAGATTGCATATACACTACAATTTTTGAATTAAGGTGATTACACACTAATTTTAACATTGTATTATAATATTTGCAAATAGATAATCTTAAATTCTATACACTGGACCTTTATAAGTAATTACACGATGTAATGGACACCTATTTGGTCAAAAATTGATCATTTTTGTGTCAGGGAACTTTCAGGTCCACTGTTTATAGATAGACCTGAGAGATGCCCAGTGTATATTTAATGGCTTCTATTCTTCAGAATTCACACACATCTCGATTTAAAATTGTGTCCAATTTTATAATTCAGATGCCTCAGATTTTTCGCTAATTGTGATAGATGAATAAATGGTGAAATCAACCCCACACTTAACCGTTAAGTTCCTGCTATTACTCGGTAATTTCAACGTTTAATGAAGCTTGAGCCGGGTTAAGAGTTGAGTGTTTGTTTGTGTGTGCATGGGTCAGCCTCGGAGGAAGACCATAGTGACAGCTCGTGTTTCGCCTGTATCCTGCTAAGCCACGGCGAGGAGGGCATGATTTACGGAACAGACGGAGCCATGCCCATCAAGACCATGACCTCTTTGTTCAGGGGGGACATGTGCAAAAGCTTAGTTGGGAAGCCAAAACTCTTCTTCATCCAGGTATTAAATTCTGTCTTTCAATATGATAACACTGTGGTATTACATCAGTTTTGTAGTTGTTAATTAACTTAAAATGTGTTAACTGTATTTTCAACTGAAATTGTAAGTTTAGGTCTAGGGTTTAAAAGGCAAAGAAATGTAGCCAATAAAGATGGATATAAATCGCGTTCAGTATGTCCCCTCAAATGATGTGTGTGAAATGTGTCCCTCTCAGCTATTAAAAGCAGCTAATTTTTAATTGCTTCACCAGGTCATCGTTGAGAAAGCAACTCAGGATCACAGTGAAATGTCATTTCATTTACTTCACCAGGCTTGTCGGGGTTCCGAATTTGATGATGGTATACAGACAGATTCTGGTCCGCCAAACGATACCATGGAGACAGATGCTAATCCAAGACATAAGATCCCTGTAGAGGCAGATTTCCTGTTTGCCTACTCCACTGTGCCAGGTATGCCACTGTTTTAAGCTGAAGTCTTATTTTAAAGTTAGACCCAGGAGTATTTGGACAATGACATAGGTTTTTGATCCATTCCCTTGTTGATAAATGGTCTGGAGTTGATTTCAGGTGTTGAATTGGCATTTTGCCCGCTGTCATGATGAAGTACAGGGAGATATAGATGTGTTTATTAGCCTAATGATGGCTGAAGGAGGCCATCATTAGGCTAATAAAACAAAATAAATCAATCAGAGAGACAGCAAAAACTTAAGAAGTGGACAAATCAACAACTTGGTACATTTTTAAGACATTGTCATCAATGCCTGCCAATGGAAAGGGCTCACAGATGTTTATTCGTGATGTGACTGCTGACAGAAGTAGCAAGATGAATTCTGGGGTGTATAGGGCTATATTTTCTGGTCACATTCAGCCAGATGCTACACAGCCTCCTAAATTAAATTGAAAGTCTGCACTTTGATCACATCTTGATTGTTTTAATTCAAATCCAGTGTGGTGTTGCATGGAGGCAAAATGATTATAACTGTATCATTGTCCCAATACTTATGGGATTCTGGATTGAACTGTGTGTTTGCTTGAATGAAATGAAAACAGTTATTCCAGTGGTGACATGTGCTGATTCTCCAGGGTATTACTCATGGAGGAACCCTGGGCGTGGTTCCTGGTTTGTCCAGGCGCTCTGCAACGTCCTCAACGAATTTGGCAAGCAGCTCGAGATTATGCAGATTCTGACGCGAGTCAACTATATGGTTGCAACCAGCTTTGAGTCCTGGTCTGAAGACCCACGCTTTAGTGAGAAGAAGCAGATCCCCTGCGTGGTCTCTATGCTGACAAAAGAACTGTATTTCAACTGACTGCCAGCCTAACCAGCTGTACTGCATGACATCGCAGACAGGCTGACTGACTGACTTGACTGTTTCAGGTACCGACTATGTGGTCAAAGTATTCAGGGATAATTCAGGCCCAGCAGGACACTGCACACGTGTAGTCGGGCCTGAAAACAAGCACTCTGTAAGAAGAACAAGTGGCACTCCTCGTTCATGTGTTGACCCTGGCACTTCTTCTTCGGGTTATTCTTCAGAATTATAACGTCACATTTGATCTGATCCTATCTTTTTTTTTTTTTCTTTTTTTGACAGGCATTATAAAAATATCCATGTTATTCTACGAGCCTGAAAAATTTGCTGCCAATTTTTGTGGGTTTGGGGAATTATATGTGAATATGTGTCTCTCCATTTTCCAGCCAAAAATGTTAGAATGGACCGTAGAGTAGATAGAAGGATAAAATCTGCTCTTGGATTTACTATTTTAGAGAGAAAATTTGTCCTGAGTCGCGTCTCTCCAGTAACAGATTATCTAACATAGTCCAGTACATTAGGACGGTGTACAACCCTGCATGAACATTACAAAAGGCCTCATGAACCAGTCTTACCTATTTCATGTGTCTGAAAGCAGAAATGATACTTTCGACTTCCGCGAGGCTCCGCACAACGTAATTTTACACCTGTGTTGTATGCGTAACTCCATTTTTTTGTGTCTTCTTTAACAAGCTATGGAATACGTCTGCACATGTGTGAAATGCGTCCTGGAAATGGACTTAAGAAAGAACTTCTACACATCTGTTGTGTCTGCAGCTGTCCATTAACGCGTTTTGTTAAGAGTATATTTAATTGGGGGCTTGTTTGAGACACAGTAGTCAGGTGTAATGATAATCCCCACTGAGATGATTAAACCTTTAATTGCCTTCGATAGATGAAATGGTTGGAGGGGGGAATAGAGGCATCTGGAAAATGGATCTGATCGTTTTCAGCTGTCTGTGTTTGAATGTTTTCAGCAGTCCAAAACAAAGACCACAAACGAAAAAGAAACACTCCTCTGAGAAACGCTTTAGTGCTTTTTGCCAAAGGCTCAGTGTCTCAGCCTTCCTAGCCAAGTTAAGTTGGTAGCAGCATGTTGGCATCCTCAGGTTCTTACATGTCCCATGTGGTGGGTAAATGTCATTGTCAAAGGTAATTTTAAAGAATGTACTGTATGTATGGCTAGGAAGGTGTGATCTTTTGCTGTGTAGTGATTAGTTCTATGAGTTTTCGGGTCAAGTGCCTAGTACATAGTTCCGCTCCCATAAAAGTAATCTACTATCTTCAATTTTCCAACTTTTTTCAGCATGATGTTGAAGACTTCACTGGTTATTGTTCAGGCCGGAGAAGGTTAAAGTTCACGTATTTACACATAATCAAAATTACACACCTGTTGTATTAGTCAGGGTTCAACATATCAGTTTATGAATTTTCCCTTTTTTAGTCTTTAAAGTTAGACATTCCTCTGTAACATGCTTTCGAGATATAAATAACACAATACATGCTGTTGGAGTTTTTCAAAGAGAGAAACCTTTGTCAAAAACTCCGTCATAAATTAGAGAAATATCATAGTGTAAGGTTGGACTAGGGCCCAAAGCACAAATGCCACATCATTTCCCTGTATATGAGTGTTGCACATTGTCATTCCATACACTGCAGTGTAAGAGGTACCCAGCAAGGTCTTCTTAATTTTAGGTTTAAAATTGATCTTTGATTCAGAAAGATTAAAAGCCCAAACAGTAAGGTCATGAAAAAAAATGTAACTGCTTTTAGATGTAGGAAAAAAAACCAAAAGAAAAACAACAATGATTATCATTGCGCTGACAGTATAACCTAAACGACATCTATAATCTACTTTTGAGTAGAGAATTGCTGTTGGTCATAACTCACGTTTTTTCCTGCAAATTCGCTGTGTTATCGTCCCAACGTCTGTCAATCACAGAGGCAGCTATTACCGGTGGTGACAAGTCTGAACATACACAATTCACATGTCCGCAATATACACTTTCTTTGTTGCTGCATCGTTGTTACATTATTCACATCATTGCCTGTGTCAGTAACATGGGGGAAATTAGCAATCCCATATCTGTTATGTTTTCTCCTTTATACCATTTTTCTTTGGTAACATTTGACACTATAGAAGTATGTGATAATGGTTTGGGACATGTCCACAACTCTTGAATTCTCTCGACACATGGATCTCTGATCAGTGATGTGGTGCCCAACCTGTGCTGAAAAGAGTGTTTGCTCCACTTGTTTTGGAATGGAATTGAAAGAGGGGGGAAAGAATGTTTTAAGAGTAAAATTTTTAAATGCTTTCAGGTGTTAAATGCTGTTGTCCTCAGGTATATATTTGATAAGATTTGGGAAAATGAATGAATGAATGAAACCATTAAATTGAAAGTATAATCTGGCCCATTTTTTAAAAATATTTATTTTGGGCAATACCTTGTTTAAATAATTTCTAAACAGAGGAATGCTTATGTAAACATTTTATTGTATTAAACATAAATAATTCATTGTGTAATGCATTGTGTGTTGTTTTCCTTTCAAACAAGAATGAAAGATCTGCTGTTTTTATGAGATACAGATGGTAATAAATTCAGTGGATGTCACAAATGCTAAAGACACCCAAAACTTGAATGTTTTAAAATTTTTGTGATTATCAACATTCCACACAAAATTCCAGCGAAAATGGCAAAAAGAACTAAAAAAAATATATTTATCCTAATATAGATTATCAATATTCAGTGGTTAACAAATTGGAACTTCTGGAAAACCCTGATACTTTTTGCCAACTCAGTTCTTTTGCACTTGCTTTTGGTAAATCGTCATTGCCTCTAAATAATCTTTAAGATTAAAATGCCTGAGTACATTCTAGGCATCATGTTAGCTTTGTCGTCTCCGCTATGAAGAAAAGTGTGAATGACTGGAAATGAAGGACATGGCCGGTGATTCTAAAATAGAGATGAGCTTAAACAAATTCCTTGGGTAAATTTAGCTTGACACAAACAACATCCAGACTTGCCACTGTGTGACAGGTTAAGTATGGTCAGGCTGTTGATGCACGTGCCTTACAACAGCACACATTCCTGCCCGTGTCAGACAGAAGAAGTTGCCGACCTGGAAGCGTCACAGATCCTGAGGGAATTCCAATTTGTCCCTTCGTTGTCGTGGCCGGGACATAATGCTTGATGTAGGGTGTCGGTGAAGGTGCCTGTGCAGAAGCAGTGGAGGGGGGTCATGGTATCAGCTCCTAGAAAGCACACTACCCCCCCCGGGTAGCTGCAGTACACCCCTATGCGAGTGAACTGTCTTCCTGCCAGCAGAGGCAGCTCATGCTGGACACCACTATGCCAGGCGGTATAGTCTCCATTAAAGTATTCCAGACCCCAAGACTCTTTGCTGCGGCCCAGCCAGGAGTCCTCTTTGTGGCCCTTACGGCTGATGCTCGGGTAGGTGAGCCCCAGCTCCCAGTAGGTCTTCCCACTCACATCCACCACCCAGTACTGGCGGCCTTCACTGAAGCCATGCTGGCTGACCACATTTAGGGTTGTGTCAAAGCGGGTGGGGGAGTCGGGGACGTCCTGCCAGGTGTTTGTGTAAGTGACCAAGTCGCCTTTGGGAGAGATGATCAGCTTGGGGTGGGCGGTGTCGGCGTCCAAGACAACCTCTGCAGCATCTGCGTGAGAGAGATCAGAAGCAATCAGTGACTTGCGGGTAAAAAGATCCAGCAGTTCTCAAGTTGTCCGCACAAGGTCATAGTGGAGACAATCACTTGACACAGTTGGAATGTCCTCACTGACAGTAATTGTAACCCCTGAAACAGCTTGGAGCACTTGTCAGGCATCTCGCTTTTGTTTTGGGTGAACTCACAGCTCTGAAACAGTTTCTTCGTGACAGGGACCTGGGACCTAATGAAGAGCAGAAGGTTGGCGGTAAGACACAGCAGTTGTTCGTTCTTGAAGTCGTCCAACTGAATCAGGTTGGGGTCGGTCAACTTCAGGGTCTCCAATAATCTAATTACAAACAAATCAGAGTTAATACCTCTTGCAGAGCTCAAAGGAAGGTAAAGTTTGACTAAATTCTGTGACTTCATGAAGGAAGAATAACCCATAATGTGACAGATTTCATACAATGTCAATACATGCATGTAAAACCTCACAAGAAATAAGTGCAATTAAATTGAAATATAAATTGACAGAAACATTAATCATGATAATAGAGCTTTACATTAGGTAAATTTAAATGCTCCACTAACAAATAATATCAGGAAGGACGTAGGAAAGAAGAGTCAAAAAATTTAATAAGCTTGGAATTTATAACCCTGTGTCCAAAAAGTTAGGGCACTAACTACTCTGTGAACAAAAATAGAATTTTCTGATTTGCAAATAACTGAAACAACATATTTAATTGAAAATAGTACAAGACAACATATAAAAGTTTTGCTGAATCTTTGCATGTAAATTCATATTCTGCGTATACTGACCTTGCACACTATCACTGTGATACACTAATTTACTGTTTATATGTATTTTTTTGTTGCAGTTACAGAGACTTAATGCTTATTGCCTTATTCTTTAGATCACTACTCAATGTGCCCGAGAGACAAATAAAGTTTAATGAATTAAATTGAAAATGTTGAAGCTGAGAAACATCATTGTTTTTTTGTTCTGCTATATGATATCCTCATATAGGCCAGCAAAAGTTGGGAAAGTGGCAAAAAAGACTTTAAAAGTTGTAAAATGGTAAAAGACGGAAAGTCTGAATTAATTAGAGGAACTGGGCTCAGGTTATTATCATGATTGGATATAGAAAAGAACATGCTAACGAAGCTTTCTGAAGTACAGGTTCACCCATCTGTGAAAGATACTGACAAATAGTGTTGCAATTGATGAACAGTAGTTCTCAATGCAAAAATTGCAAGTAATTTGAGGATTAAGTTGTCTACAAAACATAATATTAAAAGACTCAGAGAATCTGAAGAAATCTCTGTCTGCAAGGGAAAAGGCTGAAAACAAATATCGTATGGCAGCGATCTTTGGGCCCTCAGATGGCACAACAGACACAATTCTGTAATTTTCCGAAAACTTTCCATGGGAATGCTGTTCAAAAAAACAAGCTAAAACCCAATTATGCAACAAGGAAATGGTTTAGAAACCAGATCCAGAAAGTGCCGCAAGACCACATTCAATTGTAATTCAATTCTAAAACCACATTCTGCACATATCACAACAGCATGACTCCATAGTGACAGTCCTGGTGTTCTGGTGCTTAACTTGACCCGCCTACAGCCCTGACTTGTCATCCACCGAAAATGTATTGCGCATATAAAGTGAGACGAAGGAGATCCTGAATTGATGAGAATCAATTGATGAAAATCCAACATCAAGCAAAATTAGAAAACATTCCATTATTAAAACTTTAGCTATATAGCAACAGCCTGGTGAACGTGACATGACTCCGTCCCAACTTTTTTGACCTGGGTTGTTGGCATCAAGTTCTACATGAGGATACTATTTTCAAACACAATGAAGCTTCCTATATCTCAAAATCTGCTTTATTGTCTTTGTGTCATTTTCAATTAAAAATGGGGTTTCATCACATTCTGTTTGTGTTTGCATTTTACAGAGCGTCCCAATATTTTTTTGTTTGTAGTCGAAATACAAACTACATAATCAGATTTTTTTTCTTTCTTTCAGACAAGGAAGTATTCTTCATCAAAATGAAAACATTTCAAGGAATGGATCATTAGCGGTAAACTCTCTAGTGTGTAAAGTACCTCACATTCCTTTATTTCCTGGAATGGAATCATACCTTTGTTCTGTGTCAGGAGTCTGGATGAGACATAAGGAAAATAAACCATTACTCATTGTATAACAACTTAGGTAAAAATTAAAATTGTGTTACACCTGATACGTTGCATGAAACCAGAACTTATGAAAAGTGCCCCTGTGGTTACCTGATCACCAGGTAGTCTAACTTGGGCACCAGGGTTGGACAGTTCCTTGTCCAGTTCCTGAGTAAGGCTGCGACAGTCCTCTATCTTCTCCTCCAATAACGTCTCTGCGGCCTTTTGCTCTGTGTCCAGGTGGGTCAGTGTAATCCGAAGATCCTCATCAAGAGCCCGCTTCATGTCCTCATACTTATTCCTGATTTTGTCCTTCACTGCATCTGTCTTTTTCTAAAAAATGCACATTGGTAGATGCAATGATGCCATGTTACGGGCAGAAAATACCAAATGTTATTTTTTCATTGTGTTCTGGTTTGAAACTTGGGCTTTATTGTGGAAAAGTGTAAAATTACCATTCAATTTTTTCTTTTCTCTTTGTGCCATTGCTCTCCAGTGATTCTTTTGTCAATATAATGGTACCTCTGTTATTTGTTTTTCATGTTCATTCCACTATTGTTAATTGAATTCCATACTTCATTTTGTTTTGTCAGGCTACTTTTCTTGTGCTAACAAAATGTACCATAATAGACAAAAAAGATGCCTGTTTTGCTCAATCAATGGTAGCAGCATTCTGGGATCTTCAAGTCCAAAACTGCAAAGATCAATTCACTTTCATACACTACATGATGAAGAAAAAACAAGCAAGCAAATCAGTACAGGTGAGAAGCTGAAACTTAAATGTTTGATATTACTGCTTAAAAATGTACTTTGTATTTTCTTTGTATGTAAAATGTAGTTTCCTGCCAAACTTGATGACTTGATTTCAATCATAAATATTCCTTTTAATGGAAAAACAGGAAACTGGAAATTGGCAGAGAAGGATTAGCACAACAATGCAAGGAACAGACAGAATAACAGAGCTGTTCAAAGGTGCATTTGTAACTCTTTTAACCTTGAGTTATCAGCAAAAGGACATATTGTGTTAGGTAAAATGAAGGGGATAAGGCACTTAACAAATGACACAAGAATAAAAAACAAAACAAAACACAAACGGCGTGCAGCCTGATTTTAGCAAAATGAACCCGAGGATGATTTGGAACACCATGATCACAGACAATGACGATGATGGAACATCGTGCACGTCTGATTCCTGTTTACTTAATGCAACAACATTGGGACGGTTCTTGCCAACCTTTGTTAGATTTAATGTGTCGGAATTTGAAAAGGTGTAAAATGGATGATCACAAAGTCAAAATGTGCGGCCCCCCCGTGTGCAGTTTGCACCGAAGAGAAGGTGAGGGATGAATTAACAATGACAGAAAACATATTGTTCCCCACTCGCAACAGAACGCTGGGACTTACTTTTATCTCCACCTGCTTTTCTGCCAATCTCTTCATCCTGTAGGCCATCACCTGTTTTTGTCTCTGCAGGTGCTGCTGATATTTTATGAGCATTTCCTTTAAAACATGCAGGCAAAGGGAAGAAAATCAACACAAAGGGTAAAGTGGGTCAAAAAGAAGAAAAAGTGTGAGTGCTTACTTCATTTGTGGCCTTCCCTTCTTCGTGATGACTCATGATCTGCGTAGCGGCACAGTTTAAACTCCACACAACATGACCATGAGGGACTTTATTGGCCTGTCGCTAAAGTGAAGGTCTTGTTGTAGGGGAGGGGGAGAGCAGGCTGGCCATATGGTGCCTGTCTTGGTGCTCATGGCGGCATGTGCCTTGTTCTATTAAAGAGAGACCGTGAATCTTAACTCTCGCGACAGCGACAAGGTTTCAGCCTGGGCAAACGGAGGAGCAAATTTTCAGAGTTGTGGAAGAGTTATTGCATGTCCTACTAAAAAAGGATCCCATAAAAGCTCTATTTATAGCCGCCTGACACTGACCTTGGTGAGCCTGCAGGAGTCCTTGTGTGCACGTGGCCTATATGCACATTTAAGGAAGTTTCAGACACCAGTTGTCTCTCTGATTGTGCTTATGGATAGTTCACACCCAGTGCTTTCACTGTCTCAAATCTCCAGACAAATCTGTTTCCTCTTCCCTGTAATCTCAACATGCATTTTCCAAGCAGACATGAAAAAAATCTGAGTGCCACACTGGCTGTAATTGCCCATCTTCGGCCAATTTGCGAGACAGTATCAGACTGAGGGTAAACCGAATGTTTTTAATGCCTTGAATGAACAAACTAGTAACATTTACTCAAATTTTCCCTATTTAATATTTCTAAATCTAAATTCATAAACATAAAAAATTTTATTGCGATTAGAAAGTAAGTGGTTGCTATTGAATAATATCGAATGACCTTCTACACATTACACCGATTGTTATTATCAAATATGAGTTCAAAGGAAAATAATGAATATTGACAAGCATGCTACATTAGTAAATGCTCAGAAATATCCATATGCTAAATGTTTGTAATTAGTGATAAAGTGTTATCCATATCTATATGTAAAAGGGTTGCTGAGGTGATGTTATGTTTTAATTTTTGAGGTAATACTTTGGAATGATAAAAAAAATGTTGTGAGCGGATATCAGGTTGCACCCAACAGGGTTTGCACACTTGCAATTAGACAGCTGCGGTCTTCATGAGATTTTAATCTATAAATCACGTGTGATTAATGATGGGCACTTTGATGTGGAGTTTTAAATTGGACGCCCGCCACTCTAACTTCAACATCGCTTTTGTAAAAGTCATAGACACAATGTACTCTTCTCTTTTTTCAAAGATGTAAAAAAGGTCTGAACATTGTCCAGGAACATTGTCCACATTGTCTCAAGAGGAAACAAGTTCCTTTAAGGAAGCTTGTGTGCCATTATGCAGCCAAACAACACAGTAGGTTGACCTAAAAGGTCATTAAGGAAAAGAACGAGAAAATCCAGTTCCCAGCATGAATACCTTAGTACTTTGTGCCAGGGACAGAAAAACATAAAACTTCCTTGTGCAGCACTCATTGTGGTGAGCAGTCAACAGGTGGTGCACAGGTAGGAATATTTTATTTTTTATTATTAATTTGACTCACATATATGTTTTTCCAGGTGTGTTTTTATATGGACATCCATCCAACACGTGGATGGATGTCTTAAAAATGTGAATTTCAACTGTGTTAAACATAGCATAAAGACAACAATGAAGATGGTGGGGTCTCAACATATGATATGCTGTATTTTAAACTCATTTTTTCATCACTGTAGACTTTCCTTAAATCTGCCACTGTCAACAAAAAATGACAATTTCTTTTCCTCCTAACGTGCTTCACATGGCTTCTGTTTGCGAATACGGCTTGTTTTCATACTCTACTTTTCACAAAGACTGGAGTCTATTTTTGAACACTACTGTGCTTGTTTTAAAGGTTAACTATTTCCCTCTGGATAATTCGATTTGAAGAGTTGGCGACTGTGTTGTTTTTGTTTGAGGTGCCACAATGCTTAAGAACCAGAAGAACAGAGGTAGTGTGTTGCATTTAGAAATGTCATTCATAATTTAATGCAGGTGTTTGTAGTCATTTACTGAAATTTTGCTGTAGCTTTAATAGAACCTGTTTTTAGAGGTAAAAGGTTCATTTGATAAGATAAAAGCATCCTCTGCATTGTACCAATGAAGTGCATGCTAACACTAGTTAGGGACTTTTAGTCACTTTTCTTACTTGTTTTAATAACAAACATGTTTATTCACTCTAGATTGTAGTTTCTGCAAATAACATCAAGAGAAAAATAGATTACAAAGGTAAGCTTTATGCAAAAAATCAAACAGCTTTTCTTTTTCCCTCAGGTCTTAGCACAATATTCTACACATCAGTTGGGATACCAACAGAAGTAAGATCTGGATATTTTCTCAAGTCTCCACCCCAAAATAAGTTTAGGACAGAGGTGACAGAGTTGGATTATTAATGGACATATGGCAATATGTTTGCAGCTATTGATATACATGTGTGTGTTTTAGTATCCCATTTAATCATCTACGGGGTTTCTCCTGCAGAGATCATGGAAGCGGCGTTTTTTTGTGCTGTTTAAAGTCAGTGAGCAAGACTATCAGCTGAAGTACTTCAATAGTTCAGAAGAAAGGGACAAGCCGGCTGGAGAGATCGACTTGTTACAGTACGTCCCCGTAAACCACATAGACCGCTTAAATGCTTTTGCCCAACATCCCTTCATGAGCCAGTGTGCTTTTCTTTTTTTAATAAATTCTATTACTGTAGCTTCTTTGTCCAACATTAGTTTATTCCGTGCTCCTCTGTCAGGGTCTCGTTCTTGTGGGTGAGCCCACAACAACACTCGAGATGGGGATGGATCAACAAAAACCTCAAGTGCTCCCCGTCCACTGTGCTCTGCATCAGGGCTGGCGACCGGGACTACTTCCTCATCGGGGAGAGCAGGTCAGTCAGCAGGTTTTCATGGGTGATATAAGGTGACAAGGTGGAATTTATACCTTTTTTTACCTACTTCAACGTGTTTTATTGCACTCTACTGTAAAAACACCCGAATTATCAACCTCAAGATGGACTCAAGATGGATAAAAATGTTGTCGAAGGAAACAAATGGGAAATAGGAAACAAACAAGATAACAAGTTTGGCTCATGTCTTGGTTAAGAGATTGATGGGGACATCCAAAACCTTATCTAAAATATTAGAATTAAAATCATATTTTCAATTCTCTGCTATATTTGGTCACTGTTCATATCGAAATATTGTTCAGTCACCAACAAAATTGCTTTAACCAAATCTAATTAATTTGGAGTATGCGTAAATCCGGCCATCTAAATCAGCATAAATTGTTTAAGTATTATTACCGTTTGCAAGATCGTGAAAGTGTGTGATGTTTTAACTAAGATTCAGGTCACAACTGGGTTGGCCAGACACCAATGAAGCAAATTGCCCTACCAAACACATCCTCCTACCTTTCACACAATCTATTTTGGGAGTTTATCCAATCAAAAGAAATGATGATGTTGCTTTCCTCTTTCCTGCTAAAGTGTATCTGCCCAGAATGAATTTTCCTTCCCCTGACATCAATTTGTTGCTGCAAGCCTCTTTCCACTCTGTGTTTTGACTTCGGAATAGAATTTTAAAAATAAATGTAGGATAATAGCCATAATTTGTGAAAGATGTGGTTTTTAAGTGTTTCATAAATCCCTCTTTGTTTTTCATTTCAGCGAAGAGGTGGACAGTTGGTTTTCTGACCTGTTTGAAGCCCTAAAAAACCGGCCACATAAATTTGTCTCCTCACAGGTACATTGAAAAATTCAGTTCTTCATCTCGTTTTGTGAAAAATGGAGCCATGCCATCTCTTTCACTGCACTTCTCTGTGTCAACAATAGTTGTTTACCAGCTATGTCTCTGTCACTGACAATCCATTTTTCTGTTGAAGCAAATGACTAATGGGCAGCTGAGAATTGAGGTAAATATTTAAAGTCTGTTCCTCACCTATCAACCAAACAATCAACCATTGTACAGTTTCATTACTCATCTATTACCGGTGACCATAAATCAACTCCCTTCTCTGTTTTACCAGGTTATTTCCAAACCCTTGCTGAAGCAAACTAATGCAACTAATGCAACTGCAAAAGAGGTTGGTCAATAAAGCTCTGCATTACCACTTTTTAACTGTTTTTGTCTAGTTGTTTAAAGCCGTTGGCCCTGTTTCGTTTTTTTTTCTTGGACACAATGAACCCTTTTAAAGGCGGCCATATTGACATGAAGTCACAGGTAAACACAGGTGCAAATAATCACATTTTTGCAAGACAAGAGCACCACATTGACTCACATGGACTGACCCTTAATTTGGTTCCCCTGTGTTTACCCTGCTTTTTCTTGCCGAAATTGTGCTGTGAAAAATACTGTAGAGGTAAATTTATGGCAGTAAGGTGAAATTTGGATCAATTTTAGTGAGATGCTCCAACAAGATATCACATACTGTACTGTTCTTTACTGACTCAGTGTTAGATGACACTTTTAGCTATGTCTTCATGTAATGAATCTATATGTAATGAAAACTTTATGCTGTTAGAAAGACTTAAAGGACAATCTCGGTGCTTGATGTGATTGTGTCTGTTCTGTTCTGTTCTTTCCGCATCAGAAAATGCGCTCCATGTCCGATCCGTCCTCAAATGCTTTGGACAACAGCACTAAAAAAACAAAGGTGTGACATCGTTCCCTGATAAAGCAAAGACACCCATTCTTTAAGGTGTGTTAGTTCAGGTGACAGGACATATTTAATAACTTGATTTCTGATTGGCCAGCAGAGTGAGGATCAATGCAAAAGACCTGCATCGGAGCCGGTGAATCCAATCTATGACAACCCGAGACCCTTTAGACAAGTAGGGGTAAAATCAATTATTTTCCATTGCATTAATCTTCTTGTCTATTAACTCTTGATAAATATTTACATTTAATGTAAGTTAGGTCCTAAATTGTGACATTCTGTAACTAATCACACTTTTTTCTTTAATAATGTGAACAAGGCTGAGGAAAATGTTGCAGCTCGTTCAAACAGCATGGACGCAATGTGAGTGTTAATGATTGGGAGAATTGTCCATTGTTCTGACATATTTGATAGTTTCAGTTATAATGATTCATCATCATTAAAAGCCACATGCTTGAACTTGTGACCCACAGGTCTGTTAAACAATAATGATTTAGAATTTTGAATTTTGAATCCGTCTGTTGTAGATATGAAATGATGGAAGTTAGACAACTCAATGATCACCCGGCAGCGTAAGTTCTAGCAACACACTGGCGGGAGGCAAAAGCATTATAATGATGGAGCTGAAATGAGTTCATCGTGCCGAATGCTTCTAGGGACCGAGAAGTTGAGGCGACCACCAACGGCCACCTGACGAAGTCAGTCCCTCAGGGCAAGCTGAAGACGGAGATCTCCCCACTGCCTTCGTTCTACGAGGAGACAGGCTTCACAATCAGGTAGATCTCAGATTAATCACAGGCTTTTTCTGAGAGCCGCCTGTTTGTTTTTGTTGACTCTTCACCTTGTCTTTAGTGTCAGTGCCTTGCACTCTTTGTTTGACATGTTTTGTCAGTGTCATAGATACCAAAATAGCAAGCGCGTCAGCGAAGAGCGCGGCCTCATTGGCTGAGTTGTTTAGACATGCAACAAAGAGGGTGTTATTTTTAAGGTGTACATCTGTTGACACTCCAGGACTTGTCAGGAATCTATGAGAGTCAGTGCCTCAGAGCCTGTTTTGCAACTTAATGCTCTCTAGGGGTGAGACATACAGTATCTTTTCACCTAAAAGAGGTTATACAAAAGGGAGATGGTGATCATCTCTCTAGATTTACGTACAAATGACACTTTCCAGACCTCATACAAGCTGAGCTGGCCACGTGTGATTAAGACCTTGTACATATTGAGTCTTGAGTCTTGAGTCATGTCATTACAGGTTTCCTGGAACCTTAAATTCTGAGTCATTGGCTTGATTTATTAAAGCCATTTTTATCTAAGGTGTCACTATTTGACTACCCGGGAATGAGACTCAACATCTCGCAAGTGGCTCCTTTAACCAATCTTAATTAACCATAATAGTTGTTGTTGGTTTTACCACCAAGTACCTCTGTTGATGGAAAATTGTGTAATTAAAGGGTGTGCTTGAATCACCTCTTTATTTGGAAGAAGGACAATATCTCATTTCCTCTTTCAAAACAAACCCGTATCGTTTTAAACCCACAGCATGTAAAAAAATTGCAAACGAACACGTTAGAATAACTTCCTGATGCATTTACGAACTTCAATGCCCGAAAGACATTTACATAAACTTCTCAACTCCGCAGTGAGGTCGTACACTTGTGAATCCCGCCTTCAGGCCATGTATCATATCCAACTTGTTGTGTTCTACAACACCTGGAGGAGGGGAGAGTTCACCTCCTTGTGCCTCCTCCAGCCATTTGATGCCAACATCTCCTGTATTAAAACACCCTTTTCTGCTGTTTTCTTTCCACCCGAAATGTGATATTCTACAAACCTGTGATAGTTCTTCCTCTTACACTGATGTCTCTCTACGTGGCTAACTGCTGTGCTACATTTGGCATATGGGTCAAAGGACTCATCCCAAAAGTGACTCTAAATTGGAATTCCTCTTGTGCCTCAGCAATGATTTGGGAATTATTTGCTTGTCCCATGCTGCTTCCATGAACTATTTAAAAAAAATTCTCAAGACATCTGATCCCCTTTTGCTGTAACTGAAATAAATCACGTTTTGTTTTCAGAGTGCCATTGTCATCTGATTTTTGTAATTTTCTCGCTATGGGGTCAGATGTCGACTCTGCAAAAGGCTGACGATGATGGACACATATACCGAGATACGATCTTATAATCCATGTTTTTGCTTGCCTTTGCAGAAAGGAAATACGTCCGGCTTCAGACTGCAGCTACAGCTCCAGTGACAACGGTACCATCTGTCCTGCAGAGGATCTTGAGAGAACAAAAGCGTGCACGGTGGATAAACAAAGCTCTTCTGAAAGGTGAGAGAAATTTTACATGCTTGGATACAGAAAAGGGGAACAAACACATGGGCATTGGTTGCATTTATGGGACTATTTTGTAATAAACCAAACTAAATATACTAAAAATAGGGAAATCTTAGCATTTTTCAGCAGGTGGTCAACTTAAACTGTCAGTGCTGCTTTTGGTTTTAAAGAAAATTTCAATAAAGATCATTTAAGGTTATTCCGCAAAATAAAAAAGGAAGGGACACTGGACTGGTTAAAAAGGTTTCTGAGGGGTTCTGCAAGCATTTATTGATATTAAAGATAAGTTGATGGTATGACAGTTGGATGGGAAGTACAGTTCTTGAAATAAACAGATGATATTTTTACAAAGAAAAGAATATTTTATCCATATTATCTTGCTACTATATGGACAAAGGTCCGAATCATAACCATGAATTTCTGCTTTTTGTGAATTTAATCTCAGAAATCTTTTTTTTTTTATTCATTAGTTTGTATTTCATGCCTTAAGTTGTGGATTTTTATTGACCAACTTGTGCCAATCATTTGAACCAAGATTTGTTAAATTAATGTTAAAACAATAACAATAACAAACAATAACAAGGAGTACAATTCCTAAAATCCAGGAATTACAATCAAATTTTTGACCTTGTTCACACGTCCATGTGGCTATTTTTCTGAACTACGATACACATCATGACAGAAATAAGCAGTCCATGTCATGGCTGAGGACATTTGCCTTTGCTCTACGACCCAACAATGGCAGACACCAAACAACTGGGTCTTCTATGTAGAAAACTTAACAACCAATCCTGATAACTTTTGTGGGTGGGGCGTAACGTAGAAACAAATCCTAACATTCTGATGCATCAATGAGTAGGTGACCTTGTACACGAAGCTCTTCCTCTTCTTCCTGCGTGTCTGGTTCAAACATGTATGTTTGACTTACTCCAATGTTGGAACTTCCTATTGAGCAGCTTATAGTAGACTAATTTAAAAGTCAGGTAAGCTCCGTTTGCTCGGCAGAGATGGGGCGGGACTAAATTTGCACATTCAAGGATCCCTACAACCTAGATGAGGCATTCCATTGTAAGGCCATAACAGGATTTTCCATCAAAATTGAAAAACTTAAACAGAAAGGACTTAATTAATTAATCAGTGGCTGGTGCAGGACTTTAAACTATTTCACTTGCCTTGGAAGGCCACTCTTAAGATTTAGATGCATGTTTACAAGGGCACCAAAGCAGTTACCGTCTTTTGTTTTCCTTTCCAGTATTGATGCCATCATCCCAGAAGAGAGAGACATTGAGGTCAAGCAGGCAGACTTGAAAAAACACTTGACAGTAACAGAGGTGGATGGGAAACCAATGTAAGTCTGTCCACCAAATGCTTCGCTCACTGCTGCATGATTGTTCGACACTAAAAACCTTGAGTCAAGATAATGAACTGCTTTGATTGAGATACAGGTAAAGGTTTAACCTCTTAAAAGGCCTGCGTGTAGGGCCCTTGTGTTATGCTTTAAAAGAGACCAAAACCATGCCTGGGGTACAACGGTTTGAAGAACAGCTTTTGATTTACTTAGGGTATGCCCTGGATAGGCGTTTAGGCTAATTTTACAGAAATGGGAAGGGAGCAAATTTTCTGTCTTATTCAATATTGATAAAGACACTAACACTAAAGATGTGCTGCCCACATTCCCTACTGTCATTTTCGCTGTTTATCTACATACTCTAAATGACAGACTGGCAGTGTGTAACACCTCTTAGAGAGTCAGACACATCACTCTGTATAGAGAATCTGTAACATTTTTGGTCTGAGAGATGAAAATGGAGCAGAAACATGCTTCGGTCACACTATGTGGGGGAAGCAAGATGTTACATGGCCTGCACAGAAAGCTGGATTCTGGATCTGTTAAATAAAAGCAAACTATCAGTTTGGCATGAGTCAAACGTGGCTCCATCTAGCACCATTAGGAGGAAAATTTATAATTATTTATAATTATTGTCGTTGTATGTAGAGGTGCAAATTCAAAAGATCCGCGGCAGGACTAACAAGATCATAAATGAATGACAAAGATGACAGAGCCTGTCTGTATCAGAATTAGATCTCAATTAAGAGGGACTGGTGAATGAAGAGGCAACGTTCATTACAGCAGACACAGAGTGACATATTTATAAAGGAGTCGCAGCATGATGACAGGTTAATAATAGATGTGCGTTGTTGTAGGAGTAGATAGATGAGAACAGTTGATATTGTAACCTGAAGGCCGCTGACATTGATGGCAAAGAACTATCAGTGAGTATGCGTGTACCTTAAACTTCCCCTTCGTTGCGTTTTAGACGCAATTGGTTTACTTTTACTCCTCTACATTTACGCGTTGACTTTAATTACTTGTTATATTCCACAGTACATGCTGCATCCGAACCACAGTAGCACATCCTTACATTAATTTCTTACAGCCAGAAAATATTCCAATCATCAGAATCAATATTACATCTGATAAGCAGCAGGATGATAGTGAGCATTAAACCTATAGTATTCAGTTTAGTGCATACATGAGCATGCAGTATACAGTATTCATATGGGTGACTTTCATTTTATTTTTCAACATATGTTTTACTAAAGTATATGTTTTGTGTACATTTTGATACTGAAAATACTGATCTAAACTGAAAAATCTCAACTGCGACGAGCCAAACTGTAGCTATATCCATGATATGGAGCAACAAGTATAAAAAGATCAAATATTTCAATCAAAGTAAAATGTCAAATTCCCGCGAGAACAAATCTTAACAACCGAATGTTTGTGTGTGTCAGCGTGTCTAGTTGGACAGGCCAGCCTCAGTTGGTGTGCCTGTTTCACAAAGGAGACCAGATTCTGGCAATTAACGACTTGCACACCAGCAGCGTGGAGGAGGTCAACAAGTATCTCAGCAAGTGTCTGAAGAATGAGGTACGTTCACGCTATGATGCTGCCGTTTGCAGTCGGTCGTCAGTATACAGTACAATCACATTTTTGGAAGATCGTTCGGAAAAGTGAGCTGAAAAGCCTTGATCTAAGAGAAAAGCATCTCTTTTCAGGTGAAAGTGACCATCCTGCGTCGGCACAGATGCCAGCCTCTGCATTCGTCAGCCTGTTGGACTTCTACTGTGCCTGGGCGCGCTCAAATGACTCTTTGAGACGCTTCTCCTATGCGGATGTTGGATTTGAACCGCGTGTTAACCAATTTAGACAACTTTAAACAACAATATCTCACCTCACACGCAATAACTCACATTATACACAAAAGCAAGTGCATTTTAGTCTCCAATGACTCTTTGTGTAAATAATGATTTTGCTTGTTTTAACGCAGCGTGATTCATGTTATACTGTTTCCACTAAAAAAATTGTATGTTCTGTAGATAAAATGTTTCCACGGAAGGAAAGAAAAAGTAAATGTTTTATGCAAACATGTTTCCTCACGCCGCCTGTATGATGATAGCACAAAATTACGCCAGGCATATAGAGAAAAAACTGTGTAATATGCATAAGGTGAATGTACATAGACATACTTGCAATAATTTAATAAGCAAAATATTTATATGATTTAAAAACACATAAATTAACAGTAAAGATTTCTGGTGGAGTTGGATCTTTTCTGGATCTTTTCTTTGCTGTGACTCCGTAACTTTACATCCAAAATGACAGGACTCAGTGTTCGTAAGTGGTTTAACAAAGATTTGGAGGTTTGGCAAAAAACAAGACACTCTCAATATTTATGATCCTAATTAGGCAAATGAAATTGTACTTCAAAAGAAACATGGTAACACTAGACAATAAAGGCACATTAAATAATACTAGTTAATGCAGTAATAAGCATTCAATAACAATGTGCCAACTAATCACTTAGTAATAGTCTTCATAAATAAGATTCTAGTTAATGAGTTACTCAGCAGTAGACAAACATACTATACACACTTTCAACTTTACAATACCCATCACAAAGAACATTAATAAATGGTTACTTCAGGTTAATTAATGCTTTATTAGGTTGTTTTTTTTTAATCACCATTACTATGATAATGAATGTTAATAGTGTGGCCAGAAACTATTAACTAAGTACCTTAGTTAACATAAGGACTCTTAGTAACTTATTACGTGACACACTAATTTACTGTAAACGCTTATTACTGCATAACAAATGTTAATCTATCTTTCTTGTAAAATGGGCCTGAAACGTTTGCTTAAACTTCCCAGCTCCGTTTGAACTTCAGTTCGAGCAAGATTTGAGTTGCACGTCCAGTTTGAGTGTCAGCACTCAGACATGCTGATTTATTTCCAGTTTGCACAACATGCAGCGCCTGTGACAACACTTCTTTGTAAGCATTGTCCATCGCACAAAAAGACTGCACTGCATGTCAACGTGTCTTTCATGCGCACATTGAATGTAGTTAAAATAAAAATAAATTTAAACTTTCCCTTCCTTTTTTGTCTCAAGAATGCTTTGACAGTAGTTAGGCATATATGTGAATCACAGGAAGGATTTTGGAATGAAACCAGTATTTCATGTTGTCCACGCTTCGGGGAGAGTCTGGTGGATTGATATGGCGCCTAAATGGCGCTGCACCTTCGGCTAATATTTCACCCATTTCTCTCTGATTTGAAGCTAAAATGGTGACCTGATATGATTATATGGGAAGATTATTTTTTAAATGATGTCTTGTGACTAATGCCACAAGGAACAAATATGACATGGAATGGAAATTATCTGCTCGCTGGAAGTGCTGCAAACCATGTAGAGTCTTCTATTAAAAGTATTATTTCTTTTATCATTTCCACCAAGGGCAAGGACAAAGCTCATGTCTAAACTTTTAACATCAAAGGACAATATCTGCCAATGTTAATAATTCAGATGAGTCTTTTTCCCCATCACAATGGATGAACTATTCCAAGGTTGAAGTTTTAATGAATCTTTTACAGTGACTTGGCAAAATGGCCTGTTTTTATTTTTTTTAAGATCTTTCTTTAACTGTGATGCTCAAACAGCTGAATCCTTTGCAAATGTGTGGCAAATGCAGGTTGTGTTGGGAAACGGAATCAATTTGTATTCAATAGATTGAATAATAAATTTTGCAATATTGTTAAAACTGTCTCCAACAGCCTTTTTTTCTTCTTGCACTGAAGAAGCCCACAGCATTTAAGGAGAATATGCAGAAGAATATATGTGGCAAGATTATACAGTGGTGCAGTGGTTAGTGCTGTCGCCTCACAGCAAGAAGGTCCTGGGTTTGATTCCTGGGTCAGAGCGTTTCTGTGTGGAGTTTGCATGTTCTCCCTGTGCCTCCGTGGGTTGGATGTGGGGCTGGGTGACGTCTTCAAATTGCTTCTTTGCCCCAAACAATGAATAAAAACCCAAAGACCGTTCATGTGCTGCCAGAAATGACAAAGAAAAGCAGCAAATCCTGACATTTGAGAGGCTGGAACCAGAAATTGTTCAATAATTTTGATAATCGAATAATTTATATTATCAAAATTGTGGTCAATTATTTTTCTTTCAAATTGACTAATCCAGTGATTCCCAAACTATGGGCTTTGGCCCTCTTGTGGTCAGTAGAGGTACCGCATGTGAGACGCAAGAGGTAATTTACAATAAGTGCCTACAAATTTTTCAGTCTTCAATTTTGTAATTAAGTTTGAAATTGCTCAAAAATATATACAGTTACACATCATTATATTGATTAAAAAAGTGATAAAAATATTTAGCCGGTATTGTCTTGAATTGTGTTTTTCCAGAGGTGGGTGTGCCACCAGCTGACCTTAACTGACTGGTTGCAGGCCCCTGATAAATGTTGCCTAACCAGTGAAGAACAGGTCACCAGCGCACTATTTAAACATAATTTCTTGCAAGTCTTGCGTGAATGGATGGATTATTGTGGATTTATGAGAGTGCACGTCATGTTTTGCAGTGTTAAACATTCACAAAAATATCCTGTAACAGCTGTGATGGACTACAAAACCAGTCCATGGTTTGTCCAGTCAAGTCTTGTTGATAGATCTGCAAGTTGAATTTAAAGGCTGCAATACAGTGAAATGTTGCAATTGTCAGAAGTTATCAGTGCTACTGTTTGCCCTCACCTACTTCAGTCCTTAAATCCGCATTACTGGTGATTAGCAAAAATTTCATTGTGTCTATTCATTGTTTTTCAGTATTTATTGGAGCGTAAAGTGAGAGCCAAAGAATGTCTGGCTGTAAAATGTCGGCAGTGATTGAGTATCGTCTTAAGCAAGTCAAGTGCTCACAGGTGACAGAACCTGAACTTCCGGTTTCCAACTGCAATCCAGAATGTGTGGAGTGATCCACATCATTGTATCTGAAGAATACGCAGCACACAATGCAACTTGAGGGTTTTGTTGTTACCCTAGAAACTTTTTGACTATATTACTGAATCCTCAGTACATGTTGTCAAGGTTATCTTCCAAAATCAAACAAAAAAAACCAAAAAAAAACAGAGTGCCTACAAACTGAAATAGAACTAATTTTAACAAGCAACCGAGTCAATCCCATTTCAGTTTGGATAGACCTAAATATAATTCATGCACACGGATAGAATATATCATGCTATTATTATTAGACGTCACTCATGAGAAATTGCTTCCCTCTGACACAAACAGGAGTGCAGTGGTTATTAAACCTGTCACATAGTAAAATGGGGGATAAGAATACTGACATATGCATGATTTTAAAGAGCAAGAGGAGAGAGTTGTAATGAAATGCTTAGAGGTGCTTTAAAAACAGCCTTTTGTATCACTAATATTAGTTCCAATTATTATGTATTTATAACACATGATGGAAAAACTTACAAGATTCTGTGTTCATTTACGCCAGGCCTTCTTATGCAGACTTTATGTCTGACAAAATGAAGGCACAATGTGGGAATCTAGAGCAGAAAAATTAAATCTTTTGAATGTTTAAAAATCGTGAGATTGTCTTCCCTCTGGCCTCTGAGATTATCCGGAGTGGAAAGCCAGTTTTACAGAGAAAAAGGTTTAGAAGGTTCTAATCTCTGTGCCACATGACTCTGCTGCCTCAGAGATAAACTCGTGAGGGATCTGGCAGCACAATGTTGAAGGCGAGTTTCAATTTCCAACACTATATTTCCCTAAAGACGCACTGATGGGGCTACACAGGAGGTGAATGAAGGTTAAATGTTGAAATTAAAGCGTGAAGAGAATATCAGGAAAAAACATTTATTTTTTTAAAAACTTTACATTACATATAAAATCAATACAGGTACGAAATTGCACAATTTAAGAGCAGCGATAAGAGTGTGTACTTTATTTTTTTTTTTAATCATGGACGCATTTCACGCACTGAAATGCTAATGTTAGGAGCTCGAAACTCTGACGCGAGCAATAAAATTAATTAACTGAGGCTTGTTAAAACATATTTTCTTCAGCTCCAAACTCAGTATTATAAATAAGTTATTGTTTAGCCTTAGCTTCTGTGAGCCACTCACTAAAGCACTTCTCCATGGCCTTCCTGCTAGCCCAGCTGCCATTGTTGACTGTAGGGATGATCTTAAGGGGCTTCAGCCACTGGACAAAACGCTTCATCTCCAGAAAGCTGCTGTGTTCACTGTATGGGATTCCTGTCAAGAAACCAGAAAGATTGCAATCACACAAGTGTGCATCGCAGAAGCTTCCAGCTGGTGATTGTACGTTACAGGCCAGATGGCCTGTATTGCTGATGTATTTATTAAATACATGGAGAGAACAGGAAAGACCTTTAAGTACTGCCTCCTGGTTGCAAGTCAAGTTACCATTTTCATTAAAGTCAGTTCAGACCCAATATATGTGGAAGACCTTGACGGACTTTAATAACAGGTATTTTGTATGATTTGTCAAAATAAATGTACAGACAAATCATGTGGTTCAACAACAATCACCTAAGCTCATTATCAGGAAACAGTCCTTCAAATATGGATGTTCCTGCAAAAAGTATACAAATTCTAAAGAATGGACACAGCACTGATTATAAAATGTAATATTTATAATATTTATAATTCTGTTAGACATATGACTGAAATTTTGCCATAATATCAAAGTAATAATAAGTCCGTTTATCCTTGTTTAGCAATCAATGTTGCACCAAATAATAACTTTCCCTCATGAGATATGTTGCATTCATGAGAATGGGAAAGAAATGCCTCCGGATATAGCTGTCGCCAGTGCAGAGGCATTAAAAAAAAAAAAAATCTGCATTGGCAAATCAAGTTAATTTGATGGTATATTGCTTTAAAGCAGCCAGAAAGTTTAGATCATGAAGAGTTGGATCAGATCAGTGTGTTAATATTTTATAGCACCACCATCATTTTGTTGAAATTGGATTATATTTTAGAGACCAAATGTAACATTTTACAATACGGGTCACAAAGAGCAAAAATAAATAGTTAATTCAGGTTAATAATTTTTTTTAAGGGTTATGTGGCCAAATGTGTCCAAATGCTTTTCACGGCATTACTTAACTGTTAAGTTAATAGGCATCACTGTGTTAACTAATGTTAACAGTATTGCTATTAAATAAGTTCTGTCAGCAGATAGTTGGAATTTTGATAACAATTAATGGTTAGTAAATGCTTATTACTGTATTAACAAATGTTATTGTACCCATATTGTAAAGTGATGTTCCAAAATGTTTTCTGGTTTTCCCTCATGACATCCAGTTTCTCTGCCCCAACTCACTGATTTTCTTTTCTTTGCCAGAGGGAGCTGTGGGCTAAATGGAACAATGTGATGACAAATTCCGTTTTTGGAACGAGGAAAAATTGCTACTGTTTCATGTTTAATTTGACATGAATATTTTAATAAAGCCTCCTGTGTCTTTCCGTAGTTAGGGAAGGATATATTAATGAAAACCATTATTCTTGATTATTCCTCCTCACCTGTAGTCCATCAAAAGGGGTTTTTAATGCTTTTTCTGTAGATCTGTAGATTTTAACCTAAATGTACACTTGGTATACGACCAATAACTGTGCTAAAATATGTGTGTACCATATATGGAGATGTTTCCACTGATCTGAGGCTGAATATCATCCACCGAGTCCACTTGCTGACTGAAGGTCCATCCAGTGGGCTTGAAGGCCACCAGCTGATCATATTGGCCCGAAAAGCGCGCCAAGTGATGCTGCAGTTTCTGGAGACAAGATGGAAAAAAAAAAAAAATGAAGCCTGGTTATACTGGAAAGTGCAAAGGCGTTGAAGGAAATGCAGTATGTGATGTTACGCTGCAACCACCAAATATATGAATGAGGTTGTCTTCCAGAATCCGTATACATAACTCATGTTTGTGCTGCTGGTTTACTTGCAACATTAAGAAAAATTATACTCAAAGATGCGGTTCTTACTTCTCATTGTTCCTATTTTTAGTCCATACACACGCACACAATAAAAAAAACCCACATTCATTTTTAGCAAAACCAAAAGGAGGTAACCTCCCAATTTACCATACAACTAAATCACATTTTAACTTAATTGGTTTTATACGGTTCGATTTGGCTAAAATATTTCATTTTGAAACTTGATGAAATCCATTTTTTCCAAAAGATTACTGTTTTTATGAACAGAGGGGCCAGGGTTGGTCAACTGAAAAAAAATTAGCAGTGCACTATTTTGTCCCATGTTTGATTAAAACTTTTAAAGTTCAAATGTCAAACATTTGACACAAAAGAGGCAATTTAAAGATAGCACTTTGGGTTCTGAGAAACTGTGATGAGAGTCTATTCCTTTAGAACTTTCTAATTTTTTTTTCTTACATTTAATAAACTAAATGACTAATCAAGAAATAATTATAAAATAATTGTTCAAAGCCCCATCTGTGAACTTAATCAGAATAAAAACATCAACATTAACTGTCCAGAAATCTGAAATGAGCCCGCGGTTAAAACAAGACAAAATGTCTATAAGAGAGAAATGTTACCCTAAAACGTCTGCATACCATCTGAGAAATTCCTTATCATCAAATAAAAGTGTTAAATCCATCCAAATTAGGCTTATTGGAAGAGTGAATAAGAAGAAACTGACGGTGGGACATAAAAGAGATGTGATAAAACCTGCTGTGTGGCTGCACCTACTTTAAAAGACAGCTGCATCATGGGTAGCACATGGACCTGGGCTGCCTTCCAGTCAGTGGTTATATGTTTTCTGACTCGCTCTGACTCCAGACAGCACATGGTGTTGTACTTGTCTCTAGAGAGGCAAACTTTAGACCCCAGGACGTCTGCCAGCGCTGCAAATAAAATGGGAAAAAAAAAGTCTGTAACAACCAGGAAATGTTGGCACTTTTGCCATTAACTCACCCTGAACAATTTAGACATACTGACTCCCAAATAGTCCAGTATTTTACTGAACAAACTGTACACAATCAAAATATTCTTTCTGGTAGAAGAATATGGATGCATTTTATTCTGTTTGCTATTCTGTAAGGGGTATGTATAGCCAGTTTCTCATTTCAATGTTAGCTTATCAAAGTAAAGGTGATCACCTTGGTGATACCTTAATACGTTAATATCAGTATTCATTGAAATAATCAATTATTCAAATGACTGTAATTGGCAGCCATAGATAATGAGCCATCAAACAGACAGATAGTAACCTCATATCCAATGTTTTCATATGATTAATCTGCAGTATATCAGGTACATGGGAGCCCACAGAAATAAGTGAGAAATTTTCTTTTCAGTCCAAAAACTTTCGCTTGAATCATCCTGATACCCGTCGCTTTAAGATTTCATTTTACGTAAGATATATCACATGCTGAGATTATAAAGTTTCTTTGAGTTACAAAAACTGAAAAAAAAGTTAAAAAAAAAATTGGAAAATGTGTCATTAACGTGAGAACACTTTTTACATTCCAGACAAGGTTGAATTTCATCATTCCCCATCATGTGATGGCTAAAAATGGCAGAAAAATGGGTTACTTCCTTTACAATATCTAAGGTGAACTGAATTGCTATGCGGTAACGTGCCAGGTTTGCCATGTTAATGAAAAATGTCACATCGATCTTCGTGGAATGAATAATTTCAACTCACCCAGAAAGACCTTCTCTTTCCCAACAGAATAGGAGCCACACACCACAAGTGTTCGTGGGTTGAGCGTCACCAATTCAAAGGCGGAGCTGGCTGCAAACCTGATGACTTCCTGCTGTCTGGGGAAGGTGTACTCAGGGCTGCAGTAGCTAGACGGATAAAGAGTGCTTACGTGAAAAATCTGGACACATTTTAGCCGATAATAGATCCACACTGGCTTTGGGTGACCAAACAAAAAAAAAGGTCAAACACACAGATAAGAGGTGCAATATAACCACAATTCTCTGCTTTGGCCATTCAGTAACCTCACATAGTGTGTAAAAGGAGAGAGATGAGCACTAACGTTGTATCCAGGTAAAGCGTCTGCACCCTGCAGCTGAGAAGCTCAGGGTAGGTCTCCATTGAGGGATCAGCTCGGAAGTCTCCGGTGTGGAGGACAGTCTGTCCATCGGGCAGGAAGAACAGCAGCATGGCAGCTCCTGGACAACTGCGAGAACAGAAACATATACTAACATATACTCATTGAACCAAATTTTATGTGTAGCTTTAAAGATTAGTGAATTTGTTCAAAAATGCTGGAGCGGACTTGAACGTAAAACTTGCAGGGAGAGAGTTTAGTTTGAATTCAAAGTAATGATTTAAACTAAGAACAGCTGACTGGGGAAAATGTTTCCTTTAAAACATTCTTAATAGTTTGAGGTTACCAGAATGAATGTAAATATCAGACGACGAAATACAGTCTTCTTCAGTATCCACTTGAACCAACTTTGTAACGGTGGGAGCCCGTTAATTAAGCCATCAAACATTAATTTCCCTACTCAGTGGAAGACTTACTGGTTGGCATCCAGGAGGACAACTGTGACTCCCTCCACAGTGACCTGGGTGTTCATGGGGAGGATGCGGACGTACTGCTCCTCCACCCTCAGTTTGCTCTTCACCAGGTTCCCTGTAATCTGCCGGAGAGACGCAGCCGTCAATCATCACACTAACACGCAGCAGCCACTAAGAATAAGAGAACTAAATGCGATCATACGTGATGCAAATCAAGTTAGAAAAACACTTGAAATACAAATGTTATAAACGTAACCCCGCAGAACAACATCTGCAAGAAGATAATTTTCTAAATATTTACGTGCTTTCTATGCATCAGCTCTCATTATAATTAATGTCCGTGTACAATTGCTGTGACCTACCAAATAAACCTCTGGAGTCCCAGAACGTCTGTTTTTAGGTGTAATCATGAGAAAGTGCACACTCCACTGTGATAAATCATGACCCATTTGACAGGAAAATGTACCTAATATACCTTTTTCAAGTGAAAGATTCTTAAACATTCATGTGAGATAAACAGAAATGCCTGAGGGAACAAACAGTTTGTCTTGCTTTAAGCTTAATGGGAGAATATTAAATATGTTTACTTGTTTACTATATTTTGCTTAGTATGCTCACATTAGGGGTTTCAGCGTCTAAACGCTGATAATGCTATAGGGACAGACAAAATAAATTGCCTGGATATGAAGTGTTCTATTCAGTGGTGTTAAAACTCTACAAAGATCTTCATGTTTTTTAACACATCCAAGGGCCACTGGCAAATTGCTATTCATAGCTTCCAAATGCAAGCCTAATTTTTCATTACGATGCAGTTGACTGAGATAAGTAATGGACTTGGCATTGACTCTTAAAATAAAATAGCTTGGAAGGTTTTCAATGAGGTGCAAATACAGTAAATAATATTTTTTTTTTCTATAGAGAATAAATAGAGTTTGTAGCTCCATTAAAGTATTCAAAGATTACTTGGCCTTTTAAGGGGCTTTTGAAGGGGACACTTCGGGTATTTTACTCTAAAAAAAACAAAAAAAAAAGAAACATATAACATGTTTTTTCTTCCCCTGTATTAATTACAATATCAAGCTTGTATAGCATTGAGTTAACATCAGCTTCAACGATAAATTGATTAATTGATTGAAAGATAATAAATAGACAACTATTATGATAATTGAATAATCGTTTCAATAATCAATCACAAACTATGGGAAGTCAAGCATATTTTGACTTTTTAAACACATTGTTGCCTTACTCTGTTACAGTAGATTGGAAATGTGGAATTCTTGGTCAAACCTCCATAGTGGTCTGAGTGGAAATGTGTAAGGAAGTAGGTGCTGATGCCCTCGATCGCTCCGTACTGAAAAGCATCTACGGCAAACTTTGTACCTGAGCAATATAAGACAGAAGTTTCTTAGATTTCAAGAGACAAAATCATTCATTTTCAAATTCATGCTGCAGCATATGATATGATCAGTCACTGACCTGGAATTTTCTTGTAAAAGGGACAACGTGGTAACTCTGCTTCTCCGTCAGCGTTCGTTCTGTTCCACCTTCTTCCTCTCCAGCCCCTACTCCTACCTTTTCCTGCTTCTCCCTGAATGTCCTCCCCATTCTTTTCTACAATAGCCTGTGAGGTATCTGCGGCTACGTCAGCCCTGCTTTTCCTTTGCCTCTCCTTCCTCGGCTGCCTCGGTCTTCCTGGGTTTTCCGCAAGTGTTGAAACAGAGGTGGCGTTCACTTGGTTTGGTACACTCTCGGTCTTCGTCTCCTTCTCCTTGAGGGGTTTGAGGCCAAAAAACACCCCGATGTCCGTCTGCTTCAGGCAGGAGGCCTGACCTGTCTTGCTCTTGCCCTTTTGAGGTGGCATGGTCTGAGATCTTTCAACAATAGAGGATGGTGATGAGGGCACTTGAGGGGAACTTGCGTGAGGTTGCGTGCTGTCATACAAGCTTTTTAAAGCCAGGCTTTCTGAGCTTTGAAGAGTTTCTCTCAGGCGCTCCAAAACAATACTCTGTGGTGACTGAATGCTACTCTTGATGCCACAGGCCCCCGTGGCACCAGCTCTGTTTTCAGCCACTAAAGAGGCAGCTAGCTGATTGGTGGGCGGTGCTGAGGTAACTGACTCCAGCTGGGTGTTTAAGGAAGCATGCTCCTTTACCTGCACATTATGAGTTTCCAAATTATCTATAAATTCAGCAAGGACCTCGTCTTCACTTAAAAAACTGTCACTGAACAGCTCCATCGAGTCTTCATTCTCGTTTTCAGGTGCATCTACATTAAAAAGGGCTTTTCTACACTCACTCTTTGCAACTTCGGTCTCTGCAGGGAACTCAGAGAGAGGAGAGTAGCATATTGAGTCGCCACTGTCAGGGTGTTTAGGTTCACAGGTTTGTCCTCCCCCCTCTGTCTTGACAGGGGTGGATGAAAGCTGTGTTTTACTTTCCTGAGAAGCACTGACAGACTTTCGGCCTTTGGTTGAAGATGACCAGCCTTTCTTTTTCTTAAAATCCTCTGGGCCAGGGGACCGTAGAAGCAGAAGGCCATTTGTAAGTTTAGAACACGGTGTTCCAGATTGGCTATTGTGAGGGGAGGCAGTAAAACTGTCCTGTGAGGTCTCTGAAACCGAGCCTTCCACCTTGCTGTTAATCAGTTGGAGACAGGTCTCCCTCCCGATTCCTGCCTGCTGGGACTCACTGAGGAGGGCGCCGTCGCTCTCTGCACGGCTGTGGGCCAGCAGTGTGTGGTTGAACTTCTTGTAATGGTTTGGATAAGTGGACGAGCACTGGAGCCCATCTGGACACTCTATATAAGGAAAAAAAAAAAAAAAAAAAAAAAAAGCAGAAAATATATATTTTTTCCCCAATATCATTTTTGTCATAATTTAATTCAAAGAGTTAAACTTTAATATTTCTTGATATTCAATACATGTAAAGTGCTTGTAAAATACTGGAAACATTTCAGTTAAGCGTAATGATTTTAGGATGTATCAAATGTTTATTTTCTTCAATAACAGATGAAAAAGCATCATATTCAAATTTTAATTCTAAAAAAATATTGTGATTTTAATATATTCTCAGACTCAATTCATGTAAAATAAATGTTTCAATTTAAAAAATATTTTAATCTCGATAATTATGGCCTACCAAAAATGTCCCTTAAAAAAAAAAATCTCAAATCAATTACAAAAACAAACTTTTCCTCAATATTCAGATTTTTGTTTTGAGATGCACTGGGTGTATATACTATTTTAGTAATAAAAGTCACCCGTATGAATAGTATCGTAACAGAGTAAAGCATATTAAAGTATCTTACATTAATGTACTTACAGAGTGTTAAAACTAATTTTATAGCAATAAATGTACTTAAGTATCAAAAGTAAATGTAAACTGTACAAATTATTTTCAGGAGAGGTGGTTAATGGCTGAAGGATTTTGGTGGTGATCTGGATTATCGTCTGGATCCAGGATTTTTACAGAATAGGGGTAATTTCTCACTATGGTGGGGTAACTAATAAAACCCACAGACTTACAACTAAATGTCTTATGAAGCCGCATGTTGACACCATCAAAATTTAGCACAAACTGCACTGTGAGTAAAATTTAATGGTCTGCAGACATGTGAGAAAGATTGTTTGGCCTTGTTTGCTTATTAACAATTGAATTAAAAAAAACAAAAAACTATTGCACAGATTTAGATGAAATTTTCAGGATAGGTTGGCATTGGGCAAAGTAAGAACTTTGTTTTTCATGAAAAACTTAGGAAATACTGTATATATCAACACAAATCCACAACCTCCAATTCTGTTTTGATGGCCAAGGAGATTAAATATCACAAAAACACGGGGCTGGGAGCATGGTTTGGCTTGGCAAGCGGAGAAGATTTTCTGATTTAGCTGATTTAGCTGTTTTGCTCTCCAAGTGCTTTTTAAATTAATGTCATAATTTGGCTCAGATGCAGCATGCAATCTGCAAAGAAACTCATAACTGTCTGTAAAAAATTCCAGAAAGCAGCAAAACTTGTAAAGCACATCAATTCATGCACACACCTGAATGCAGTATGACAACAAATACAGACATTTCCTTACAATCTGATGAGCAGAAACCTCTATTCATTTGGTATAGAGTGTGTCATTTCCTAGATCAGGTATATACAGAAACATGGGTGTCTGTACCTTTGCATGAGTCCCTGGGAGTGTCCAGACATTCGGCAACATGCCATCTTTGACTCTGTACAACCAAAATGGAAAAGGGCATCTGACACATGGGGCAAAAGTTTCCAGGGGATCCCTCAGCATCACTGTCTGTTTGGAATGTGTCATTATCAGGGGATGACTTGGATGCATTCTGAGCCTCTGTTGTGCCATGTCCTTCTACAGGTGTGTCAACAACAGCCCAATAATCCCCATTTGCAGCTGTCGAGTCTTTCTTGTGGGCTGACTTGACAGAGAAAGCGGTGCCTCCCTTTGAGGTTTTTCCGGAAACACAGCTTCTTTTAGACACGGTTGCAGATGCTGGCAGTGATTCGCCGCGCTTCTTTCTCTTCCCAAGAGATTTATACTCCCAAATGTCATTTTCAAAGTCCCCCTTCTGTGACATTTGGAAAAAGAGCAAGCCCAACGTCCCACCAAAGACCTCCACGAATCACTAGTTATTACACACAAACCGACGTTTGATAACATACCGCAGTCAGCGAAAATAACAACTATTACAGAAAATAATTAACAACTATTGTATAGGGTTACTATGATATCGAGCAGGCATAATTAGTTCTTCGGCTGCATAATCCTTCGCTGTGTTTCGGAAAGACATGTCCGCTTACCGCCACAGTGTATCAATGAACGCAGTAAAGACGAGCACGGAAACGCAGCAGCACATCCTACACATTACGCAAAATTTAATCAAGTAACGGTTCGAAATAAAGGATAGAAAAATTCCACCATCTTACACTGAAGATTTTCTGGGTTAAAATTAACCCTTATTTTCGCGTAGCAGAGCCTTCTAGGTGATAATAAATGTTTTACAGTAGTGTCGAATCATCGGTATTAATCTCCGGTGTGGATTTACATAGCTGGTTGTCCGACGCAGGAACCATGGCGTCTCGGTGCAGCCTCTCCCTCTTATTTCCCATCCAAAGCCAGCTGGAGTGCGCGTTGGATGAAGCTACGACTCAACAAGAAAAAGAGAACCTTGTCTACCAGTATTTGACTAAAGTAGACGGCAGAGAGGACCTGAAGATATCCGATTTCCAGACAGGTTAGCCATGTTAACAGCTCTAGCTCGCGCAGCACTAGAGGAGTTGTCTGACAGTTTCTCTTGAGTTTGCTAACACTACATGCCGTGACAGGAATGGACATGTTCCGCGGGGTTGTCTTTTCCGTCCCCCGTTGTTTAAGATACATTTTAAAGAAAAGACCCACCTTTTTCTATGGCTTATATGTTTCTCAAAAGCCCTTTGCTCAACAGTAGAATAAATAGCAGCGAATCAAGATCTGCTGCTTTGCATAACTTCAACTTCAAAAGTTTAAGTGTAAATATTCCTTTTTATTGAAGCAGTGCATCACCTGTTTTTTTGGGGGGGCGGGTTTAGCAAGCGTCCGTCAGTGTGCTCCCCCTGAATGTTTTCATGATTGACCAAAGTTTTACAACAACGAGTGAAGCACAATCCTGAAATTGCTAGCGTTAAAAGCAGGCTATTCTAGTCTCTTATTGTTTTAATTTGTGTATTTGTCTTCCTCGGGGTGAAGCATGTTGGCAAACCTTCATGCTATTCCCTACATAAGGTGTAAAAATATAAAATGGCTTGAAAATGTAAAGTATAATGCACTTACAATGTTGGTAGCCTGCTGCTATAGCATTTCTTTATGCCTTGGATTACTGGGCATTTATCCTTTTATAGGTGTTGTAACTGCAACAAGTAATATGAATAGTGCCGTTACATGAACATTTAAAAGAGCTGATAAATGAAACGCAGTACAAAAAGAACGCTTCCCTTGTTCATGGTACAGGGAATTTTTCAATCATGGTATGTGGCATGTTGGCTATATCTAATCTCACCAGTAGATGGCAATCTACAGCAGAAGATCACACATCAGAACAAAACAAAGCTTCCTAGAAATACTACCAGGCCCTCAAACACCCCCTTCATGACAGTCTTTTTTATTTATTTATCTATTTTAAATGCATGACAGACACATGTTTGAAATGTTTGCTTTTATGTATTTAGCCAATTTGGGACGTGTGGCTTTAAATTATTCCTGGCTAAGCATGAGGTGATTGTGAATTAAATGTTTCCCGTTTCTTACGTTTTTCTCAATCGGAGAGGCAGTTCAGATTCAAACATGAACATAAGACGGTAGGCATTACTTTTAAAAAGCTGAAAGAAAGCTAAATGGTTGCACGTTGTTATCTGTAATCAGAGATTTGAAATCAAGAGAGCTATTTTCTTTATATCTTTCTCCTACTTGGTCTGTGTTTGCATTAGTCTTATCTTGATTATTTAACCTTCATTTAAGTAGGTCAAATGCTATCATCTGTAAGGAAATGAGACAAAGACTTTCAAAAAGGCTGTGGAAAATTCAGAACAAATAACATGGTCTGTATGAAAGACGTTTATGTAGCAAGTATAATTTCCGAGTACTTCATGAATAATGCTGTATTTTCAGGCCTTATATATATGCCCGTGACGTGATGGGAACTTGCCTACTGTGTGAATAAACATAATTAATAAGATGACAGTATCATTTTTCCACTTTATGACTTGCTCCAGGCTTGGAGTGGATTAACACAGAGGGGACTCTGTCTTTGAACAAGGAGCTTGCTGGTAAAGTGGTGCTGCTGGACTTCTTCACTTACTGCTGCATCAACTGCATGCACATTCTACCTGATCTGCACCAGCTAGAGAAGAAGCACTCTGTCAAAGGTATGGCCATGCGTACATATTTTTTTGGTCAGCGGGGAAAATCTGGGGAAAAAAATGGGACTATGGGGATGTAATGGAAATTGTTTAATTTTGCACCATTAACCTGTTTTACAAGTGGTAAAATAGGTCTTTCTCTCTGTTTGCCTTCCAAATCTAGACTTCATCACCTCCTCTCTAATTATATTAAGTATAAGCAAAAACCCCCTAATGAATCACATGTCAATGAATTAATCCATTAAATTATGATAATTCCAACAGGTAATTTCATATTCATATGAAACCTGTTGTTACAAGGCATGTTGGAAAGCACGATGGGTAAGTTTTGTCCAAACCATTTGGCAGAAGACAAACCTGGACTACTTCATCTGTTTATTTGGATTTAGTTTTCTCCAATTCGTCTATGCACAAATTTTTAAGATGGCTTTAACAATCCACCAAGGTGCAATTAAATTTAAAAGTGTGTATGTAATTTTTATCCAGCACACGCTGCATGTCAGTGGATTGGATTTTATCCTTGAAAGGCATCCGCAGATTGAAATTTAAAAGATGAGGAGGACATTTTTTTTTTTTCCCAACGCATCCAGTAAGAGGATCAACACTGCTTGCCAGCAAAGACAGAGTTTTTAAATTTGGTTAAATGCTCAGTAATTTCATAAGCAAACCTGAGCATTTCATATTAATTTATAGTTACAGTTCATGGAACAAACATATTAATGCGGTGTGTTTTTTTTTTTCCCTCAATTTTGATCATGCACACAAAAGACATATTTCTCCAACTGTTTTAATGAGCACTTTATATGCCATTCACCAAACAAGTGACGCATATCAGGATGCTGATTAATATAATTGTCTGGTCATAAAAAAGAAAAGCCATCATGAAATGAGCCATTTTATCACACACTGTGCAATGCCACAGATGTCTGAGGCTTTGAGGATGTGAATAAGTGGCAGGCTGGCTTCAAGCATGTCCACGAGCGCTGTTCTCCATGAATTGCGTGTTCAAAAGCACAAGTGTTGCAGTGTCGGCCAGATGAAAAGCCTCTTCTGTATGGAAGATCAGTCTCAGAATTCACAAATGTAAACAGAACGATTCACACATGCATTTGGGGATTTATGTGTAAATGACTCCCTCCACAACATTTTTTTTTTCTATGCACACAAAAATATTTCTCATTCTATATAAATGTAAAAAAAAAAATCCATATATGAATTAGTAAGGTTTATAAATGTATTTCTGATGCACACACAAATATTTCAGAAATGGATTTAGCTGCAGAAGTTAGCCCTTTAGTAACTAAATATACCGATCTCACATTGGTAACATAATTATTCAGAATATGCTGTGTGTACGCGTTCAGGTGTCAAGAGTCTCAAAAATCCACACAGATGCAGTGAAGTTCACAAACCACGAGCAGTGTGTAAATTTAGAATCAACAGGTTGTGTATAAAAGTCATAACACACTATAACACTATAACACAACACACTACCAAATATCTATATTTAATACACTTATATAGAACAGGAAGAGAGTCATTTACGTATTAATCCCAAAGTGTGTTTGTGAATCCTGAGACCGATCTAACTGCATTCCTCTGTAGTTTTGGCTGGTTTGCATTTATTTAGTCTGTATACATAAAGTAGGAAAGAGAAAATGCTTATTGGCACAAGTGCATGGTTGAATACTCAAAATTAAAATACTCCCTACCTATGTCTCAAGCACTTTTCCCTTATTTCAATGGAAAACATCCTCAGGTCAAAGAAAGATTCTGAAGGAGATTTAATTTATTCAATCAAGGATGCCAGTGGCGGTGCAAATCCACTTTTTATACACTAGTTTCCATATCGTTACCAAGGTTGGAATGGAAACTAAAAAATCCAGCATGGATACATGAAATGACGAAGCGACTGCTCCTTCAGGGTTTATAAAAACCATCAATTGAATGAGAAAAGTGTGATGCAGACATCTTTGATCATGAAGGCCGTTGTTACTCCTCAGTTCTGTAGCTTCTCAGCGAAGCCTTTATACGAGGCTGCAGGAGTGGAGTTCACAGTGACGGACAGACGGATCGATCCACGTTAAGCTACACTCATGTATTAAAGTTGTCACGCATCAGCTTCAACCACGCTGAATCAAAAATATCTAGCATCTCGTATCCCTTTTCTGTGAGTTGGAGACTTAAACCATTAGTGTGCAGATTATGACGTCATCATGGTGTGTATGCTAGCATCACCACACAACTCTGTTGTTTTGATTGTGCATTAAAGTTTTTTATGGCTCATATAAGCTGGAGATGTAATATCTGATGGTAGACCTTTTTTAAAATTCAGACTAACACTTTACAAAAAGGGTACATTAATTAACAATAGTCATTGGCATTTACTAACATTTAATAAATGTAACAACTAATTGTTTGCTTAACTGTCATCATGTTAACTAAGATATTTATTCGTACATTATTCAATCATTTAAAAACTGAACTATTAAGTGTCATTTAAGGGGATGCAAATTTTCAACTTTACAGTAAGTGTCACAAAGAGCATTAATAAGTAGTTAATTCAGGTTTATAAATGCTTTATTAGGGTAAAGTGGCCATCTGTGTCAAAAATGCTTCTCATTGTATTATTTAACTGTTAGATCATGGCCATTGCTGTGTTAACTAATATTGATTAATGTACCCTTATAATAAAGTGTTACCAGGTTTAGTTCCATTCCAGTCAAATAGAAGCATAGTGCTGCTCTCTTACCTCATTCCTCATTGAAAAGGTTCTGTCCTACTAAATGGAATTATTTTTTTTTTTTTTTTTTGTTTATTATGACTGTGTTTATCTGTGATTTTAAGTCACTATGGCTGCCTTGGAAATGGTCTGTTCAATGGATTGTTTTGGGAAATGACCAAATGGGACAACGCTTTTAAATGTTATCACAATGGGTTTTTTGATGGCATTAACATCGTTAAGTGTGATCCAGTGTATTTAATGTCGGAGGAGACTAGGAAGAAGGAAGGAAGCATATAGGCAGCCCTCCTTGGCGGTTAGAGGATTCAAACAGTTTTATCATTATTTCACTCGGTAAGGAACCTTTTCAATTTAAAAGCTACCAAAGTTTCTTACAGTTTCATTCCTCCCATGCCAAATCATATAAAAAAACATTAATGCTTGTACGTCAGACTGCATTTGTAAGCATTACTTAGTCAGACAACACGTACAAAGGGCCTTGTAAGAAGTGTTATCCTAACAAAGCAAAACAATTCTATAGGTACAATACCTGTATTACTAAATCAAAGTGGAGCTCTACAGGAGCGGGAGGTTGAATTGTTTGAAGATCAATAATTAATTGGCTTGTACTTACGGCTCTTATTTTTACTGTTTTTTAATGTTTTTCAGTCAGTACATTATTTTTATTTTCTCTGTCCTATTTTATTTATTTATTTATTTATTATTCCTTGCTTTTATGTCTATTGTATGTGAAGCATTTGCTGTCTGTGAACTCTTTGTTGTAAAACACTTGGAGCTGCATGTCTGTATGAAAGGTGCTATACAAATAAAGTTTATTATTATTACTGTTCACTGGGCCAGAGGAGCTGCCCTGCACCAACTCTCAGCTTCTTTTCCAACAGCTTGTTGGTCCTTATCTCAGCTGTGGAGAGACAGAAAATAAAAATATTTCCAACCAGCACTGTCGGTAAGCGGGTGGGCATATAATTGCTTGCTGCTGTAGTTCACTGTAGGCTCTTTATATAGCCGTGACGCCATGTTAAGCACGATCACTTCCGACTGTCTCTGATATCCTGTTGACCCTTCAAGGGATCATCTTAGGAAGTCGTCCAGCTCGCGATTCCGACGTGAGCGGAGCACACCAACTGCAGTGCCATCACAGCACATTATCTCGCGTATACTTATCTTTGGCATGGCTGTGGGTACATTC
>KV751339.1:3868693-3885634 GCA_001698575.1 Mola mola
CTTGGCAGGGCCTGTGGGTGACGAAATCCACTACAGAGAGTGAGTTTGACGGTTTTCTACTTGGGTGTTTTTACCTCTCATGAGGGTGGCTCAATGATGAAGGCCAAATGTAAAGGACAGAGGGCTTTGAACTTGGCAGGGCCTGTGGGTGACGAAATCCACTACAGAGAGTGAGTTTGACGGTTTTCTACTTGGGTGTTTTTACCTCTCATGAGGGTGGCTCAATGATGAAGGCCAAATGTAAAGGACAGAGGGCTTTGAAACTTAAAATGTAAAACATCCGCCTGTTTTGTGTGAGAATAAACAAATGGACTAAATTTATGCATCTGACATATAAAAAAAATGAACTAAATTATGCATTTCATTTGATGACCACAGTGAGAATGAGACCAATTTAAATGATCTTTTTAACATCTTGATTCATTTGATACTAATACTTAACAGTGCTTCAGTTCAGCACATTTGAAGTTAATGAAGATTTGTTAGTGGTTTTAGTTACTATTAAAAACATTCCTGTATTTCTGAAAAGCTAAATGAATATGAACACATTTTATGTTCAAATGTGTTCATAAATAAACAAATGAAATATTAAAAAAAAAACAAGGGATCGTCTTACTTTTAAGCAGTCTCAATTGTAAAAGCAAAAAAAAGTTGTAGACACCTGAGTGAGAAGTTACAGCATTTAATGTGACTAAACAGTGCTTTAAATGTTTACATTTTTAAGATATTGATCTCAAAAATCAGTGATAGTGCTTGAGTGCACAGAATGTAAAGGTAGCGTTGCTGCACTCTGACTGTTTTTACAGTTTTGCAAAGTTTTTGAATCAAGGAATGATATGAACGCACAGGTGCTACTACAAAAAGTGGCCTACTGACTGGGAAACATCAAATTCATCCAGGCATCTGCTCTGCAAGGTCATTTGTGTGCACATTATTTCTGTAAAAGAGTCCGTTCAGGACAGACATGTGTGTTCCAAAGTTTCAAGCCATTCAATTCCATATTATTCAAACATCAATCCTCGGCCAAAACTCTTAAAACTTAATTAGTTACTCCCATTGTTAGCAAGTCTTTGAGGATTTAAAAGGATAAATACTTGTGTTCAGCACTGAAACGTTTCCAGGAATCGCACTGACTCTGTACCAAAACAGGGCCCTTCAGGATGTCTGAAATATGTCCTGAAAATGTGGACACAGCCAGTTATAAAAAAGAAGTACCGTTATGTTTTATCTCCCTTTTTAACCTCTCTCTCTCTCTCTCCCTCTCTCTCCCTCTCAGATGGCCTGGTTATTGTTGGTGTGCACTCAGCCAAATTCCCCAATGAAAAGGTAAGTGGTTCCATTGTTCATCATCATTTTTTTTCCTTTGGGGAGGCTCATCTTGTTGTGCTTGTCTCTTGCATTTTATTTAGGCAAAGTGTCAATAAATGCATAGAATTTTTGGAACATCGCTAAATTTAAGAATGAGAGAGAGTTCTTAAACACCTCTAGAACAATATACCAGCGTATATTATAATCCTTTTGAGATTCTGAGATTCATGTAAACCTTCCTAAATCGTAAGAAGACCAAGGTTTTATTTGGTGTTAAAACCAGACGAGTAAATGAATAGTCTGTGTCTTTTTTTTTTTCCCCCTTTACTTACTATCGAATATTTACAGGAGAAATTAATAAGTTATTATAGATATTTATTAAAGTAACAGTAACAGATTTGTTTGTTACCAATGTTTCAAAGGTCGTTGACAACATTCGCAGTGCCGTGCTCCGCTACAACATCTGCCACCCGGTGGTGAACGACAGCGAGGCATGCCTCTGGCACGAGCTGGAGGTGTCCTGCTGGCCCACACTGGTCTTACTGGGCCCGCGTGGCAACCTGCTCTTCTCCCTGGTGGGCGAAGGCCACCTCGACAGGCTGACGCTTTTCACCGCCACCGCCCTCCATTACTACAGGGAGCAGGGCCTGCTAACGGCACATGAGGTGCCGCTCAAGCTGCTCAGAGACTCTCTACCGCCCAGCATCCTGTCTTTTCCTGGGAAAGTGGCTGTAGATGACAGCAAGAAAAGACTGGCCATAGCAGACACCGGGCATCACCAAATTCTGGTGGTGTCAACGAATGGGGATCTGTTACATGTCATAGGAGGTATAAAAAAAAACCCAAAACAACACAATATGCAGTTATGGATATAAATCATTTCTTTCTATGTGTTTTTTTTTAAGAGCTAGTACAAACTAAAGAACAATATTTAAACATTACTTATATATTTTTAGAGCGCTCACATTCCTTAACAAACCTCAGTGGAGCCACATTTTAACCTGTTGTGCCTGGACCAGCAGAGAGGCTGACAACAACGGGGACTCATGCATGCTGGGAACTGTCAGAGAGCCAAGTGTGGCCGAAAATCAGAAGGGAATATTAATTTTTCTTTGCTGAACCCGCTTATCCCCATTCTCCGAGCGTGAGAAATTATAAGAGATATTGGGACAGAATCATAAAATTTACTTTTGTTTTAATTCCTTCCACATGCGCTGACAGTGAGCTGTGTACACTGTTTTTCATTTAACTGAACCAGACGACATGTTCCCGAACAAATTCGCCGCGAGTATAATCACATTAGCTTGAAAAGACCACCGTCACTAATTTGAATGATGAATCCACTCCACAGAAATGAACCTGTGCTCCGTTTTTTAAAGGGCGAGTATGACTGTACATGTCCACTATATTTAAATCATCCGCCATTTTTTTAACTGCTTTAAGTTTAGGGAGGGAAGATTAAGAAAAAAAAAAAGAATATCTTTTGCCAACTAAAAACTTTTTAAATTGGACTGTGAGAAACAAATAGGATGCTTAGTTTCATACAAAGTAAGTTTTAAGTGACCGGACATGCCATGTTTCCCCACACAGCTCTGATATGACCCTGCTAATATTGGGAATATACTAGAAATTGAGGTATAGCCGACTGATCTGTCATCATAGATACTCCTATATGAGTATGGAAAGGGAGTAGCTTTTATTATTGAATTTTCAATGGATCATTTCTGCCTCAGGGCCTGATCACGGGAGACAAGATGGCGACTTCGCCGAAGCTTCCTTTAACTCCCCTCAGGGTGTGGCCATTAAAGGGGACACGGTGTACGTGGCTGACACAAAAAACCACCTGATCAGAAAGGTTTTTCTCTCAACTCTCTCTTGAAATAATGACATTGTTTGTGAAATTGTCTCTCCTTATGTTTGTGTGCATGTTTATGCTTACCCGTGTGGATTTGTGTGTTTTTCTCTACATCAGATAGACCTGTTAGAGGGAAGAGTCAGCACCATTGCTGGAGTCGGCACCCAAGGCACAGATAAAGATGGCGGGGCCACGGGGCCTCAGCAGCCCATCAGCTCTCCATGGGATGTGACTCTTGGCACCGCTGGTGAGTCTTGGGATTCTTTTTCAACTCGTCACCTCTTCAATTCTGTGTTTATTTTCTTTCTGGAATCTCCTGTACAGCCTAAAACTCTGCCTGGACATTGTCGGGTCTCGCCGTTTCACAGGTCACAGCTCACTTAGATTGAGGTGAAGGTGAAGGAGAGAAAGTTTATTAACAACAGGAATTAAATACGTCTCTCCCTTGTTGAAACGAGTGGATGTGACTACAGTTTTAATCGCATCTTTTAGAGGGATTATTAGCAACATGCATTGTTAGTACAGTTAGAGGCAAGCTGCTTTGGTTAGTGGAGTAATCAATTATAGTTCATTAATAGAAAATTAGCTGCCAGCTACTTTGACAATCAATAATTATGTCACTTTTTTTTAAACAAAAATAACTCATCATTTCCTCACTTCCTAATAGGATTTACTGCTTGTCCTTGTCATTATAGTTAATGAATAGTGTTTGGTTTTGGATTTGGGTTGAATAAAGGAAGCAATCTGATGCCATTAATTTGTTTACTATTTTGACATTTTGTAAACCAAATAAGATAATTAGCAGCTTAATTAGATGATAAAGCATGACAGAAAATTACACACATGTTTGATTTTATTGTTAATATTCTTTTTTGAATAAAACAAAATGATATTACAGGAATTAAACAGTCATTTGCAAGAGATTTGCTTGTTCTTAAATGATATAGAGAAAAAAAGCTGAGAGCAAAGGCCATACTCCTGAAGGAGACTGCAATCAGATATGGCATCTGCGCACAAAGTGCACTTACAGTAATATTTACTGCAGTGCAGTGGTGGATAGAAAATACAGATATTTTAATCAATAGGAGTTAATTCATGGGGGATACTCCAATGAATCTTTTCATCAGAATTACCATTTTACTGAAACCCTTGAAGGACAAGGATCAATAGTAAGTTGAAACTATGCACATCTTTCACGTTCTCACAATGAAAATCTAAGAAAGGGAAATCAAAGTTTAGTCCCTCTAAATGCTCTGTATTATTTTTTACTTTGGGCTTTCTTTATTAATAATCTTCTTTAAAAAAAAAAAAAAATAGGTGCAAGAGAGTGCCTTTTTATCAAATCAGAAAGCTTTTATAACCCAGTTTTTTAAATCTTTCACAACCTTCCTCTCTAAATCTCAGAGCGTGTTCTGTGGGCCTGAGGTGTTCAAACTGCAGATTTAAAATTATGGCTCACCAAAAGGTTTATTCAAGCCTCAGGTGTCGTAAGAGCTGACTTTTGTAATTAAAATAGAATTTCAGCATAGGTTGAACCGTCCATGTGACCGTGTGCTTTCTGAAATCAAACAAAATATCAAAGCGTGCTCCTGTTTATTCTCCCTGTGGCGATCACTGTGCTGATTCAGAATGGCATTGCCAGTCTGAAGATGTGGAGTCAGACCTTTAACCCCACTAAAATTGTTTTCTGAGAGTTCATTCAAACTCTCATTGCATAATCATGATTTGATGCATGAATAATTGAAGAAAAGGACCTCAAACGTTTTGAACGGTAAAGCGCCACAGTGACGCTGCAGGAGTTGACAGTCCAACAGATGTGATCAATAAGGACTAGGCATTAAAAATTCAACAGAGATGCTGTATGTGTCGCCCCTCATGATGACAGCTTCCCTTTTCACACCGAGTGCATCTGAGGTGCCGTACGGCCTCTCTCACACAGGCGACTCTCAGTTAAACCTGCACGTCTGACTCATTTCTTCAGCATTTTTATAATCATTAGACCACAAAAGATGTATTTTCATGTGACATGTAGTAAGTATTCCAAGTCCAACAGTCCCATTTTTTCTGATATCTCAGTCTGCCATGATGCAACTTCAATTTGATTCGATTCATTGCGATCGATATCAGACGATATCACATACTCAGTTAACACAATCAGTTAGATTTCAAATTTCAAAAAAATAAATTTGATATGAGTTGACAAATTAATTGCTGAATTGATTTACTACATTACATGTATTGAATGGCAATCTTTTTAACGAATAAGAAAAAAGTTTTACATTCTATTGAACAAAATATAAACGGAAAAGCTAAAGTTTTCCATTAACAGTCACTTATATTAAATTTAGTTTTGTCTGCTAGCCCTAACCTAGCCCTTCCTAACACTGTTAGGAAGCAGATAATGTGCACCTGGGCAAAAAATTGTGTAACAACCGTGTTGTAGGAGTTTCAAAATAAAGGCATATCTTAAACGCAGCAATATAGATCAATTATTTAACTTTCCGTTGATGTTATTACATTATTGGTCAGCCAATCAATATATTGATCAAGATAGATTAGTCATTACACCCCTACAGTGCTAACCTTGTGGGGACCAAAGACTGATATCCTACTGCGTTAAAAAACCATTTGTGACATCCTGGATGGGGTAAAAGCTACGGGATGAATTGAGGTAATGTTACTGTTGAGGTCAGGTAGGAATTGGTCAGAATTAGATTGTATAATATAATATCCTAACAATGATAACTGTGTGTGTGTGTGTGTGTGTGTGTGTGTGTGTGCGTGTGTGCGTGTGTGCGTAGGTGGAGTTGAGGATAACGTGCTGTGGATAGCCATGGCAGGGACCCACCAGATCTGGGCTTTGTTCCTAGCAGATGGGAAACTGCCCAAAGGAAGGTGAGAGACGGGTGCATGTCCACCATGGCCACTTGGCAGCGCCCCCACCCTTCAGGCCATAAATATCTTCTCAAAGAGATAAAAGCCAAATAAAAGCACAGACGATTGTTTTTTTCTATATGAAACTGGCCAAATTTTTCCTAATATGTCAACATTAAACACAAAGAAACATCTTCAGCAGAAGAAAACCCCCTTTAGAACAAAATCTGAGTCAACAAAGTCTTCATGCAATGATTTATTAAAGTGTTTTTATTTCTTGAAACTTAAACAGTGAGTCCAAAGCTGGGACGTGTCTGCGTTGGGCAGGCAGCGGTAGCGAGGAGAACCGAAACAACTCCTACCCCCGCAAAGCCGGGTTTGCGCAGCCCTCGGGCCTGGCTCTAGCTCCTGAACAGCCCTGGAGCTGCCTGTATGTTGCTGATAGTGAAAGCAGCACCATCCGCACGCTGGCACTGAAGGACGGAGCTGTCAAGTTGCTGGTCGGTGGAGAAAGAGACCCAACGGTGAGCGTGCAGTAGTTGGTGGATGGATGGAGTGAAGGCAGATATTTTAATATCGTTTCCCTCCTTTCCTTCTTAATTCCTTTCTTAATTTCTCTACATTATGATGGTGGTCAGGTGGTTTCTAAAAATTATTTCTAAATAAATATTCTCAGATACGAAGTGAACCCTAAGTTGTGGAGAACGGACCAAATTTGAACTAAACTGTGCCGTAGCCAGAACAAAGCACAATTGTGTCTGTCGGAATCAAGGATTTCGGCAATCACAAGATCTCAGGGCTGTTCCCCTAAAGATAGGAAGTATTGATTTAAGAAAGCTGTAAATAAACACAGCCGTTCGTTTGTTGCTGAAGCTTGAAAACAATTTTTTGGTTGTACTTTCATGTCCTCACAACAATTTTAAATCTTTTTTATCCTGCCATACTAGTGTATTTTTGGAAAGTCCCGAGAGTTCTAAAGCTCATAGTCACAAATTGGGATAGGGAGTAATTATTAACTGTGGAATCACACAGTTTATTCAGCAAGTCAGCAGAAAAACCTTTACGTAAACCTGCTGTCCCTCGATGTTTGAGCTGTTTAACTCCTATTTAACGCTATATAGCATACAAGCTTAAGCAGGATTTCTGATATCAAAAGTCCAGGCTCATTTGTTAAGCATTGAAACCCCAAATTTAATTAAAATAGCTCAAAGACAACTCATCAAATTTTAAAAATCAGAAATATCTTTTTTTATCCAAATTACTGCATATCCTCATTTAAAATTTGATTCCATGTTTCAAAAAGTTGGGACAGGGTCATGTTTACTGCACTGTTGCGTCACATCTTTTTTTAACAATACTCTGTAATTGTTTTGAAACTGAGAGGACTACTCTACAACTACTCTAGTTCTGAAAATGGAACGTTTTCCCATTCTTGCTTGATGTCGGATTTCAGCTATTCAGCAGTTTTATGTTATAAAATGCGCCAAACATTTTCAATGGGTGACAAGTCAGGGCTGCAGGCAGGCCAGTTTAGCACCCGGACTCTTACCATTGAACCATGCCATTGTTTTAACGGGCAACATTTTGGTTTGGCATTGTTTTGCTAAAAAAGAACATATTCATATGTTGCTTCAAAGCCTGTCTATATGGTTCAGCATCAGTTGTTCCCACATAAATGTGCAGGTTACCCATGCCGTGGCCAATAATGCGCACCCGTACCATCACGGAAGATGGCTTTTGAACTGTGCACTGATAACAAACAGGATGGTCCATCTCCTCTTTAGTCTGGATAACATAGTGACCATGAGTTCTATATTTAGACTCTTCAGACCACAAGACAGTTTTCCAATTCACCTCAGTCCATCGTAAATGAGCTCAGGCCCAGAGATGTTAGCAGTATTTCTGTAACTGGTTTCCTCTTTGCATGGTAGAGTTTTAAAGACGAACTGTGTTCACAGACAAGGATTTTGGGAAATGTTCCCACGGTTGTGCTTTCTGGGCCGTTTTCATCTGCATCCCAACCTGACACAGAGTTCACACTCCTACAGTGCTGATGATCATTAGATTGACCACGAGACACTGGCGTTTGTTGATTACACTTTTGTCAGAGAAACCGTGAAGAATCCTAATTAGATACATAATTAGAGAACATTCCCCTTTGTAATATTCTAATGAAGTTTATCATCGATGTTAAAACCACCTTTTTATTTTCCGAAACCTCTCCAAAACTTGAGAATGACTCATCTAACTGTTTTTTGAGGACACTCACTAATGCAATATAAAGGTGCCGTCATTTTTCAAGTGTTCCTTACAAACGTGGCTTCATTCCTTTTTCTGTTTTTTTGTTTTTTGTTTTTTTATTCAGGGACCTTGAAAGATAATGAAGCAAGTCTCTCATATTTTTATTTCAAGTGTTCTTCAAATGAAAACAAATTATTCACTAGCCCAGCTAGGATTATCAGAATGTTCCTTGTCTTGATGTTTAAAAACCTTTCCTTCTTCTTTTTCCAAACATGCACAAGTCAGACAGAGGCAGCATTATTTTGGATGTCTTGTTCTGTGACCTAGACTGACATTCTGCAGATGTCACAAGTTGCAGTTTCGGTAATTTTACATTTACTAATCATCATTTGATCTCTTGTGAACCTTTCTGTGTCTTCTATGTACCAGAACCTTTTTGCTTTTGGGGATGTAGATGGAAAAGGGGTTGACGCCAAACTGCAGCATCCTCTCGGCGTTGCCTGGGCTCCCGAACAAAGCTTGCTGTATGTGGCCGACTCCTACAACCACAAGGTAACTTTATTATGTCACAAGGCTGTATTTCACAGATGTGGTTTTCTTTGTAGAGTGGATACACAAAGCTCATATCTTCTTTAGATCTAAAACCCTGTAAGGAATTTTTCCCTTATTTTTTTTTCCTATTTATGTGGGATTATGTGAAGATCAAGCTGGTGGATCCAAAGACAAAGCAGTGTAGCACATTAGCAGGAACTGGGGAGGCTGGAAACACCATCGGACCTGATTTTAACAGGTCCTGCTTCAACGAACCTGGAGGCATCTGTGCTGGTGACGGCGGCAAGCTACTCTATGTGGCTGACACCAACAACCACCAAGTTAAAGTACTGGATCTGGCCTCCAAGACCATCTCCCTGGTGAGATAAACAGTGTTCCAGCCTTGAAGAAGGAAGCACATTAGATCTTGCCCACGTGTGTTATTAATCATAAAAGCTTTTGAGCTTGATGAGTTTGGATAAAAGGCCAGAAAAAGGACATCATCAGTGTCAGTAGATTTGTCCTACTCTTAAATCCAAATCTCTCTCCTGTCCAGTTCTCCATCGCCCTGGACTGCATGGACACTGTAGCTTCAAAGCCTTCTGGTCCTGCCAAAGCCCCAACGCTGCCAAAATCCGCCGCCAGGAAAGAAATGCCACCGGTGGCGGTGTCTGCAGGCCAGACTCTCATCATGTCACTCACCCTTTCGCTGCCGGAAGGAACTAAACTGACCAAAGAGGCGCCCAGCTGCTGGGCACTCTCAGCCGAGGGTGAGACGTTGTTCAGCCATTTTTATGAATGTCGTGCATGTCAATCTTTTATTCATATTTATCCTATAAGCACATTTAACTACACACCAGTGAGAGGCATTTTGACATCTCGCTAAGCCTGAGTCTGATACTCTTTATGCACCTGTCAGGTTTTCCGTTGTTGTATCAAAGCTGCACATCTGGGTACCTGCTTTTGGTGCCTCCAACCATTTCTGGTTAACAACAGCCCCTCCAACTTGCTAATTCTGAGGTCTTTGCCAAGTAAATAGCATAAATAAGTCAGTTGTTACACATTTTATTCACTCTATTAGAGGATCAGCTAACCTGTGCTGTAGTTTTTGCTCTTGTTTTGACCCGGAATGGGCTGTGAATGTTCTTTAGACAAGGAACTAATGTGTGCCTAACGTATACAGTGATAATGGTTGCAGATGTTAAGTTCAGAGGCTGTTCAAAAAACAAAGCAAACAAAAAGAAGTGTTTTCTTTTTTTAATTCCTTTAAAAAATACATTTATAAATCGATATTGTAGGCAATCCCAACAGTAGCCCAATGTAGGAGAAAGCTAGAAATCGTTCCTGAAAACACAAATGAAAAATCAAATTTTTTTTGTTTATAATTGGATTTATTTATTTATTCACATTTATGTTACTTATTTTATCTTTGTTTAATCATATTATTTCTGTGAAATAGCATTTTCTATTCTTTTTATGTAAGTTCACTCATATTTGCTTTTGTAATAACTTTATTATTAATGGCCATGGTCTGGTGCAATTTACCTTTATTTTATCTTTTCTTTTCTCAAAAAAAGTCATATACCCCTTAAAGACCGTAGAGGTATACGTAGGTATCATATGGCATTGAAAAAGTTTGATATCACCCGTCCCCATCTTCTTTTTATTCTTTTTTCTTTTTTCTTAAATTTCACACAGACATTGAAAAAGATGACTTGTTGGTTCTGGACAGTCATTTTTACCAGATTTGCTGAACATATTTCATTATAGATTAAGAAAAAAAAGCTCAATGAGTTGGTAGTTGTAAACTGCCAATTGGTTCATTTTAAAACCAAAAAATGTGAACCGATGAGGCAATTCATGTGAAAGACATGACATTGAAGCAGCATAATTGGTTTGTATTGCTTAACAAAGCGTAATTTTTCAATTACCAGTCAGTATTATATTAGTGTCTCTACTGTGGGTAGTGAGCTAGGCATGCTGAGTTTGCAGCTTATGTAAGAGCACACAGTCAGTTCTTTACACACTTGTTCTCAAGTTTGTATCTTTATTTATTTGTATTTATTTACTTTTAATTAAAGCTTTAAAAAAAAAAAAGGACGAACACAAGCTTTGTATACTAATATAGTACTTTTGCTGCACCCTCGTGATGACCATTTCAAGCTGTGGGGAAAGCCAGCAGAGCAGCTGATCTTACTTTATGGTAGCTAAGCTATGATTGGATCGCTCGTATCAGTGAAGGGGGTAGCAAAGAGTCGATTCTGGATCTGTTGAAAAAGGTTAATTGAGTAAAAGTGGATGGTTATGTGGAAGGGGGAGACTCAGGAAGGGAGAAGAGACAAATCCTACTTTTCCAATTTACTTTAATGGGAGTGCATTTGGCTCTCCTGTTGTTCGTATTCAAAGCGAGGATTAATTCATACTTAAGAGAGGCCGTGCTCTTATTTCAATAGGTTTAAAAACTAAAAACATATTCAGCTGCATGCTTTGGCAAAGTTATTTTCTAGTGGAGTGGCAACCCAAACTCATTCTCTACATTTTTATTGACCCTGCTGTGGATGTGAGCCACTTATCCTCTCCTACCAGATTTTATTTTGGGTCTGTGTGTCCATGAGTCTGTCAAAAAAAAAGAAAACAATAATGGAAGTGAATGATGCTCGACCTTCATTTTCACTGTAAAACAAGCGAATTCAAGCAATTTTTTTTTTTTTTTTTTTTTTTAAAATTTTTGAAGAATGCTGAGCTGCACCAGTGAATGTGAAGACACGGTATGGACAGTTTGAAAACTTCTGTTCATAAAGTTTCATTCAGGATCAAGTGTAAAGGGATTTGAGATATGTGGGGGATGGTCCCTCATTAGGTTTGTAATAAAAGCACGTTCATTGTTATGTGCGATGCAGCACGGAGCCAGCTATATCAGCAGGCTATTTTTAGAACTTTACGATAAGACAACATGCCTTGGTTCACATAATTATCCAGGAGGCTATGTTATGTGATCCTTCCCTGTCCGGTTATTCTCCGTCTAGACTTAGGCTGATCAGATCAGGGCACAAATTTTAATGGATCAAGTTGAAAGTGCATGGCGAATCTAAATTGTTAAGTAGTGGGTTTTAGAAATGGTTTCCCTGGGACCTTGGGTAGTTTCATTAATCACCACTGGCATGGACTTGACAGTTTCCCTGGCATAATATTTTCTCATAGTTCAAAAATCGAGTCCTTTCCTTTTTGACTTTCATTAATCTTTCAGCACTCACGTCTGGTTAGATCTGTGTTTGTTTGTAAAAATATCCTCTGTGGTCCGATGGATTTGTGTCCTCACGCTAACTCCATTTCATTCAGTAGGGTTATTTGAGTTTCGGCTAATATTGCAGATGACGCAGACGTTCAGACTTTAGCTGGTACACAAGGGACACCTTGCAACGCTCGACCACAAATTTAGATGCTAGACAGACATTGTCATTCAGGCATACGTGCCCTTTCAGAGTACTGTGCATTGTGACTGATGTGGGGAGATGTCGATCAGTTGGGTGGTATGTACATCGATGGTACAGGCTGAAATATCTCTACATCTATGGGATGGATTTTCGCACAAATATTCAGTCACATCAGGGTTTATCCAAATGTCTTTGGTGATTCCTAAACTTTTCATCTCACACCACCGTCAGTTGAAATGTTAGTGTCATGTCCTTAAACCTTTCCTCATCATCTACTCTCTCAAGTTTCACTGTTTGACCGAACCAAGCCTAAATGCCTTGACCTAAATGAAAAAAAAAACTTTCCAAAACCATCTTGATTTGTGTGTCCACAGTCATCTCTGGTTTTGTTGAGAGAAACCCTCAATTTGCCGAGTCAATCTCGATGTCGTGCTGCTTGACCACTCTCCCTGTTCGCACGCTTGAGCTGAGCTTCGTTGCCTGCCATGACTCGTTCGTTGATCCAAGGTTGCAACATGGACAGACTTAGCTGTCTCCACCTTTACATGGGCTAAATATCCAAAATATGAGAGCAGCAGACAGCAGGAGATCACTTCAAATTCAGCTTGCGTTGATGGTTGAGCAGGTTGTTCTCTGTTCTGAGGGTAGGCGGTTCAGTCCTTACCCCTGCTGTCACCTGTCGAACTGTCCTTGGGCAAGACACTGAACCCAGAATTGTCCTGCAGGCCATAGCATTGGTGTGTGAATGGTTGGCTCTCCTAACAAGGTGGAAACTCAGTTAGTAGTCTCTGACACTAGTGTTTAAATGTGTGTATGATTAGGTGAATGTAGCAAACATTGTATGGCACTTTGGGGAGCCAGAAGAATTGAAAGGCGCTATGTAAATGCAAGTTAATCTTGAAAACACCAAACACCCACTACTGTCTGGTCAATGTTAGGATGGTTCTGTGATTTATACTCCCTTTTTCCACTTCATGACACCTATTCATTATACTTGACTGTAATCGCCTTTTCTTTTTTCCACTGCAAAAATCTGATACCTGGTTCAAGTTTTACTACCACCTAAGTTAAGATTCCAAGTGAGCTGAGGCAATGCAGACCAGTAATTGCTCATAAAAAATCACCACTGCCAGTCATTATTTGTAAACAGTGCCTGTTGTACTGCTGCTTACAGACATTTGTAAATATTATCTGCGCCACCAAAGTGCATAATTTGGGTCCTGGATGATGATCAGTGCAAGTGTCGCCTTGTTAGAATATGAATATAATTGGCAATTTAAACTTGAAAAGAACCCCACTGGAGGCAGTAAAAGTAAGCATTTGTGTCTGAGTTTGAGAGAACCTGCGACCGTGGCTCCTGTTTGTGAAGACAAACTGTTCATTTATGTCCTTTTACAGCTCTGACCCCAAGGTTTTTGTTTCCTGACAGGTAACGAGTGGCTGTTAGAGAGTTATGTGATCACTGGCAACATTGTGGATCTGTCGAAGCCCCTCTCCATTTCAGCCAAACTTCCAGCTGCCATGAAGGACTCGATCAGCAATCCAAGCCTCACTTTGGGTGTGTGGGTGTACTACTGTATGGAAACGGGTGAAGCCTGTACGATGAAAGCTGCCTCCTTCACCCAGCCTCTTGAAATAAGTGCCAATCCCAGAGAGGGCGAGGTCACTGTTGCACTGGCTCACACCTTCTAAAACCTCTTTCTTAGCCTCACAGTAAACTCTTTCTATGGTGTTGGATTTTGGAACACTTTTGACTGATTCTGTCACTTTAGATAAAAATATAATCATGCAAACCCAATTTCCTAGGGAATTTCATTTCATGCTACTCAGAATCCCCCATAATGCATCCCTGCTCTACGTCCCTGACTGTGTGTGACAGTTATTGGAACAAATGCCGATAGTTCTGTCTTGTAAAGCAAAGCTGCAACCTTAAAAGTTTGAATGATTTTATATGAATGCAACATATTCTTACAAGGACACGCTGTGCTGAACGGCTGTCAGAAAACTAAAAATGATTCATCATAAAAAATTTACAGGGACTAAATAGAAGCAGAAATTATTAGATATCATGTACCTAATGAGAACCACATAGGCAGGTGGTGATGATGGATGGATGGATGGATGGAAAAATAAACTCAGTTAATGATGTTTTGGGGGATTTAACATACTTTAAATGATTGAAAACAAGGTAACACTCCACATTAAAGATACATTTAAGTAACCTTAGTTAATGCAGTAATGAGCATTTACTAACAGTTAATTAATTTACTAATTCACACATTATTTAATACTGTTTACAACTTTGCAATAAGGATCACAGAGAGCATAAATGTCACTTAAGGGATGTATTATCAACTTACCAAAAATGTCACAAAGAACATTAATAAGTGGTTGATTCAGGTTAATAAATGCTTTATTAGGGTTAGATGGCCGTCTGTGTCCAAATGCTTCTCATTGTATTATTTAACTACTTAGTTAATGGGCATTACTGTGTTAACTAATGGTAATAATGTGGTTAAAAAGTAATGATGAAGTGCTTTAATTAACATGAAGACTTAGTGATTACAGGACACATAAATTAACCTCTTAATTAACCACTGATCATGATTGATTTGATTTCAAAGACTTATTTACTTCCAGAATAAAATAGGCTTTTTCCCATAATTTTTCGAGACGTAATTCTGCCTTTGAAACATTAGTGGAGCCCCTCTGGACTCTCTCGAACAAAGGGACACTTCACAGAGCCAATTAGCGATCCAGATGCATAACATTTTGCCCAGAAACGTTTTGCTTTTGAACGGTAATATCGAGTTGCTGCCAATTTTTTTTTTAAATTTGTTTGAATAAAATAGATTTCATGGCAAGAATTGTGAAAAGAAAAATATTTCTAATCTTGAGGAGTAGTAAGAGGTGAACTCACTAGACAGAATCTACCGTTGACACAGAGGGCAACGATGCGATTATAAAACGATTATGTCTGACTTTTGATGGCAGCTGTGTCCACCATCCAGTTGAAAATTTCAGCATAATGTTTTTATAATTATATAATAGTTATTAGTTATGATGCTTGTACTCAGACCAGCAGGATCAATTTATCCCCCACTGTTGTCATTTTTTCAGCACTGGTACAATGATGATGGTACAGATGATCATTGTGTAGCCCAGTGTGAAAAAAAAAAAAAAAAACATTGCAGAGAAATTAAAAAATACATTAGCACAGGGACAAAAAAGCCACATAGGATTTTCATCCAATTTACAATCCAGTTCTGTCTAAGAATGGTTCATTTTTTCCACTCTTACAGTACAGAGAGATTAATATATTAGAGACGTCTAAATTAGAGCATTCATTTTCTGAATGATGTACATAGAAATGAATCGTTTGTTTCCAGCGAGCTGGCTTGGCTTGGCTTGGCTTGGCCCGGCCCGCAGGGACACTCATCAAGCTCCCATAAATGTTTGTCTCCACGCCCCTCTCTGAGCAGTATTGTGTTGTTAACAAATTTCAAAGTGTCTCAAAAGTCACACTCATAACTCAGCTTGTGTCTCTGCTCCTCGTACAACCGAGGAGAATTATTTATGACACACAACTCTTTTGATTTAGTCCGAATTAAGTGCTGCTCTTATCTGTGTCCAAGTAATGAATAATGGGCCTGTTTTCAAGATGTAACGTGCCGATGACAGAGACAGACAAGCTGCTGCAATTAGAGGGATTTTGTATCGAGGATAAAACATTTATACAATATATTGTTGATGTTTTTAAAGAAAAATGCTTTTCTGTACATCACATGATGATGTGGACATTGGAGTCATCAGTTGTCTGGTGGTTTTGTCAGGCCTGCGGGTGTTGAAAATCATTTCTGTGGTACAGCGTCACTGTGCTCATCAGACTGTGTTTATTTGGTTCGGCGGACTCGGCCGCAGTGCCAAGACATAACTTGTTATTGTATGCACGGCGTGAGAGCGGCGACACTTTTAACTCTTATCAGCAGTAATAACAACGGGGGAAATGTTTTATTCCCACAAGTTATACATTTCAAATGAACTGCAAACGTTTTACCACTGCGTTTTCTCTCAACTCTGTTATCCTTGTGGCATTTCAAAAAAAAAAAAGAGAAAAAAAAGAAAAAACAACAATGAGCTTGAGTGGCTGCTGGTGAGAACTAAGTTCCTCAGATTGTTTTTTCTCCAGCTCTCACTCAACTGTCTCCTCACTGTGCTGCCTTTTTAGGCACATTTGGCATGATTGTTTTCTTCAGGGACCTTGCTAATATGTCTGCTTCTTGATGCTGCACTTTACGATGCATTGGGGGAAGCTAATAAACCACTTTTTATCTGGTCTGGCCTGTGTGTGTGTGTGTGTGTTTGTGTGCTGCGAGTAGAAAGTTCAGAATTGCACTCGTTACATAGAAACTATTCTCACATCCCCTTAGAGAATAAGGTTAGCATGGAAACAGTTGCTACGTTGATGCACTGAAATGCTATGCTTATATGCTAGCTCCTTTATAGATTGTCCAGGATGCCACGTAATGTGGGTTATACACAATAATCTCAGAGACGGCTCCATGATCACAGTCATATGACAACCGTTATTCTCGCAGTCTGCTGAGGAACTCGTGTCGTGAAATGTTTTGTAATGTAGTTTTAGATGTAGATGAAGTACTTAGATCGTTTGCTCAGAGGGAGAGTTGACCCCGTAAT
>KV751339.1:3901410-3935206 GCA_001698575.1 Mola mola
CCTGATCCTTCTACACTCGAGTCACTTCAGCGGAATTGGTGATAGTAGAAAAAAACGATAAAAAGAGGAGTGTGGTAGTGATACCTTAACAGTTTTTGCCCCCCCACTAACACACACACTGAAGTGTACGCTTTGCCTGAGCAATGACAATGGTGTTAACAAACATCTTTAGACGCTTTTACAGGCACGGATTACGGAGAAGGAAAAGGCAAAACATGTTCAAGGTATTCATCATTTTTAAATTAAGACCAGCTTCATCAAAAAAAAAAAAATCAAACATACTAAAAATAAATTTTAAATGAAAATCTATTAAAAGAAAAAAAAAAATAAACAAATATAATCACATTTCAACTTCTTCTGGACATATTTGTCGTCAGTTTAACAAGCTGAGCAGCATCGGTGTCTGGGGGTCTGGTGATGCTCCATCAGCTTGCCCATAAGTGCTGGCTTTGCAGAAAAAATAAAATGATGGAAAAGAGGGAAAAAAATTAAAAGCACAGGTGGAACATTAACCAGGGCGGATTCTCGCTCTTTGCTTTGCGTAGCCGATACGTTTGGCTTCTTGGCAGATGAGAGGGCATGCTGGGTGGCGACTGATGTGAGGAGGCATCAAATTCATTGGCAAATCAGTCTTTTTTTTCTCCACCATTTCTCAGGTAGAATTTGCTATACATTCACAATTACGGCATCTACACTTATTAAGTTTACAAGGCAGTCAGAGTTTGGAGTTTGAGGAACTGGACTGAAGTTTTTTTCTTCATCTTGGCAAGGCTCAGAGGAAACAGACCGTAAAGATTTGTTGTGCCGCTGGAGGAAAATGGAGGTGGTGCCGTGCGGATGGAATGATAAAAGTTCAAGTAAGTTCAGATGCGTTCCCCAAACTCACAGAAAGTTCAGGAGGTCCTCGTGGAAGGAACCTGAGTTGCTACTGGTTTCTGACTTCATTCCCGTTGCTCCTTTATTTAGAAGTGGAAAGAATGACTTCTGCCATTTCTTAAAAAATGATAACATTCTTCAAGTACTTCTTGTTCCTTCGTTTCCTCTTTCCAGGGATGAGGTTGTTTTTTACTTCCTTCTCTGTCTGTCCTCAGGATCCCTCTGCTGTTTAATAAGCCTCTCGATCTCGGCCCCCAGCGTCTGCAGATTATCCTGTTGGAGAGAGTGAAGACTTAAAAGACTCAAACACAACATTTAGCAACAATACCAGAGGGAGAAATAGCCGTCACTCTAAATGTGAAGCTTTCCATTTTCCTTTGTTATGGCTTATTGGCATTTATTGTTCCCATGTTTAGCGTTTTTATGATGTTACTTCCCGCACCTTGTCAATCATCTTTCATCCACAGAAAGAAAAGTGGCTGTCAAAAAACACTCCCACATTTTTCATCTAATGTCTTAATTGGCTTTTTAGGTGGGGTGTCTCTAACAAAAGTTTGCCACAATAAAGACAATAACAAGCTGTTGCTTTGCAAAATGTGAAAATATTTATTAATGTTTTGTGCCAAACTTAGCATGTCCTTTACGTCTCATCATCCTGATCCTATTTCTAAGCTGTGTTTAGTTTCAATACGCATTTGACTAATTCCAGAATGAAAATATTGTGAAAAATAAAATCAACTGCATAGCAGCTCTTTGCTTCCTCACTATGGTAACAGACAAAGCAGTAAATGGGTTGCAGCTACACAGTATGATTAGTTCCCACACAGTGACTGATGCAAGTTCAGACTAATCTACATCAACCTGCCAAATAATCAGTAAGATCTCTTCATCAATGCACAAATTCACATTAATATGCACTAATCCTGGAGGTATTTTATGTGCAAATTATCAATCAAAATCAGCCCGGAGGGCAAAGATGGAACAGTGTGGTACAGGAACACACACAACCGCTGGGTAGTTAATGTTAACTTTAAATAAAAGGTCAATCTGGGGATTAGCATATTTCATGTGGAGGAACGCACTAGTCACAACAAGCCATGTCTCATGACCTTATCTGGCCAAATCGCATTTTGAGACAGGCTGCTGTTGAAAACATACGAAACTGATTGATTCATTCAACCCTAGTGCAGGAGAAATATTTGATCGGGAAAAAATATCCCAACACCTTCAGGTGCAGAGGCCAGATTAAACTCACATACACAAAGGCTTAATGAGGATGAAAAGTGTGAATTAAACCAGCTATTTCAGATAACAGGCGAGAAAGAAGGAACTGCACAGTTCAAGCGAGGCAGTTTTAGTCACACAGCAAGATTTCCGACTTATCGCTCCAAAAAAAAAACAAAAAAAAAAAAAACAGATGTATTTGATAGACAACACGAATTAAGCTCTTCTCTTATTGTTCATGTTGTTTTACTACCCTCCCTGAACTATTATTATTGATGGTAAGACACTTTGTATTTATGATTAATACATACGCAGACTGTGGCTATTTCTAAATTTTGCTTTAAAGGGACAATTCACCCTTAAGTCAAAACTATATGTTGTTGTGCTATGCATCCATCTACGCTGTTTTTGTTGGGGGTTTTTTGCTGAGTTTTGGAGGTAACAACTGTACCGATTTTTCTGTCTTTTCTTAAATATAATGAAACCAGGTTGAAATCGTGTCCTAAAAGTGAAAAAACAAACCAACAAACAAACGTCCAAACCAACCTTGTTGTGAGCAGTTTTGAGTAGGGGACTATTTTCTGTCCGACTCACCGGACAGCAGGGAGCGGGAATCTACACATGGATGAGAAGCTAACTTTGGAGCTACATTAATGTTTACATCCTGCCACATAATGAGCAAGGGCCCTTCATTCAGAGTAGATGCGAGTTTCCTTTTGTGGAGGAATACACTCTAATTCAGTAGAGAAAAACAAAACAAAAAAACTGCCTACATGAAACTGCTCTCATTGAGGTCTCTGGAAAGAGACATTGCTCTAATAATATTTTCTTGGCACCTTAAGCACCACAGAAATTTCTACAGCCAATATCTCCAAAACCGAGCAACACATGGCAAATCTAGTTGAATATGCACTACAAACAAGTGGGAAAATATGTATTTTTGATTTTGGGGTGAGCTGCCAGTATGTTTTATTGATTAAGCGTACAGTGAATTAAATTGACAAAAATATGAACTCTTACTAAAGATATTAAGCAGGATTAGGTAGCTTAAAATCAGTGTAATATAGTTTCTCAGACAAGCATTCAAGCAATCGATTGTTCCAGAAATATAAAAACAAAAACAAAATGTAACGTTATTACAAGCCTTTCTAACATAAACTGCTTTGAGAACAAGGTGAGCAACTGCTTTGGCATGAGAACTGGCTGGCTGTAATTGTTTTGCAGGGCCATATTGAATTATTTTGCATGAACAGGTCATTTTGTGGTGCTACAGTAGAGGCACCCGGGAAACCTGCAGTCTTCCGTGCTAGTGTAGGTGTGAAGTTTTCAATGTGGAAAAATCTGAACGCTAAAAACAGTCTTTATTATGTAAGCATTAGCATTGGACACCAATAAACCATTAAAAACCCAAGAGATGATTTTCAAAAAAGATTTTGGGATTTCCTTGAATAAAAATTGTGGTTAGAAACTACTTTAAAAATCTAGACATAGAAAAAAAACACCTTTATGAACTTAAAATCTATGCAATAAAAGCAGATACATTGACCTGCATACATTAACACCATAATGAGAGTCATAGGATGGATTGATGGATATTTCTTATTTATCCATTTCATAACACATTCAGAGTGTGTGCATGGAAGGGGGGGCATACTGTACCTTCAGTGTAATGTTTTTCAGCAATGTGTCCTCCAAAACAGCCTGCAGCTTCCGGTTGATCTCTAGTGACAGGTCCAGGGTCAGCCCGCTGTCCGCCGGGTGCGAGGTGTAAAGCGAAGCCATGATGCCTCCCCGCCGACTCAGGTGGGCCTTGTTAATGTCTGATGCCTCTGAAGAGAGAGCCCCTGACTCTTCTCTTAACACGTAGCTCTGGATAATCCTGTCGGGGGGGGATGGGGGAGGATATGAGTCAAACAATACGCTTCAAATGGGAGGGAGAGACCAAGCGTGACCTCGGCTGAAGTCTGCTGAGCAAAGAAAATTGACAAAGTGGGATTTAAATGAAGAGCTCCTACAGAGCAATAAAACCGTTTCCAGCAGCAAACGTTTCTGGAATAATGATTCCAGTGGGAACTCTTATTGAACTTGTGTGCATTGGATTCATTCATTCATTAGATTAGAAAGATGATGATTGCGCCAGTCAGAGAGTGGAAGGTAATGACAGCGGCAGCACGCCAAGATTCAATTCATAAACTAGTGTTTGTGTGTGTATGTGTCAAAGTGAGGCTTCGGGTTCATAACTCATTTTCATCTTAGTAACAATAGAGTCAAAGTTAAGCTAAATGTGTGTCAGAGAGAACATAAGAATTTTTCAGCTCTAAATGTCCCATGGTCCAATTTTCTCAGCACAGCCCAGAGAACACTGACATAAAAGTGTGTTTATATTTAGAGAAAAAAAGACCCAGAGACACAGTGAGTCAACATCATTGCTGCCTCCTACATTATTACTTTTTTTTCTAAGATGTGGCCAAAATGAAGGGAAATGATACACAGTACTATTCAAGCTGAAATGAATAAGGAAAAAAAACTCATTAATTTTGTTTACTGCCATTAGAATGAGACTGCCCAGGCTAGACCCCAGGCAACAAAGGTAAAAGAAACAAAGAAAACTATTCCAATAATCGAATACACGTTTCAGTCTTATTTCCAGCAAAAACATCAAATATTCGTCGGTTCCAGCTTCTTCTGTCCTTTGTCATTCCTTACAGTAAATAAATAATCATTAGCTTTTTAACTATTGGTTGGAGTGTAGAAGCAATTTGAAAAATGGAAAAATTGGAAAAATGCTATGAACATTTGCCACTACTTTTTTTTGTTAATTTTTAGAGTAAATCATTAATCATAAAAAAGAAACACAAATCAGCTGATTAATCGATGATTAAAACAATCGTTTGGTGCAGCTCTATCAGAGAGGGCAGCTGCAGGATTATATTATAGTTTTCAGTAAGACTTCCAATTGGTAAAAATCAGTATATTTCACATGTAGTTGTGAAAATAACACTAGTGTAGAACACCTATAACGTTGCAAATTCTATTATAACTACAACTACGCCTACTACTACGGACTATTATGCAGCTATCAAAAATTAAAAACACAAACACAAGGCAATGCAAATGAATGAAAAACTTTGTACTACATTTTTAATACCTTTTTCTGTTCTGATGGCCTTTAATACAACTGCTCTCCTGAGTCACACATTAAGGCCTGTATCAAGTCAAAAACTTTATGGGTTCAGTCTTGAAATGTGCGCACCGAGATTTAGAATGGGGAGACATTTATTGGGAACAAAATGACTTAAAATAAAGGCCTGTTGTTTAAATTTTCCTGTTTTGAAACATTTTAAAGTAGTGAACGTGGCGTGGGAGGGGTGTCATGCATCAATAATAGTAGCCAAAATCATAACAAATTGTGCATACTACCAAGAATGCAACAGCCTGAGACACTTGAGTCTCAAATGCTCTCAAATACTGACTGTAAGTACACTTTAAAGGAGGGAAGATATCACTTTTTCAACAAAATATAACTAACAAAAAAATCTATAGTTTAAAATGGTGAAATGATAAAGTAGCTGTGCAAGCACTATGAAGAAGCCACCATCATAAATCATTCCCGTCTACACACACACACATGCATAGACAACAGCTGGGCTTGCACGGACATAAAATGAGACTTACCTCTGACTAGACTTGCGAGGGTCCGTATTTGGACCCCAGTTCCATCGCGATAGTGTTTAGTAAAAACAAAAAAATGGCAGAAATTAAGAACGTGGCCACTATGGCTATGGTGAATGGCATGCAGAGGGTGGGGGAGGGGCGGTGATGTTAGCAAAATTGGGGGAAAGCCAGACAATGACTTTTGAATTTGTGAGCAATAGTGTATGACCCTCGCCTCCATCTGGAAGAGGGGAATCAGTGAGTACAATATGGTTCTCTCAACATACTGCAACTACAGTACACTGTAGCTCATAAGGTGGCTCATACTTGTGCCCCAAAAGACACAAGATTTACAGAAAGAAAGACAGCTCTGAAAATGATCTTGAATCACTCTCATAGATACACAGGCAGAAACTATGGATTTAAAAATGCAACTATTAGTTTCATGCAAAATCATTTATATAATAACCATCAAATCTGAAGAAAAAAACAATCTAAATACATCCTCACTGAAGATGACAAGCACCAGCTTATGCTACATATAGTATCAACAAACAACAAAAGCATCATTAAACTCTGAGACTGACTGCAGCTAGAAAGGTGTCGCAGATACCCTTGAAAAGATTCATTAAAATAAAACTTGTGGGTCCAAAATCGCCTACAACAGAGCTGAAATTGCTGTGATTTGCAGTTCCTATTACACAACTAAAAATACTACCAAACAAACTGTGAAAATAAATAACCGTCTACTTCTCCTGTGCCAAAAGCCTCCTGCTGCTGTGTATAGGCATAATTTTAATTCATGTCACATAGAGTAGATGGGCCATTTAGACTTAATGGACTTAATAATCACCAGGTGTAGATATTGAAGGACAGACATCATTGCCCTTGAAGGATGGTGTGCCACTTTTGCATGTTTTAGCTCATTTACTACAAATCACATATACCATATGAACACTATAGCCAGTGGCTTGTCTTTGACTTCCTGCCAGGACATATATCCAAAGCTGCATTCATCCAAACCTGACAAATCTGAATGCAAACATTAAGATAATTAGGTTGCAAATCTGACTCAGATTTAGGATCTGTAACTGGATTTTTTTTTTTTTTTTGGAAACAAAATGCAACTGGAAACTAGGACTGGGCAATATTTACGATATTAATCGTTATCGTGATATGAGAATATATTGTACTGTCTGAGCCTGTGAGTTTTTTTCTTGGTTTTAAAGGATGCAATACAGTAAAGTGATGCAATTTCGTCATCTTATCAGAGTGCTGCTTAATATTTGCCTCCGCTCACTTTAATCACTAAATCCAAGTTACTGATCATTATTTTTCCAAAATATCATTGTGTTAATATTTTGTCAAAGTAACAATAGTCATCCCTACAACATTGTTGTGGTCAATCAATGTATTTGGTCAAAAATAATGTGATATTTGATTCTGCTGCCAAGGCTTTGCATTTAATGTACAGCTATTGATAAATATCGTGGTGTATATTGCTTATTATTAAATAGACAACAACAACCAAAAAAAAATATTATTTTAAAGGCAAAGCCTACTTTATAACTCTAATCTTTAGAAAATAGTGGGTACATCATGTAATAGTAAAAGAGCTTTAAGATGCAAAAACACTGCAATGATCATACATGAGAGAGGTATGGCTGTGGTAATGTAAAGCTACCAGCAGCCTATTGACTTTCGTTCACTAACTGTCCTTTGTCAGGTTAAGCTCCTGTCTCCATATCTCTGTCTTATAATTCATCCCCTGCTTAAGGCTTACATTCAGCTAGTCAGTGTTCACCAGGCTGTCCTGGAGGGATCGCAACAGAATGGCAAAAAAGGACAAATTCACATCCTCATTCGAGGTCGTAAAACACCTCCTGCTTAGCTGAGATTTTACAGGGGTAAATTTAGACTGATGACCGTGGGATTCGTCCTCATTTTTAATGTAGGTTGGGGCTAATGCATTCACCTCAGGTGCATGACTAAGAAAAAAAAAATGAAAAGTGCGATGATCCAAGTAGAATGATCCAGCGTATCATCTGGTGACGAGAGCCAATGTGACGTGGATCTTTAATGAACTGTTTGCGCCAATTCGTTCCATGTCCCACAATCTTATATTCACATCACATTATGCCCTAGCATTGGCTCACAGTTCCTGTCAAGGCTTAGGCCTAGGCCTGTATATAAAGTAATGATGTCCTTTACACTGTCTCTTCAGTTTAGATGATGACCATGAATATTGATGAAACGTCATTAAGGAGCAGTACTGATCCATCCCCCCGCTGAGTGAAGTTTGTCATGAATAAGAAGAGTTAGAATCTAAAGATGAGAAAAGAAGGAGGTAGAAGGTCATAAAGTCTGTGTGTGTGTGTGTGTGTCTGAACTGTTTGTAAAAGTCAGCTGAGTCAGCAGCACACTGGAGAGTGATGCATGATGTCGCTAAGTACTTTGTTAAAATTTAAAAACCTGCTATAACTCAAATGCTACCTGTATAGAAGGTATGTGGTACTTTGAAAATTGTTTTTAGCATCCTGTACCTCCCTCAGAGCATTTTCAAAGAGCATTTTTCTATATTCTGAGATGAGATAAACGTTACAGAAGCAGCATTAATACAGCAATAGTGTACCAATAAAATAAAAACTCTATATCATACGACCCCTAAAGATATATATTTCAGCATTCTCGCCATCTCTCTCTCTCTCTCTTCTTCCTGTCCTCCGGTCCACTCACTTGGTCTTTTTGCGGATCTCCTCCACCAGTTGCTTGATGTGATCTTCCATGAACTCAATTTTTTCCTGCTTGCGAGCCAGCGCCTTCTGCAGACGGACGATTCGATCCACAAGCACGGCCTTGTCAACCTCTGGGAAGCTGTCCGGGACCACCGTGGCGCACATTCAAGGAGCCTGGTGTGATGCGGGGGAGAAGGACTTTGAAATACTCTTTACTGATACGAATTTCTGAAACTCTACCCCTAAACAAAAGAACACTTTTCTATTGCCTTGTCACTTGTTAATTAATTAAGTTTGTAAGAATTTTAAAAAATATTGATGATATTATGATATTACTTCTCTGTGTGTTAAATACTAACCAAATCCAGGAGTAGTACCTGAGGAACTTGAACGACTGCCCATGCTGCTGGCATCCCGGTCGCAGCCTCCATTCTCTACCTGTTCCAGTCTCTTACGGGCTGCAGATGAAGGGGAAAACGCTAACGGTGAATTGTCAGACAGAGGGACATAAATTGCTTAACCTGATTATATTACTAAAGAAAAGTGTCTGAATAAGATAATCGATTCCTTAACTACCTAATTAAAACATAGCTTTGTGGGCACAAAGTAACAGACAATACTGACTGGGGTTATATCTTAAAAAGCACACTTCATCCATGCTATTAACCAAATGAAGGTGCACACTTGAATAAATGTGATGCATGATGTGATGCTTTCAAAGAGGAATACATGCTCAGCAAACCTTCTGTGCATAATCAAGGGATTAAAATGACTGTACTGTATTCAAAAAAACGTACAATGCTGAATAATGATCACAGGCACTCCAAATAAAAATGTCCTCTCCATCCCGCAAGCCAACTCAAAATGAAAAGTGTGTGCATATAATGGCTCTTAACTTCATACTTTAAAGTTAGTGTGTGCTCAGAGAACCAAGCAGGGGACCCTTAATAGAGTGACTTAAGTATACAGCAATCCTCACATAAAAAGAATAGAAGCTCTCTTTACATGACACCATTCTCTACACTTACACCCCCCTTGTTTCTAATCACCCTGCACTTTCTCTATCTCATTGTGTGAACTGGCATTTAATCCTGGATCGGACAGTCTGAGTTGTCATTTTATATTAAAGATACGACAGCAGAGTGAAATTAGACAAAGTCGAACAACTGATGTTGGTAAATATTTCACTGGATTAAAACTAGAAAAATTACCGCCTGGCGAATATATGCTTCTGCAAAGCATACAAAGAAGACAGTGAAAGTACAGTGGTGGGTCAAGAAGAGGGGATGGGTCACGTGTCATGTGATTCTTGAATAACTCACTATTCAGTTGGGCAAACCTGAACATGAATACTGGCAAAACCAATTAGGGTTGGAGCAGATTTTTATAGGAACAAGAGGGCTTCTTGTTTTGTTAGGTAAAGTATTTTGGGAGAGGAAGTAAAGTACCGGGTTACGCAAGTATTAGGGTGCAGATCAGCAAAAGACTGAATTTTTAACAAAAGCCTGTTTGCAAAGGTAGAGATCTATCCAGTAACATAGTAATGCAAGCCTGAAAGGATGAAGACTGTATGAACTACTGTAATACTTATGTACCCTAACTACGTATGGTTGACTTATAGACAAGATGAATCCAAGGGGGGGCCCATATAGCAAGTGGACATATGCTAAAATGGCTCCAAGCAGAGGTAGAGCCCACTAGCAAGAGCTGTAGAGGATTGTGCTTACATTCATACAAAGCAGTTATTTTTGGAAACACTGGCAATGGCCAATGGCGCATCTTCATCGCTCACTCGGTAAATCAGGGACTGACTGTCACATTTATAGGGCAGAATCTGTGCTTTGCTGCCTTTCAGTTATAAAAGGTAACAGCTGAGCAAAAGTTTATGACACACATCTTTTCTAATATTTAGAAGCATTGCCATTACCCATAATCATATTTGAGTCTAAGTTAGATGGCTATCGAAAGCATTAATCCTCAGTGTCTGACAATAAAATTTTAAATTAAGTGTCCTATAAGGAAGAGGCAGAAACAGACTGTAAGTTGGTTTCCAAACCTTGTATTAGTTGTTTTGTCAGGTCTTTGATGTTGGCAGTTTGTTTTCTTTTCTGAGTCACCAGCTCGTCCCTCAGTTCGTCAACTGTAATGTTTAGTTGAGCCACCTCTGTCTGCAGTGCTGTCCGCTCCTCCTGCAGACCGTGCACCTCCTGCTGCCTCAGCACCTCCCCCTGTTTAAGCTGCCGTGACTGAAGATTAAATGGAAACATGGTGGAGAAAAAAATTAATCATACAACAAGACATGACAAGGTATTGTGACTGGCTGCTTTTTCCAGTGAATAAAATTTACAGTCTGCGAAATGAACTGAAAAAGTGTTAGCCCAAAGTTGTTCGTCTGAACGTCAAAAATATCACTATTCAAAGATACTGTGCGATCTAAGTCAGATAACTCTGTAGTATTGTACGTTTGTTCCAATTTTTGTTGAACATCCCACTGACCTTGTCATCTAGTAGCCTGTTGGTCTCCTCCAGCCTTGCTTGCAGCTCTGTGAAGCTGCTGGTGAGCTGGTCTAGCTGAGTCTGTAGTGTGTTGCTCTCTGACTGGAGCTGGGCATTCTTGCTGCTCAGCTTCTCGGTGAAGCCCAGGAGCTCGGCCTCTCGCTCCCTGCTGCCTTGTACATCACGCTGGAAGTCAGCCATCTGGCTGGTCAACACATCCACTTCCTCTCGAAGAGATGCAATCTCTTGTTTATCGCTGCGGGACAAAAATATGATTGCCAGTAAGTTAATAAAGGCTCGCGTTAAATGGATTTTCACTATGAATCTAGTCACAATCTTCATTGCTGGTGTGTTCACCAGAATAGCCAGTTGGATCAAATCACCTTTCTTTCCAACATCTAAGAATGTTTGTACAAGTGGAAAAAAAAAACAACAACTTTCTGCTGCTAAAAATCACAGCCAGAAGAAATGAAAGAGTACAGAAGCTTTGCCTAAATCAATCTGGGTTTGGGCCACCTACTTATGGCACTCTGGCACACACAGAAAGCAGCATTTTAAGTGAAAAAATTTCTCTTTCCAGTCATCTGCACATGACTGGCAGAGCCACACACCCACAAAGGGACCCGAGTCCCTTCCTGCCCTGTGTGCTATATCTGTCTGCAGCCTATATTTGAATCTTGCCATTAGGTACTTAGGGAAAAAAAAAATAAGGACGATTGCATTATATCCAACCCTGCAAACTTCTATCAAAATCCAATTATGTTTGAATGGTTATAAAATTGTACAAGCATAACTGAACACATCCTTAAAGTTAACCTACATTATATACAAGTGGATTCATTTAACCATATGGCACATCTTTAACAGTCATGAGTAATGAAATTGTCAAGACAGGGACATACAAACATTTCACACTTAAATGAAAATGCTTTTATTTTATTTTTTCATGTAGCAGTTCAGTCTCACGAATCAACTGTAATTCAAAATCAATTTAAAACAACCCTCATTCTGTATTTCCTGCTCACCCAAGCAACCAATTATAATATCTGATTGACTTTAGGAGGACTGCAGTTCTTCTGTTTATATTTTAGAACAGTATGGACATCACACATTTCAGAAATCTATCCACCTTCAGTACTGTTGAGGCAAAATTAGTGTGAGTGTACACTTGTACCATAGATTCTGTTCCTGGAGCGCAGTGACCTCTTCCAGCTTCTCTTTCTGGCGGCCGATCTCAGCTTTCTGACGATTGATGATCTCCCTGTACTTGTTCAGCTCGTCCTCCCAGCGCGGACGCTCATCCTCTAGGCACTTTAACTGCAGAACAACATACATACAAGATGAAGAAGAACTGCCGATATTATGTGCACACGCTGATGTTACGGCACTCATCTATATCACAAACCTTAGTGCGAAGAGTACTGAGCTCATCTATGCTCTCTTTGTAGCTCTTTTTCAGGTCTTCCAGCTCTTTGGCCTTCACTCGATGCACCTGCCAGGAGTATAAAGTTGTACAATAAAATTTATACCACCAATTTCTTTTACAATATAAGCCAATTTTGCTCTAAAGCCATGCATCCACAATTTCTTTGTACATTAGCAAGGAAAACAAGGGGGAAAAAAATCTTACAGATGGATTTTCTGGCAATGCAAGTGTGGCATTCATTACAATAATTTGCTTAAGTATTAAATATGCATGTGAAGCTTTGTCCCATCTTTAATAAAGCTATTAATGCAAATTTGCTGTGTCCTCCATTCATCAGTTCCCATTCCATTTTAATATTAACACCCACACAGTAACTGTTTTGTTTGCATTATTTATGACTTGGCTGCATCATCACAACACAAAATAAATACCAACTTAGAGGATTCATTCACCAGCAAAGAAGCTAAAACCTAGATGATAAAACACGTCCTAAAACATGATAGGCCTACAACATTTTGTATATCACCACAGAAGAAGCTTAATTAATCCCTATTAATCCTTTTATGACCTAATTTCTGAAAGAGATGATAACTAAGCTTGATTATTTAAAACTCTTCAGCAAAAAAAAAGACCATTTAAGGACTTCTGACATTTGTTAGTTTTAATTTTGGACATTAAACACCTGGCTCAATGAACAAATGTCAGTGCGTTTCTCTTGCTTCGTGTAGAACAGGCCAAAGCTTCATATTGATTATTTTCTAGGCAATTTATTTTTAAAGTGCAGTTCCCCTCAGAATGGGGAGGAGAGAGAAAAAGCAGGCCATAGTGTTTGGATTGAATCCATGACCGTGCCTGTGTGTGTTAGTCAAATGTGCCAGTTTGCTGATCATTCCTACTTAAAGAAATTACAGCCCTCAAACTGATGAAAACAGCTGAACATAAACATTTTTAGTGGAAAAGCAGTAATCAAGACAATTAATAAAAGCTTGAATAATGACCTGGTTAAACCGACAGTGTATGTCATTTTGAATTTAGAGCAAACCTGCATTTCTCGTACATTATTGGTTCCCACTTACTAAACCACCTTAAGCTCCTGTGTATACATCAGTGAGCCCTTTGTACACTTTTCTCTGTGAGAAGGTATTTGCATGTGTGCACAGTGGCTGTCACCTCTAATTGGTCTGTTTGTTCCTGCTTGTGCTTCTCAAGCTCCCCTTTTGTCTCCCTCAGCTTAGCATCCAGCTCATTGGATTTCAGTTCCTCTGATTCCTGGACAACAGAAGGATGACAGAATAAAAAAAAAAAAAGACAACAAAGAGTGCAGTGGCTGACTTTAAGAGAGGCTAACCTAGAAGTAAGTTGAGATTTAAGGAGAGAGAGAAAAGGGGGGAAAAGAGGGAGTTACTAATAATTAGCCACAAAACCATAATAATACAATTTTGTTTTTGGTTAAGGCCTTAAGTTTATAGTTTGAGAACCTTATATCATGTCATTTTATTTTGAAATCTTGGTTCGGTACATGCTGGTACAGTTATATCTGTATGCTTTAACAGCACAATGCTGGTGAACAAAAAAGCAACAGTAGCTAAAACTGAGAGAGAAAACTTAGGCAGCTCTTTACTACCATCATAAGGAATCGAAGAAAATTGCCATTTACCTGAAACAGAATCAGTCTTGTTCTGAGTTCTATTTTGCTCATCAACTTGCATTTTTGTGTGTCACAAAAAAAAAAAAATCAGTTCTTTTGAGCATTTAATTGGCTCATTTAGGGAGTAGGCGAACTGACTGTGATCCCAGATTTTGAAAAGCACACATAAATTGAGGAACATGCAGCTTCTACATCCATTCCACACTCACAAAATGTTTCTTGGACGGGTGTTTTCTATTTGCTCATATTCTTAGTCATAAGCAAACTAATACTTGTAGGTGATAAATATCACAGACCTGGTATGTTCGGATCATGTCCTGACAGTTCTTGCGGATTTGTTCAGTCTCCTCTTTGGCCTGGGCCAACTTGGATGTGGTCTCTCTCAGTTTGTCTTTAGTTTCCTGTACACAGATTAGCAGAACAACCATGTCTTATATAAATGGCTTTGCACCTCAAAGCAAAGGTCGTCCTGTGTAAAAGCCCGAACATAATGATTTGTAAGAGATTCCTGTCTAAAGAAATATAGACATGTTCAGGCAGAGAAAGTGACACACATACACATCGAATGCACAAACCACAACAAAGACAAACATGAGTGACACAGCTCCCCCGGCCTTGAGCAACTAACAAGATTTTCTCTTCGTTTATAGTGTATTTGCTGGAAGGCAGTTAAAATTAAAGCATTTATTTTAGAAAAGTGCTATTTCAAAAATAGCATGTGTTAACGATGATTTCCTTGCAGGATCATTACTGTACCATTTTCACTCCATTTCATTCCACCCCGAATCAAATAATGTCATTTATACAGCGACTGCAGACAAAATGACTTAAGGGGATGTCATTTGTATCTTGGAAATACTAACTATGCACACATCTTTGCCAAACAAGAAGCACAGTGTCTAGACCAAATGTGAGACACCAGCTTTAAGCAGAAACTCATGGATGCTCTTTCAAACGTATGTGGTCACTGCACTACAACTCTTTTCTGTTTTTTAATTTTTCCTATGTTTGCAAATATACAGTATATACTGTATATACATTATCAAGTACATATGAGGTGTTTATTGTTACTTGACTTCAAATTCTCAAAAGGAAAGCCAGAAAACCTCACTAACGCTCACCTCAAAACCTAAGAAAGAAACAAAGGAAATAATGAAAGCTGTAGAATATACTGTTAAATTGCATCTTGCCATATTATCAGCTCATTTAATCAGACATACACACAGCACTGTCTGATCTTTACCTGTAGAAATGTTTTGCTAACAATGGCTAACCTCACTAGAACGATCCATTTTGGTTTTCAGATTTGTTTTATTGTTGTAATACCCAGCTCTGACCTTTGGAGTAAATGGGATACGCCATAAGATACACACAACGATATATCGAAAATGGTACATTTTTGTTACCTTGTGCATATCCGCCTCAGTCTTTAATTTGTTCTGGGCCCATTTGACCTTGATAAGATGTGAGTTGATCTCTTCCTTCAGTTTTTCCGCCTCGCGAGTCAACCTGCTGACCTCTCCTTCCTGAGAACACAGAAATTGGTGAAGCAGGGACAATATCAGAGGCAAACAGATTTTTCAGGAGTTTCAAGCGGGACATCCAACATAGAGCTAATACTTAAACTCAAAGATGTGAAATATTAGCTTTGACATGACTTTTTGACTGTGGAGTACAAACTAAAGAGTGGGACAGAACAACAGAGTTCTCTGTTCAAGCTAAATCGAAATAAAGCCTGAATAACCATGGTATTTATGCCTTGGTATAAAATTTCAACAATGATTTACCAAGGCACTTATCACTGAAACAGTATTCACCTTAGCATCATTGGCCTGTTGCAGCCGCCCTTTCTCCTGCGCGAGCTGGTTCCCCCTGAGGGCCTGGCGGTCCACCTCCTTGGTAGCTTCCCTCAGCCTCTTCTCCAAACCCTCCTTATCCCGTCTCAGGTCCAAGGCCTCTTTCTCTCCACGCACGTATTTCATCACCATGGCCTCCTTCTCTTGGCGCGCTTCATCACACTTCTTGTTAGCCTGAAAATGTTGTTCATACCATGAGGTTCATATAATTTCCCAAAATTCAGTCACTGAGCTGACACCATTGGCTCCTTTAGACGATCAGAACAAAGTACTGTTTTATGTGAAGATGTATGAACTTCTCTGTTGCAACTTTAACCTGAACTGACAAAAGTATTTAAAGATGCACATTTGGACAGATCTTAATATCCAATTGACACAATTGGATACATTACGTAAAACTGGAAGAATTCTTCTACGATGACAAAAATACTAGGTAAAAATGATTTTCAATGAGTGCTAGTCTGTATAAACACAAAAATAATCAATACTGTCGTATACCTACCTACTGTACCCAAACGGCAGTCTCAACCTGAATCACAGCTTTCCCTGCTTGTCTCACACCGTTGTGTTTGTTCTCCATGCCGAACCAAATGCTCATGTGCCTTTTCTTAAAGTTTGTCACGTAATAGTTTATGCTCCTATACCCTGTCTTCACTGCATGCAAACTGGATTTATGTGTAAGAATATTGAAAGTGGATAAAGCACATTTTGTGCATGAAGAATCACATAACAAAAGAGGGAAATTAGTTATACGGCACAGTCTCTAAAATGACACAACCAAATGCTTCAAACTTTTAGGGCAGCAGTTGATAAGCACTGGGTTGCCATCTTGATACAAGAGAAGGGCTTAAAAGTTCAAAATCCAGCTTGTATTGTTCATTGAACAGTGAAATTAAAAACTGCAAAGTGTAACAAACTGTCAAGAAAAAAGGTGCTGTATATGTGCACGACTATTGGATGAAAGTTTGCTTTTCTTTACTATTCACAAGTGATTAACTCTGCAATAACAAGAGTTTCATGTGCAAAAACCTTGACTCTTCTGCTGCTAACTCCATGCAAACATCTAAAAGGTATATAGGAAAGAGTTTTTACAAATATAGGTATTTTAAGGCCAGTTGTGAGCAACCATTTCAATAATTTCAATTCAAGAAGGGGATCTATCAATTACTGGGAGCGATAATGATGCATAGGCAATCACTAAGTTAAGAGAGAATGTTAATGTGTATACTGTAGAGCTACATACTAAGCCTGCAGTTTTTCTGATAGCAATGTTAAAGGGAGCAATTAATAAAAACACATAACAAATCAGTAACCACAAAAAATGTGCGGCTGAATGCAACATCCCAATTATAATTCAGATGACTGATTCTTGCCTCATTGCTACTTTAATCTTGTATTAGTAATTAAAGACAAATTCGATAGTGTATGGGTTGTGGATGATAAGTGCCTTGCTGTGTGTTGAAATGTCTTCATTAACTATCAAAGTTAACTGCTGTTCATTTCTCCCTGACAAGAAATGAAATATCCCTAATCACAAGAGCTGTAGTCTCATGTCAGCATGAGTAATGATCTATATACAATCATATGTTTCCAGGACATCTTTTGAATCTTATTACCTTAAAAACATGGAAGGAAACCTTGGCAAAAACTGAATGTTAAGTATTCTAATATTGGAATATATATAGCTCTTCAAATAGTTATGTTGATTATGGTTAATTCAAAATATTTTGAGAAACGGGTGCTGTTGAAGTTTAAGATGGGACGTGGCCAAAAATAACAAAAATGGATCAAACTAGGCCAAAACTAAATAGTGTAATCATCTGCTCAAATACTGCAGTATCCAGGGCCCAGTAATACCTGTTCTAGTCTGTAGGCCATTTCCTTCTGCATCTGCTGGAGGGCAGTCTTAGCTGTCTGGTCCTGGTGAATGAGTTTATCCCGCGACTCCTTCAGTTCTTTCAGCAGTTCCTCCACCCTGCCCTCTAACTGCAGAAACAGACACGGGGAGTATACAGGAAATGCAACTTGTTGGACAACACTTAAGCCAGGGCCACACCTGGATTAACCTGCTGCACAGAATGAGGTTTCTTATTTTCCCTGTTCAGTTTTTTTTTTTTTTTTAAAGTTTTTCCTCACCTGGTTCGAGGATCTAAGGGGGTGTCACATCAGTACAGTTTGTAAAAGCCCAGTGACACAATGTGAAATTTGCGATTTTGGGATATACAAATACAATTTGATTTGATTTAACAAAACTATACGGAACAGGAAGAGGAATGTGACATTATTCCATTGCTTCAATACAGTTTCCTTGAAATAGGAATGAAATGTCTCTGGCAAGAAAAGACAGTTACATGTGACAGTAATCAGTAGCCATTCTATCAGTCAAACACTGGATGTGTGTCATTTAAATCCTTCCTACACTTTGAACAAACGCTGCTACCAAGAAAGCAGGAATCAATTATTGTTCCTTGTAGCACCAATGATAGTAATATGTAATTAATAAAAGAAAATCCACTGAATAATCAATCACTTGTTTTCTGAAGGGGTTTATGGATGGTCATTTTTGTAAATCAAAGGATCTTTTAAGGTCCATGTGGCAGGATGAATGGGAATAATCAGAGCTATGTTTTCTTTTCTTCTTCACAGCAGGCTGTTTTGTTTGACTTCCTTAATAACCTGCTATACAGGGCTAGACTCGAAATTTTATTGAATCTGTGTGTCACTGTGACCCAGTGTTGCTCCACACCTTTTGTCCTATAATTCTACACAATCTGCATCGATTCAACTCTTTCCATTTAGACGAGACATATGTAAAATTTAAGGAAAGTATCATTTTAGCAGTCTAACCATGTAGATCACAATTTTTTTCTTGGCCTAATTAAAACAAAAATTATGGTTAATGGTGCAATTTTTTATGATTAAAATGAAGCATTGCATTATTATTAGCATAAGTATTAGCATACCTCTTCTGTCAATACATGCCAAAACACATTCAAATTAGATGATCCTGCACCAGTTGAGAACACAGACCAGATAATAAGAATTGTTATCAGTTTTTACAGCTGCTGTGGAGCCAAGTTTTTTGCTCTCTGAATTTTTATATTATCTGAGCTGTGAAAGTCCCTGACACTAAACATTATACAAAAAATGTAAGTAATTGTATTATTGCTAGTGTTATGTGATAGCATATCACAGAACCTCCGGCAGAATATCCGGCACTGGCAGGAAAGCAAAACAAATCATTGCAGTAGAGCATTTCCTTGTTGGTTACAAAACATGGTAATAGAAATGGCTTCTGTTGTTGTAATGCATTACAAGCAGATTTGAATATTCAAGAAAGTAATTGTTGTGGGCCCACAGATAGATACAAGCTGAGGCATTTATGTTTAGTGTTTCAGTACCACATGAATGTTAACAGAGAGTTAAACTAACCTTTTTAATAGTGGCCATATGCTGCTTTTCTGTCTCGGTCTTCTTTTTCAGATCTTCCTTCATTTTGTCCTTCTCTGCGCAGATGCCCAGGATCAGTTCTTGATGCCTCTTGTTATCCTCAAGCAATCTATACATAAAAATACAAATTCAAGCCGTGTCCGTGCAATGTATTGAAGGATCTAGAATGTCATCCTTAACAACAGAAGGCAGAACAGGATAAAAAGTTTTATTACAACAGATTTAATACAACTAAAGCTGAAAAAGAAAAAAAACAGCAAATAATAAGCAGGATAATCTCTTGCTACAATGACCCATTGCAGTAGAAGCTAAGTATTTTTGAAACACTAATTCAAAATGTGATGAAGGCAGTGCAGTATATCCGTGACTCCAGGGAGCAGATAAGCCAGACACATGCACTCATGTACAGTCACTGACAGCCGAAAAACATTGATTGCAAAGGATGAAACTGCAGTTTACCTCTGAATAGCTTTCTCCTGCTGTGCATACTTGTACTGCACACACTTTTCAAAGACCACCATGCAGCCCTCTTGGTCTGTGGCGAGTCCATTGACTGTTGGGCTCCCCTTCCTCTTACCTCCATTTTCACCCCCAGGCAGCTGACAGGCCAAGAGCTCTGACTCTAGCTCATCCAGCAGTGACTCCTGTGACAGTGAGCGCTGGATCTGAGAAATAAGCTTTCGGCTGCAATCAGTGTCATACGGACTTGACAAGGTATGCAATGGAGCTGAGGTGTTGGCGCAGGTTTGCGGGCTCGAGGCGAGCGAGGAGCTGACAGTGTCAGAACTGGGGGTAGAAGGACTGTTCGAGAATCCAGAGGTGGTTATGGAGTCAGTGGGGGAGTGTTTAGAAGCATTTGGGTCAGAAGAGGATGTAGTCTCAGCTGAACCACTGTCATCAGCAGGCGATGGTGCTGTGGAACACCCTGGAACTAAAATTGATGGCTGCTCATTTCTGTCAGGATTGGTTACATGAGAATCCTTATCTTCATCAAAAGTCAATAAGGTTTGTATTGTTCCTTCAAGCACCGATGGAGAGCTTTCTACCACATCATCTAAAGTGGTGACTGGGGGTACCAAAGCTTCACCAGTCTCAGCTGAATGTAGAGGTATCCCATCTTCTGTGGAAACTGTACAGTCAGTGTCTAAATGTTCCTGACTGCATGTTTGGGCTTCTGGCTCTGTCTCTGTGTCAGCCTGAACACCTGTAGCAGTCTTGATTAATTCTCTGTCAGGCTGTGCTACATTGTTTGCCTGACTGTACTTTTCTGCCTCATCTGCACCGTTGTGAGAGATTTGCTCCTCCTCCTCTATGTTAGATGTGCAGTTGTGAGGCCAATTCATTAGGTGTGGCCGCTTCGACACAGACTCAACCTCTGATCCTTCCATCATGTATGTATCTGAAGCAGGACCAGGCTGTTCCATGGTCCCTCTCTGGTTCAAATCTGACAGAGACAGAGGGAGAAAAGGGTAAAAAAGAAAAGAGAGGAAGACTTATAAACTGTTTGGGTTATTATTGCGTGACAACCTAAAATTTCTAGCCCTGTTCTGGTTTTTACTATATGGTGAGCCAGACACAACCCTGAGAATCCAAACAAAATGCTTCAAGTTGTTCAAGTTAGCTCTCTAGTGGATTTTAAGTTTATAATGATACGGAAAAGAACACGCTCACCTATGCTGACACACACTAAAAGGTGTGGCCCTGTCAGCACAAGTGACGTAGTTACACTAGTATTATGTGGCAAAGACTGTCATTCTACTAAGATCGGCATTCAAGATTTTTTTTTTTTTTACACACTGTCTAATATAAATGAAACACAAAGAACCACAAGGCATCTCCTGAGGGCTAGTCAATTCTCATGTTTACTTTGTAGAATAACACCTTTAAGGATTGGCTTTAGAACACTCCTCTTTCACTTCCAATTACAGATATAACACAGTAAACAGCCACTAGACCTTTGCTCACATAAATCATGAGAAAAGCTTAGTGAACAAAATAGCCTAGTCATAGCCTGGAACATTCAATAAAAGATTTGAATGTCTTAATTAAAATATTCAGCAGTTACACACCATTCTCTTAAAATGGAAAATGGCTTGATCAACATATACTATTAACAATTGCTGAGTGATGGTTGACAATAGCTGGAAGTCTTGGTAACCTTTAACAGAATTCCCAGAGTTATTGTCTATGAAAGGTCATATGATATATCTTCCTCTGTTACACCATTTTTCCTGACCCCAAATCCCTAGGCACCATTCATCATAACTTTCTCATTAGCATTGTCTCCCTAAATAGTGACGCAGCACCCCCACTCCTGCACTACTATTAAAAATAGAGATCAAACCATAAGTTCTATACAAAAACCTGAAAGCCTTTCGTTTACTATCACCCTGTTCTACGACAGAATGGGGCAAAACACAGCAACACAATGAAATGGAAGCACAACGGCTAAAACGCTATGACATTGATGCTCCTGTGACAGGTGCCATGCCAAGCCCCGTCAAAAACAGTTAGTGACGGCAGTCAGACTGACTGAAATGTGTCGTTTAAATGTCCAAACGTCGGTCTGGTTGCTGTGTGGCTCACTTAGCAAGCTGCAGGCCGATGTGTCCTTCCCAACGATGTTTACAGCCGTTTTATAAACACATCTGTGCATTTGACGCTAGCTCTAATAATGCTGACCTTAGCTTGCTAACTCTTTAATTAGCCACCGGGCATTCGACACATTGCCTCGCGTAAAAGTTAGCACACACTAAAACGCGGCAAAAAGTCGCTCAAGTGGGTTTAACGCTAAAGTGCAGGCTGACATATTGTATGGCACTGTTTACTTTAGCAGGCTAAGCTAACATTGATAAGAGAAGCGTCAGCTAGCTAGAACTACACACTACTCACGTTTCGTCTGGAACGCTATCACTCGGCATAAAAGAGAGAGATGTCCATATGTTCACCCACCGAGTGCGAAAAGCCCATGGTGTAGCGGTACTTCAACGGCGAGACAATGAGAATTAGTGAACTTTGAGGATTCTGCCCTCCCAGCTGATAGCCCCAACAAGCCACTCTGATATGACACATCAACAAATATGGCCACTGCTGGTAAAGAGACACCATGGAGCGGACCAATGAGAACAGAGTCGGTGATGCCGTAGTTCTGACGTCAGCAAATGGCGGCACACCTCCACCTTATTCACGCCGGAACACCGCAGTTAATAGCCTGCTTCTTCAAGGGCACATTGATTACTAAACATACACCGAGCAGTCAAAACATCAACACTACTGAAGGTTGAAGTGCAAAGTTCTGCTGCGAGACCCCTGATTTTGACACAGAACATCTGCCCAAAACACTCTTGAAGAGCAGGCGTACCCGCTATGGCACCTGCTGTACACCCCAATGACAGCAGGTTCCCTGACAGGACAATGCATGCTGCGACACCACAAAAACTGCTCAGGAACTGCCAAAGGGACTTAATAAAGAGCTTAAAGCCTCCTCAGATCTACAGGTGAATGAGCATCCATGGGAGGTGCCTGAAATATTAGGATCCAGGGAAGCCTCCCGTCGTAAACCACAGTTCTCAAAGGATCAACACTCTACTGCTAGACACTTGACAAAGGCACACACCTCTTGAGACTGTTTTGACAAGTAAAAAACAAGTGTAATAACACAATGAGACTTCCATTGATCATAACTTCTATATATCTTGTACCAATGATAAGACATAAATTACTTGCAGCCCATAATTATTTTAGATCCAGCATTAATGAATTGGTTGTGTTTCATATTAAAATCAACACCAAAACTAAACTTTTCAATAAATGCTGCATCGCTGAAGAAAGTAGTAAAACGTATGTGTTTTTAAAGTTTCAATTCACTTTGAAATAAATTGCTTTTGAGTTTTTTATTCATAAAATGTAGCACAAAATCAACTAATGAAATCAAATGATTAAGCAAGACTACTGTAAGCACTTTGTTTTCATGGCTTTTGGTGCTCTGATAATAAGATATTCTAATATGTATAATCTAATAGAAATATGGAGACAATGGAACTTGATTTCACAAACTGTAGATTGACTTTGAAGCTAACAATTTTTTTGTTTGTTTTGCTTCAGTCGGCTGAATTAATAATCTTGGGAGTGTTTAGTAAGAAGCAACTGGACTTCTTATCTTGTTTTTTGCCTCTCATCCGAAAGGCTTCTTGAGTTCTGAGGGTCAGTGCGGGAAACCAAGGTATTTAACCCAGAGTGGGTGGAGGCAATCACCAAACAATGAGGACTTGGTTGAAAGCACCCAGCCTGGGGAGCGATCCTCTGGCTAGGCATCATGTGAATCGTTAATGTCACATGAGCCCAGGTGTGAATCACTTGAGAGTGTTTTCCCCTCACCCCTGGTTTCATGCGACACCTTGGGATCACATGGGCCCAGGTGTGTATTGGGGGTTAAACTGCCTGGGGAGGGCTCCCAAGACAGCGTTGTAGGTTACAGACAAGTGGTGTGTTAGTCCACCACCTCTGTTTAGAGAAGGTTTCTCCAAGTGGACATAGATGGTGTCCATGTTCTGGACAGAAAAGACAGATGGTTTGAAAGAGGAGTAAAAGAGGCCATCTATGTCTACTTGGAGAAACCTTCTCTAAAGGTGGTGAACTAACACACCACTTGTCTGCAATCTACAACGCTGTCTTGGGAGCCCTCCCCAGGCGGTTTAACCCTCATGCACACCTAGGCTCATGTGACCTTAACGACTCACATGATGCCTAGCCAGATGATCGCCCAGAGGCTAATTGCTTTCAACCACGTCCTCATTCTTACTGATTGCCTCCACCCACTCTGGGTTAAATACTTGGGTTTCCCGCACTGACCCTCAGAACTGAAGAAGCCTTTTGGATGAGAGGTGAAACGTCTTCAAACAAGATAAGAAGTCCAGTTTCTTCCTACTAAACACTCCAAGATTAAAATGCCCTGGATGACTGAGAACCTTCACCGCTGAATTAATAACGTCCCAACCTGTTGGCCTACCTCTCTGCGCATGTGCAGCGTTTCTCCTCTTGTAAGAACACGTGCACTCAGGTATAATAATGACTTTGGAACATAAAACCTTAAAGTAGATACATTTCTTGTATTTTAGATTTTTTTTTTTTTTTTTTTTTTTTCCCCCTCGTATGTGTTTGTTATTAGTTGTCCGTTATCGCCGTTTTTAGTAGCTTGCTAATTTTATTAGCCAACCTAGCTTCCTTACTAACTTGGCAGTCACCGCGGAGCGAAGCGTTAGCTGGGTGACGTTAGCTTGTCGCTCGTTTATTAGTTCGCTTTTTAAGTGTGATATTAACGGAAACGTTGTCGACCTAGCATATAATTTTAGTACACCATCTGTTTAAGCAGAATTTCTAGTGCGTTGTCAGGAGCCGCCATGGACAGCACGTTTTTTCCTAGCCTGGTTCGACCTAACCTGCCCTTGAGGAAGCCATTCTCGAGCCCCGTGGCTCTCGGCGCCCCGCCGCCCCCAGGAACGCCAACCACGCCTGATGGTGCACTTATGCGCCCCGCGGCAGGTACCATCGGAAACGGTAAATCATAAACCAGCTAGCTAGAACTGCTTACCATAACCTTAATTTTTTGTTTCTGTAAATTGTTTAAATGCAAATAACGGCCAAACAACAGGAAGATATTTGCATGGGGACTTGGCAGAATTATTAGCTGCAGTATTACATTTACCAGGTTCAATCCCTTTTGCTTTTTTTGCAGGTCCTATACATTTGCCAGTCAGCAAAGATCTATCTGTGGTATGTATGTAACAAATGTTCATCACCGCCTAATCAGTGTGTAGTGTTGGAAAGAAAATCTTCCATCAGTGCAAATTTTCTTTTGTTTTTGTATTCTCACGGTTGCCGCACAGCAGTCGATGGTATACTACTGCAACTACTGTGGCCAACAAGGTAATGATGTGTGACAGTATTTTATAAATCTGTTTGGTTTTTTTTTTTGTGTTGTCTTGCACCTTTGCTTCTTCATAAAATTCAAAACCATAGTCCTCTTGGCAGCTGCCGTAAGGCACCTCTTCACTTTACACTCCACTTTCTGGTCTGATTTCCCAGTATTTCAGATTAGGGAGTGTCCTTTTAACTGGCGATTATTATTTATTTTTTTAAGTTGAATGTGTCTTTGGTTGTTGCAGTTATAACAGATGTTAAAAACTGTCCTTGTGAATGCCTCTATTTCAATTAATTACAAATAAAAAAAAAACAGTTCTCTCTGGAGTACTTGCTGTTTAAGCCCAGAGAAGTCTGTATTTTTATTCAAGATAGTGTCAATAGAAGAAAGTCAAAGAACAAAATTAACTAAATAAAACCTAATACCTTGTCTTGTCTGACGTGAGGAGCCAGAGAAGTCACGAGCAATGAGGTAAGTTGATATTTACAGTTGCTGCATTGTAAGCTGAAGTACAATATATTTAAGAAACTGAATACTTAAATCCATTGTTCCAAAATGTCCTTAAAGTCTTTAATGTTAAATGTTTTGTCATCAAAGAAATTCACAGCTCACAGCAGTGCCATAGAAGGAAAAAATGGAATAAGAATGAACGTAAAAGTCACAGCAGAAGTTAAATATTTCAAAAGCATAAAAGGCAGAAATAAAAGAAAAGTGAAAAAACCCCCCCATGAGTTTAAAGAGCTGAACAGTGATAGTTGAATGGTTTCCATTGTTGAAAAAATGTAGGAGACAGAATAACAGAATAAACTTAAAATCCTACAGATTCTGCCAAAATCGTTCCAACAAAAAGTTTGTCATATATCATGTTTTTGAGAACTCTTAAATGAATCAGCTGTCTTTATCAGCCGACAGCCTGACGTTTCCCATCACTCCCTAGTCAGTGCATTTACTGGAGAGTAACTAGTGCCCGTTTCCAAAAACCTGTTGGACACATCTGACTGGTAATGATTCTGTGCAGGCTCAGCTCTGCTCAGCTCAGCTTGACACCGCAAGACAGCAGACAGTACCTGCCTCGTTTGTTTTTGGAGGTACCTTCACATCCTGGCCATATTCTGCAGATTGCATCTTTTAAGATAAGGTTTTTGGTGCATGAAATTCTCAAATCATTAAACTATGATAAAATTATATAAAACATAAAGACATAGAATTGAATGTTTTGAATTAAATAATTTCTTCCTTTTTTGGGTGTGCAAGGAATTGGTAGAGGAAAATTTTTTTCCATATTGATCTTTGTGCATCATTCATTCGCCACACTTGGAAAAGTGTCAGTATAAAAAGCACCAATCCCTTTATTGTAACATGCTTTAATCACTTAATATGCAACATATTTGGTCATGTCAGCTTTGTGGTGGTACCTGTCAGCAGCCTCCTGTTGCTTTGTATTTAAATTCAGTGCAGTTATCAGTTTCTTAATAACTTGTGTTGATCTCACAGGAAAATTGCGGTGCAAGCGCTGCAAGAAGACACCTTACTGCTCTGTGGTGTGTCAGAAAGAAGACTGGAGAGCACACAGACACATATGCAAGCCCATTGACCTGGAACCTGTAAAGTAAGCTGGTTCACCTCTTGAGAGCCACTGAATGTGTGCTTTGATGAAATATCGTTAACAAAATCCAGTCTGTTCTTGTTTGGTTCAAATCATCGAAGAATGTTCAATGAATAACGTGCACTTGCTTGTTTTTCTTCAAATAAAGAGAAAAACCAGTGCAAACCACAGTTTCACCTGTGGCAGGAGAGAGCACTGGCCTGCTTGGATTCAAGGTAAATAGTATTGACTGAAATAAGCAAATTTTCATGATTTGAAATGACATGTAAAAGATACGTGATTTGTTTTGTGATCTCTCTTTAACTTCTGTTTATGAAAATTGGATGATGCATTCATTCCCCAGAGGGTCTATTTGAAAGACTTGCATATGCCTAAAGTTGGCAAAGGAACAGACATCCAGGTATACCACATCCAGTCCGTCTCAACTCTCAAGACTGATTTCGCTAATGTAATTTAATTCTGAAATGCAGCGTTGTGATTGTGTATGTTTTTAGGGGAATGTTCTAGAGTTCTACAGCCCAGACAGGTTTTTCCTTCTTGCTCAAAGCTCTGAGATCATGGAGGTTCTGCAAACCATCAGCAGAGAGCTGCAGAAAACGTACAGCTTCCCTCCAGCAGTGACTTATATACCCTGTGTTGGGGAGGTTTGCGCAGTTCAGTTCTCCTGTGATCTGGTGAGCAGAGGCCTTCAGAAGCCATTTGTCAAAGAAACAAGTTGACTTAGTCACTAAACGTTGTCCTCCTTTTTTTTTTTTTTTTTTAAATGTAGGACTGGTACAGAGGCCTTGTGCAAACTTTTAATACTGACCAGAAGATGGCTAATATCCTTTTCATCGACTTTGGCAATGAGGAGGATGTACCTGTAGACCGCATCAAGCAACTAGCTTCCAATATCCAGCCATTTTGTCCATGCGTAAGTCAATATTCAAGCAGGTTAAGCAAGTTATATTTTTAAACATGCTAGCATGGTACTGACCAGTGCCAACATCTGATTTGTTCCATGATTAATACTCAGACAACTATCAGAAAGTCTCCCACTCTATAACATTCACCCTGATAGTTTATAGTATACTTTGGTTGTTTGTGTCTTACACTTGGCATGATGATGCTTGCAACTGCATTTATTAGGCAATGGAGTGCTCTATCGCAGGGGTGGTGCCAGTGGCTGGCAGCTGGTCAGCCGAGTGCTGTATATCAGTACAACAGCTTTTGGCTGGCAAGACTGTTACGGTTAAGGTGGTGGAAACACTACAACATGGTCGCGTCCACAGCGTGGATATTCTTCTGTCAATGGGTAGGTTATATATATAGTTGGGAAAATTGTGAAATAAGATCCTTTGCCGATTAGTTTAATGAAAGAAATGCACAGGAAAAAAAGTTTTGTCGAAGTTTAAACTCAAGACAACTCTCTCCCTGTCTCTTTTTAGGAAAGCAGTTGAGCACATTCCTCATTGAGCATTGTTATGCAGTGGAGAAAAAAATCAACGTAACACCAAGTGAGCAAGACATCTGTAAGTCAGCCTTATTGGCTCAAATCAGTCTGCGGCCGTGGTCTGTGATTATAGGGGGCAAAAGTGAAGAAACCCGCTAGAAATCCCTGTTAAACTGCCTACTTTGCTGAAATAATACTCATTTTGTTAAGAATTTTGTTAAAAGTCATTAAGAATTTATTTTAAAAAATGACAACTTATTGAACAATAGTAATAACAGTAAGTGCAGCATTTAGCTGCTGGAAACTTGTAATAGAATTCGTCAGCACACAAATTTCTTATGTTTTTAGTACCCATATTTTGAGCAGTTACAGTTCTCTTACCTGATGTGCCTCCAATGAAATTGTGATTTTTCTCAGATGCCATAATGAATGCATCCTTAGAAAACTTCAGGCGTCTTTCTGATGGAAAGGATAAAAATGCTTGGGCTCAGCCACCTGAGCCACTGACGCAGGCAGTGGGTGACAGCTTCTCTGTTGTGGTCACCTACTTGCAGTCACCCACTGAAATTATTGTACAGAAGGTGGAGAATGCAGGTAAGATGCCCCTGTTGTGTACCAAGAACATAAAGCTCTGGCTTTTAACATGTGTCTTTTTAACTTCAGTGCTTTTGGTTTACAGGGGTGATTCAGAAGTTGCAGTTGGAGCTGCGTAAACACTGCTCTCAGGTTTTGGCTCCTCAGAACTTCAGACCAGCACCAGGCACAGTTTGCTGTGCCCAGTTTTCGGGTACATCCCGTACATATTGAACTATTGACATTTCAGCAAAATTTCCATTCCTGAAGGATTATTGTTTGGACTTTATAAATTTCCTTATTTGATAAAACTTTGAACCTGCTGATTCTGACAAATTCAACAATTAAACATAATGTCTACTTATCTAACATGTCAGATTTCGTTTTTCAAAACATGATGTCATGCAGTGTATCATTAAATTTGTACTCTACCTTGAATGACTTGCGTTGTGAACAAGAAGTCTAAGGTCTGTGTGTTTCTTGCAGAGGACAAGCTGTGGTACAGAGCTAAAGTTCTGGCTTATTCATCAAAAGAACGGGTCTGTGTCGGCTACCTTGATTTTGGCAACTCTGAGGAAGTGGATTTGGGCCAACTGCGGCCCATCAGCTCTTCACTGCTGGCCCTGCCGATGCAGGCTATTCCTTGTGGTCTAGCAGGTAGTTTATCTGCTCTGAGGCACATTTTAATTGTCTGAGCTTTACCAAAGTATATTGGATGGCTCTGTATTGAGTCAGCTGCCTCCAAGATGGTTTGTTTCTTGTCCTTTCCTTTTAGTCTGTCGTGTCAATTAGCTATTTAAAAAGAAGTCCACACAAATTTCTTTACTTTAATGTTTGCATTAGACAAATACCACCATGTTTCTTTGAATTTAATCTGTATACATTAAATAAAAGCCTGAATAATGTTTTTGTAAGGTCAGGCAGTTAAATATGCCTTAATATCTACTTACACATTGTTTTATGAGAGCATTTAATGTCCCTGTTGTACTGTAGTTAAAAAGTAGAATTGGAGTGAAATTAAGCACCAACAGGCATTGTTGTTGAGCATAATATTTTTTTTGAAGAGTTCTGTTAAAATTTTGTCCACTGTCTCAAATATCCATCTTTGGGCTGCTTTTCAGGCGTTCAGCCTGTTGGGGAGAGCTGGTCCAAGGACTGCGTATTGGCCCTGCAGCGAAGGGTATCCAACAGAATACTACGCATTGAGATCCAGGGAGAGCATGAGGGCAAGGCTTTGGTGGCTCTGATTGACGAGGCCAGTGACCCTCAGACTAATGTCGCTGAGCTGCTGACCTCTGCTGATTTCGCTGCACCTGCTCCAGTTAACACCAGTAATGACCAGCAGGCGAACCAAAAAGAAACTGTTACTGAAGATCAACATGGTGGGAAGTGTCTAATATTAATCTCTATTAATATTAGATATAAGGTCTATCCAAGTGTTTTTCTTTTGGAGAGAATAATGACAATAATTTTCTACCTGTTCAGGATTTGATAGAATATTGATGATTAAAGGAATGTTAAGAAACTGGAATCTTTGTCAAAGCTACATGCTATAGTCAGTGTTGCCGTACTCATCACTGTTTGTGCAGCTGTGTGAACCAGTTATTTCAACTGAGAATTATATGTTTATCTTTTTTTATATTTTAACTATAAAACACACAGGTCAGTATTTCATGCCTGTGTTTGTGTTGAAACTTGCTCTTTAGTTCCTCCCCCAGCACGTGAGCCTCTGGTGTGGTCTTGTTCTGAGCTTCCCTGTGATGGCCAGACAGTGGCACTGCTAGCCAGTGTTGTGGAGAACCCTCACAAGTTTTACTGCCACATCAATAACCCTAGAGGTAGTTTGACCCAATTAATATACTGTCGCTCCCATTAAATTTGACAGGATTTTAGTCCAACGCAATAGTAATAATCAGTATGGTTACATTACGTTTAAGGGAATAAAGTTGCATTAATCCACCAAAATAATATTTTAGAAATTATATTTGTAATCTGTAAATAATCGGATTTTAGGGACGCTGTTGGCTCTGATCTCTTAAAATGATAGTAGGGAAACATTACAGTGTGTGTGATATAATTCCAATATTATAATTATTTCATATGCCAATGTAAGACGAGGCATTTTTATATTTTGATGTATCGATGCTTCTTATATCATGCAGTTTTAACTTTCTCTCATGTATTTGTCTCTGTTTACTAGACCACCAGCGGCTGATAGAGCTGGCGGCCGAGTTGAAACAGCACTGTGTTGCTGATACCTCACCTTTTTTGCCCAAAGTGGGAGAGCCCTGTTGTGCTATGTTTCCCGGTGAGTGTGCTACAGACTCTCAGCTCACAAGAAAAACATTGCCTTTCAGAGTTATCTTGTTTTCTTCGTGTTTTGAGATTTGGTTGTACGTAATGTTTATTATTCCCCCAGGAGATGGAGAGTGGTATCGGGCTTTGGTAAACGAGGTGTCTGAAGACAAGGTGTTCGTAAATTTTATGGACTATGGTTTTAGTGTTAACTTGGAAAAGAATCACCTTCGATCCATTACATCCCAACTCCTGAGTTTACCCTTCCAGGCAGTTCGCTGCAGCCTTGCAGGTAGTGTGATTTTGAAACCGAGAGAAACTGTTGTAATTGTAAATAAAGAAGGGAGAGTAAAACATTTTCTCTCAGTAAATATTTAGCTCTAAAAGAGAACTTTGATATTCTGCTAAATAAGAAAGCATTTCTATTTATGTGTTTGATGTCATCTCCTAATAAATATTAAAGAATTGACTAAAATCAACTGTGCTACTACAAGTAACTTGAAATTAAAGTATTGCTTCTTTTGAGATATACAACCATATTACTATTTGTATAAACTGAAAATGACAGTCCTCAAATTTTTGTAACAATTTCCTGAGAAGACGTTCATGTTTGGATGTAGGTGTGGAGCCCCTGGGATCGGAGTGGGGCAGTGAAGCTCTGCTGTGGTTCCAGGCTCTGGTGGATGGCAAGCAGTTCTCTGCACATGCCGTTTCTGTCTCTGAGCGAGGCTATGATGTGAGGCTGGAGAGCAGAGGGCAGGATGTGGCAGCTGCTCTAATTTCCAAGCATCTAGCCAAAGCTCCTAGAGCAATTCCCAACGAAACACCCTCAAACTGTGAAGAAAAACACCAAGAGAAAATGAACGAAACTGAACAAAGTCAAGAACATGTCCAAGCCTCCAACCAGGCTGAAGCCAGTTCCAAAGAGACACCAGGAGAAGAGACTCCAATGCTAACTGAAGGTCAGATGGAGTGTTGGTGGCCTAAAGGTGAAATGCTGATTAAAAAAATTGATGATTTGAGGAACCTTATTGAAATTGTCCGGTTATTTTGTTTTAGCCCCAACTTTTCCCTTCGACTGGAAGACAGTGGAGCTGCCTCTCAATGAGACCACTCAGCCTTGCATCGCAGCTGTCATTAGTCCTTCCCTCTTCTACCTGCTTGGTTCCCAACAGGGTGAAAACATACTATTTTGTCCCTGTCTTATCTTTAATATGCCAGAATTTCCTTCCCTTTTTTAAATGGCTGTGTGTTGTTGCACAGTAGACAAACAAAAGCTTCAGGAAGTGATGATGGAGCTAGCCGCCTACTGCAGAAACCACACGTTAACCTCCTCTGTCCTGAGAAAACCAGTTCCAGGGGCTGCCTGCTGTGCTCAGTTCTCTGGTAAGGAACTTTTGTTATTCCTTGAAAGCATTCTGGAATTCATTAAAAGTAGGGATGCACCAATATGTGTGTCATTCGTTTTGCCCTGGCATGAATTAATTCTGACAGCTCAGGTCTTGAACATAAAAACACCTATGGTACCAACGTTTACAACTTGTGGTGGGCGTAATGTTGTGAGAGGTTCATTTCACGTATTTTTTATACAGCGTGTTTTTATGTAACATTAAAGTGTATTGGTAATCAGCCAAATTGTTATTTTGAATATTGGTTTTGGCCCCAAATTTCCATATTGTTCAACCCTTCATAAAAGTTTGGACATTAACTTTAATTTGTGGTCTTACTATTACATTGCTAGATAAACTGAAGGTGTCATGCTCAAAAGTGCTGCTTTGGTGGTCAGCTTTTCTTGAATGCTTTATGCCTTCCCTAACTGGCATCTGTGAAAGCATCACAGCTGATGATGAGGATGCTGGTAAATATGAACAAACCTCTTCACACTGATAGAACCATGACATAAATGAGTATGCTCAGTTTAGTGTTTTGGAACATTGCCATGACCCCTTTTTGCCACTAGTTGTCAGACAAATGAAGTTAATGTTAAGTTAACAAGTTAATGACTGAGCATAATTCTAAAAACCATGTAATGTAAAGTTGTTTTTTTTTTAATGAGAGCTAATGCTTCAGTACAAGTGCTGGAACAAAACAACACAAACAACTACAACTTTGAGGAAATCAGATACTGTCAAGAGGGGAAATTCCGTCACACAGGCAGTATCATTCCCAATCTTTTAATGACTACAGGCAAAGAACCCCATAAGGACATTATTGAGAAATTTTACTCGGTCTCTTGCTATAAATTCCCTTGTCCCATCCAGTTTTACGTTTGCTGGCTGACTTTGCTGGAGACCCCACCTGCAGTCATTGCCCCCGCAGGCCTGAACTGGTAATTTGGTGTCTGCCATTAGCTATAATTACACAGCGTGTTTGCAGCCAAGTGTAGGAGCAGCACTTCTTTAAACACAGTATACAAGTAGGAGACTATGTGCCTGGTATACATTCCGCAGGTAACAACAGGGTCTGTGTCAATGGATTTTTCTGTTCTGTCTGCCAGGTCTTAGCTGGTAAGACACATCTATTTTCAGGGGCAGCTGTTTACGTGGAATCATCTTTGTCATAGGTCACAGGCTGGATTCTAGATAATTATGTGGTATTAAGCACC
>KV751339.1:3935516-3961291 GCA_001698575.1 Mola mola
ATAACATTTTTTTTTTTTTTTTTTTTTCTTACAGCTGACAAAAACTGGTACCGTGCAGTGGTCCTAGAAGTTGGTGAAAATGAGATGAGTGTCATCTATGCAGATTATGGTAACACTGAGAAAGTGCCATTTTCCTCCATTTTACCCATCCCTAAACACATGCTGCAGCTCCCCTTTCGGATCACTCGCTGCACCCTCACTGGTAAAAAGAAATGATTAAAAAAAATATAAAAATTTGTCCACAGGTTTGTGTTGTTCCCGTCGTTCCCCTCTTTCTGTTTGTAGGTAAGGAACACTTCCCTGCAGAGTGGCCAGAGGAAGTGCAACGCACTTTTCGAAGCCTGCTGATGAACGGTGTCCTCGCCACTGTCCAGTCCTTTGATGGCTCTGCTAATGTGCTGTCACTCACTCTGCACATGGGGAGTGGCAGGGGCCACCTCACTGCTATGATCGTGGAAGCCCTGCAGGCCCAGGCCAAGAGTAATTCTTGTCCATCCACCATACAGAAGGTTGAGCAGGTGGATAGCAGTTTATCTGCCAATAGCCCTGCTGTTGCACCTGATGGACAACAGCCCGGGTCGATGCCTGAAATCCAGAGGGGGCTGGAAGATACCACAACCACAGGGCCGGCACCATGGTCACCCCAACAGAAGAAAAGCCCTTCTGCAGCGGTAGTTAATGGTTGGTTGATAGATTCACACTATGATTGTTGAATTCAGTTGCAAGTTTTACTTTTACATCATACATTCAAAACAATAAATCAAACCCAGCATACCCATGATGTCTTACGTGACTATATGTGTTTAAATAAAATAACACTTGTAATGTTTTGTTTTTTAGAAGATCCTGTTCAAAAGATTGTTGAGCAAATGGAGCCTCCGTGTCCCATTAATACAAAAACTAAGGGTATGCATGCTTTACAACATGAGTTACTGCCTAACTTAAACTCTTTTTAAACTTTAGTTTTTGACTGTCTAAAATTTTGTGGTATATTCACTCTTTGTTTGTATCCCAGATGCTCAGAGCCCTTGCTGTTGCTGTCTGAACCTAATGACTAAGGTCAGAGCTGTGTTCACTTGTAGTGTTCTTTTATTTTGATAGAAATTGTTTGTGATTGCAATACTGAGAGTTATGGATTATCTTGTACATATTTTGATCCCAGGTTTGACTCTATCAATAATAAGCTAGCAAAATATGACAAGTGGATATGTTTTTTTGTTTTTTTTTTTCCCCCCACAGATTGATCACCTGGAAGAGATGTTGCAGTTCCAGCTTTCTCTAATCAAGCAGTTAGTGGGAGAGAAATAAGCGAGAAAATAGCCACATAAGAATTTAATTAAGAGTAGCAATGGTTGGTTTAATAGATTCACACTATGATAGTTGAATTCATTTGCAAGTTTTACTTTTACATCATACATTCAACAAAATAAATCAAACCCAGCATACCAATGATGTCTTATGTGAATATATAAGTGTTTAAATAAAGTATTCTGAATGTGGCCTCTATAAATAGTCACTCAGATTGCAGTTAATTTAGCTTTTTGGTTTTTATTTTGTTATCACTGATTGTCCAAACTGTTCAGTGCTTTTATGTTTTTGTTTTTTTTTATTCTGTGGTTGAAATCAATCACTCAATTTTTTTTTTTATTTGTGGAATTTTTCAGAAAAAAAAAGATCTGACGCACTTATCACGTAAATTTGCTTAAACAAGTAGAAAGAAACAGCAATGAAAGATGTTTAAACTTCAGATTATCCAGGGTTGTAATTGTACCCGTTTGTAGTGCATGCAGTGCTACCATCAGTTCTTTGTATAGTCCTAATTCATATATCCACATCAATTGATTTATGTTCGACCCGTTTGTTTATTACATTAACATTGGGTGACAAAGAATTTAAAGTGACTGCAGTTTTCTCTGGTTCTGTTATTCTCAGTCTCGTGTTCATGAAGGAATTTAGTTGGTACAAATCAATGATGAACTGATAGGGTTTTGGTGCTCAAGGTTATTTTGAGCCGTTTTGGCCACAACACAAAAATTTGCATTTCACACAAATTGGAAAAAAACAAACTCAAGTAATTTTATTTGCAGTCATAATCAACTTTGCTGTAGCTTCTCTGCAAAAACATTCAACAATCCACAACTCGGCAACAGAAGGGAAGGCTATAATTTCACATTTAGTCAGACACTCAGATTGCATCCACATTCAGAATTCTATTTTAACGTGGCTATAATATTCAGTGTTATTGTTAGTGCTTGAGACTCAATGAATTTTGTTTAGACGCTAGCAGACATACAGCAATTTACCACTACAAATTTACTGATATTGAGCCGCAGGTCATTTAAAATGCACCATGTGACGAAGTCATGCACACCTGTAGAAGCATGGGCATCACTGGAAAATATTCACTGAAATAAGACCAATGAAACATACATTTCCCCCCAAAATATGCTCAATACTTTTAATGAAATGCCTTCAGTGCTTTCACTTTACAGATAAGGATGTAAGCTGCGACAAACTGATGGAGGCATACAACCTCGAGATAGCAAATCTAAGGTTGTGATGCGGATGAGACTGGATGTGTGGAAATTGCCCGGAAACACATGGTGAAACTTTATGATAAGGGTATAAATGTCAAAACCGTGAGCAATGGACACCGTGTAGAGAGCAAGCTAGCCGTCATCCCAGAAGCAGCGTGGACAGACGTGTCTGAACTTAACGAGTAGCTGACGAAGGTTCCAATTAACGCTTTAGATAAAGGCTAAAGCAAGCGGACCAATAGGAGCCGTCTGCGGTGCGTTTAGCCACGCCCCCCCCATCCTGGCTCTGGTGGGACCAGCCGGAGCCGAACGAGACCCCGCCGGCGCAGGTAGGCCCGAGGTGGAGTCGCTGCTGCCCTCCTGTCTGGAGCTGAAGGCGCGGAAACACCGGAGAGGACCGCTTTCTGAACGAGGAAACGGACACACCGAGGACATTGAACAACACATGGTCAGTTTTATTTTGTCGTTCGTAAAGGAAATGAAAAAGTGCGTATTTATTTATTTTTTACTACGTAGCGAGAGCTGCCATATTAGCGCAGCTTTTAGTTTTTTTTTGTTTTTTTTCTTTTTTGCTATTTAATGAGTTTCCCAGTTATGACTCGAACAGAATGAAAATGTCAAAATAAAGTTCCGTAAATATGTCTAAAATTCAACTGGACAGGTCTGAACGGTTTCCTGGAACAGTGTTTTGCGTGTCGGGGTCTGAACCTGTGACCCCATCTCAAAACTTCCTTGACCTTTGACACGTCTAAGAATGACCGGATTTGGTAAAATAACAACCTTTAAGTTGAGCTGTGAAAAGAAAAAACAAGACTCTGGGTTAATTAATCTTCAAATATACATTTTTTTTCTCCTTTATATTGAAGAGAGAAATCTTATATATTGAGATATTGATCAGTTTATGAGTTTTGAGTTAATACCCATAATATTATTTTTAGGTTTTTATTTCAGTTTCCCTGTAGGTTCAGGTTCCAGCTTGCTCCTGCAGCACATTCCTCAGCTTTAATGTATACCACTATATTTAAAATTATAGTTACCAGGGGCTTTTAATCAGACATTTGTAACGTGGTGGAAAAAAGAAGTTTCCACATTTGCTCTTCAGTTGTTTTGAAAGTGGCTATTTCAGGTGACTCGCCCTGGAATAATTGAAACTGTTGTGGATGTCTCTCAAAGTAACGTGCTTCCAAGTACAGGTTAGGAGGTTTTAGGAGTTTGTATGAAGTTGGTCCCAAAAAAAAGCAGCAGTCATTTATAATTAGAGTGGAGGTACTTTTCAGCCTGCCAACCTGTTCAAAACAGCCGACACATCAATGGTCCAGGGCAGCCAAAGTCACATTTTTAAAGCTGTTCCTGTAAATAAATACCATTGCCTTTTTGAGCAAAACAGGAACATATAGGACTTTAATGAAAGTATTTTTGGTTTAGATAGGCAAAAGCTCCAGCCAAACAGAGCTGAACCTTGTTGCAGAAGGATGGGAAAAGCCAAATCATGAGGGGGTGGAAGGAGGCACAAGAATGCTTGTGAAGAGGGAGCCACTTGTGAGGCAGGTGTGTGCAGTGCATGTGTGTGTAATGTGTGTTTTATATGTAGGTATTCATAAGTGTGTGTGTGTGTGTGTGTGTGTGTGTGCGTGTGTGCGTGTGTGCGCGCATTCAGTCCACCGCCAAGTAGAGCATCAGTCGCTCCCTGCGATGTTTATCAGCCCCGTGCCTGCTCGGGACAGCCACCACATGTCGGCTCTGCAGATCTGTATCGCAGGCACCCAGGCTCCTGTTAAACAGAGACTCCATCCTGCACACGATTCTATCTCTCGCTCAGGAATACACACACAGGATATTATGGCTGAAGCTCGAGTTAATCAAACCTTATCTGCAGCCCCACAACTTCTTTCTCATGAATACCCGTCATGAACAAAATAAGGCAGGTGGGGCTCTTAATCCCTCATGAAATCCAGCTAATCAATCAATCAGATAAACCTGGCTAATTTCTTCGATTTTAAATATAAGACCTTATATTTTAATTTTTAAGCTTTAATCATTGTAATCTTCAGTTTCGCTACACTTAATTTTAGTCAATGTCAACAACTGTTGGAAATTTCATGGAGGTCAGATGAGGAAATCAGACGTTTGAAGATTAACTGGCTTCTTATCATACAGTACAACGTAAACAGGAAGTGTATTTGAATGAAAAAAGCTATGCAGCCCTCATTACATATTCCTGTCAAAAATCATACTTTCTACAAATACTTTTTTTCTGGGATTCCTCATGACCACACACACATCAAAAGATGAAACCTTGACATTTCGTATCACTCTGAACCAGACAAAATACAGAAGAGTTCTGTCTATGAGTGGAAACCTTCAGTATAGTTGAGTGTTTAATTAAATTTAGTAAGTAGTTTGGATATGCAGAGCTTTCATCAGACCAGTTACATAACTGAAATGCAGATTTATCACAAGGTGCAGTTTAATGAATGTCATCATCCTCACCTTCAGCAAGTATTTCTTCCTTCTGGCTTTTAAAAGTCAAGGCTCTACCCAAACCTACTTAACTGTGAAACTTGGTAAGTGTGTACCAAGTGTGTAAATTTGACCAATAGCAAAAATAATTATTTAGTAGTTTCATGAACCAAATTTTTTGATTCCTTTTAACTTAAGTCTGATATGTTACAAAAACAGGATACATTTAAATGGTATCAAGTTTTTTTTTCACTTGTCTTCCTGTAAATGATGCCTGTGAGTGTGGAAAATTGCTTAATTTTAAGGGCTCATAATGTTATGAACCCCTCTGTACTTTTCTCACTGGATCTTGCACAGTCTCTCCCCACCTTTTCTCTGCTCTTTGACGTATTTTATTACATTTTTGCCAAGTGTGTACCTTTTATTTATCATTCCAGGTGTCCCGACATGCAACCTTATATCTGCCTCTCCTTGTTCTTGGTACTGGTGCTTCTTCAAGGTCAGTTGATTGTTGACTGTACTGAAAGGCTTTGGATCAAGAACTTTTCTAATTGTATTTTTTTTAAATGTACCATAGTCATTATTAATGTTTGGAGCATGCAGAAAATACAAGGAAAAATACCTAATAACTTAATACCTTATTCCTAAAATACCTTTTAACGTTCAAATTGTTAGCTCAATAATGGCTAACTAGCTGAGTTCCAGGTTCCCAAAACAATGCACTGGTTTGTATGTATGAACTTCATTGTTTTAGAAATTAGTTTTTTGGTGGGGAGGGTGTTAAACATATATTGATGTGATTTGAAAAGGGAATGAATGAAGTCCTGCAAAATCTTCAAAAATACATGGATGAAAATTATGAGCATGTAACATGATAATAATGAGCATATGTGTGTGTAGTGCATGGTGGAAAATGTGTGATGCTTAACTGATGCTCCTCTGGTTAACATGAGATTCTTCATAGGAGATTGTAGTGCTTAAACCCGTCACGTCGCAGCGCTGAAGAATTCCCATTATCTTTACCTCAAAGTGATTTCCTGCTGTGTAAGCTTAAAACACTGCTTGTTTCCAGACAAGTCAAATTTTGCGTCGCTTTTATAGGACATCCTCAGTTGTTCTGTCCGACCTGAGCGTATCGGTATTTGCCTGAGGGGAGACGTGGGTGTCGTGGGGCAATATAATCTTTGAGTTGTTTTCAAAAATGACAGCTTTAGCACCATCCGAAGTATTTATTAGTGGGCATTTTAAGACTTTGAACTTGAGCAAACCAGACTTTTTCCACCCTGTCAAGACGCCCCCTTTTCCCTCTGCGTTGACAACACTGATAACATGTTGGAGAGCTTCATCAACTAGATATCCACATAATCAGGCATGTCAGATTAGATTTCCCAGATAGATGGAAACCAACCCAAATTTTAATCTCTGATTTCAAGGGGCTAGTTCTTATATCTCACAAACCATAATGGAAATAAATGGACACGGACTCCTACATTTTCATGCACACACATTAAGATGTATAGTCACTTTGTTGGAGGCACATGGCTTAACAGACACGCTTTTTGTTCAGAGCAGCGGGGCCCCTCTGACCATGATAAAGACTGCCAAGAGCAAAACTTTCACTGGAGGACTTTGAAGGAGGACTGATGTTGGAATTAGGGGCAGATGAAAGGGTCAGCATTGTTAATATGTGGGTGCTGAGGCCTCTCGGTTGCAGGTGGTACCTGCCTTTAATGTTTCCTCAACTCATGCTGTAGGCAATTCTTCTTTTCCTCCACTGAGCCCAATTTCTATACTTTAGTTTAAATTCCCTGGACATAAGATGTTCCTTGTTCCTTTGTGTTATTTTGATGCACTTTGTAGTTTAAGAACCTTGCTGCAAAGCTATAAATATAATTGGAAAAGTGCGTAATGTAAGAGGAGCAAACTCTTTGGGTGGAGATTAATCAGCACCATTAAAAACCTGCAGTAAGACAAAAAATTGTCTCCAGTTGATCCCCCTTTCTTGCCATTGTGTGATATTTGTATTCTGTATAAGCTGATGTGTGTGTTTTAAAGTCATTCCTGTCATCTTTGTGTTTGATAACATGGCTTACGTTCACACCATTTGTTAAGTTAAATTTTTACTCCCCAGTTCTCACTACACAATTTCTTTGACAGAAAAATGAGCAGTGGTGGAGCACAAAGTTATTAAATACTCTGATGCAGACATATTCTTGTCTCCAGTCCACTGGTTCTTGCGGAACCTTTGATGTTTATGTATTCATAGAGCAAATCGATATACTTTTCTATATCGTTTTGCTCTTTTGACACTTCAAGGAGATGTATCACCTTTTTCAGTCAATTTACAGGCACTAAATCAACATGAGTCCGATGGCCTGAAGCGTTACAGTTAGGTCGGCAGCAACAAACTGATAATTTTCACGTGTAGTGACGAGAGGGGCTGCGCTATTTAGGGAGTCATCTGTTCCATTTTTGCAACATCACTGTCTGAACTGCCTCTGCGACTTGTTGGGGTTACCGGGGAGCAACAGACCGTATTCACATGGGGTTCTAAACAGGAAAATCACATGTCACTGGCTCCTCTCTGGGCTGTAAATGTGCCTGAATGGAGCAGGGGCCTCTCAGTCGATGGAGCCAAAGAACGGTTGTCTTCACTTGTCCACTCGCATTAGCTTTGAATACTTCATTAGCTCTGGCAGAGGGGGTCAAGTTGGAGTCAGTGAACTCTACTGGCGTCAGGGACAGAATCACATTTATGAGTTTAATTTTACTTTTCTAAAGGCTCTAATGACACAAAATTGGTACATTTGACCTGCAGAAAACATTTTTTTTTTTTTCAAATTGTAATTAATAAGAAAAATAAAACAGATTAGAGAAAATGTTAGTGTTCCAGATATTCCTCTTTTTCTTAATACTGACATACATGTGTACATGCAGCCACAGCATGGACACGTTTACAAACCACCTTTTTTCTGTTTCTTTTCCTGTAAAAACTGAAACATGTACAAATGCATAATATTGTGTACATACATAGCCTGTCTGGATATTTGACTGACCATTGTTGTTTGTCCCTCCCAGTCCAGCAGGGCACCTCAGTGCAGGAGATACAAACCAGCCCTGAGAACATCATAAAGATCAACTCTGCAGGAGAACGTGAGTTTATCTTTACCACAAAGCACTTTTCCCTTAAAAATATACCATAAACACAGCACATAAGAAAAAGGTGGCAGAAGAGACAAAAGCAAGCAAGCAGCATTGACATGACAGCTCTTTAGTACACACCTGCATGAATGTGCGTACGGTGCAGTTCTAGTAAAGAGCTGATACATTCTGAATGCTCTGAGGTGAGTGGGTGGTCTTATTAGCCTGTTGTCTGTAACAGAATGAAGTGTGGTGGCGATTTTCCCATATAAGCAGAAAGAATAAGTGACAGAGAGACAGCGGCACTCTCTCCCTTTTCTAATGGCTCTCGTCAAAATTAGCTGCGCATTCTAACACGAGAGCAACAGCGCTGATCATTTCTGCGAGTACAAGCATGTTTGGGAGAGATGTTGTTTTGCTTGATGGTGGTTTTGAAAATGTGCTGCATTGGGAGAAACAAAATTGAGGTCTGGTGTACTGAATTGTTTTCTTTTTCTGATATGTAAAGGTACTATTTTGATATAATCCCATGATGCTTACAAAGAATAGGATATCTCTGCAAAAAACGGAATGAAGAGAAGAAATGAGTTTAAGCATCTTTATCCAGATATATAATGTGTGTATGTGTTTTCATGAAAGTGATGCAGTGCTCCACAGCCATGGATGTCCTCTTCCTCATGGATGGTTCGTACAGCGTGGGGAAGGGCAGCTTTGAGAGGTCCAAGCACTACGCCATCAAACTCTGTCAAGCGCTAGACACTGGACCAGACAAGGTCTGTGTTCTTCTCCTGTCCCTCTTTCTCCCTCTTCCTCTCCTCTCTCTTTTTTTTTTTTTTTTAATGTAACTCCCCCCTCATCCAGGTGCGAGTCGGCTTGATCCAGTTCGGTTCCACTCCTCGGCTGGAGTTCGCTTTGGATTTGCACACCACCAAACACGAGCTGAAGAAGCACATGAAGAAGGTTTTATACAGGTCTGTTTCTCCTCTCATCATACTCCCAGTCAAATTATGTTTCAGTGTGTTATTATAAGTTATTATGTGAGCAGTGTGTATCGTGTTGGTCTCATGCCATTAAATGATATCTAGTTCCGTATAGAAATGACAAATTGTTTCACAAGAACTGCATAAATGATTGACAATATGTGCGGGGAAGTAACAAGAAACATCCCAAGAGTGAAATTAAGGTCACGGTCATAACTTCCTGCAATGGTAAAACATTGGTACCATTCAAAACACTAATGTTCAAACAAACAATTAGCGAGAATTTTGGTGATATGTATCGAATCATGAATATAGTGTATCATCATACTCCTAACGAGAAAAACACAAATCTGAAGCGTTTGCCACAATACATGAAAACAAATATTGTTATTGGTGTGTTCCACTTAAGAAACTTCATATGTGTACTCACAAAGCAGTAATTAAACAATCGGGTTTTTCTTGGAACTTGATATGGAGAAAGTCCGTTTCTGTCAGAGATGAGGGAACTGGGTTCAACATTTTCCATCTTGCTGCATGGAGCATGTACATACTGAATAAACAGTCCATGAGTAGTCATGAGAACCTTTATTTTCGCAGCATTTTTGAATGAAACTTGTCGCATTTCCTGATTCATTTATATATTTAGTTTTGGACAAGTTGCATGATCAGAACAGAATTTATTTGCATTTTTTTCTGAAAGCACATACACATAACTTGTATACACATGTCCAAAGGCTAAATAATACGTATCCTCCCTGGAGAGGGAAAACAAATTAGTTTCCGATTAGAGGGGTTAGTCTCACTGGATACTGCATAAGTGTATAATCCATGAAAAGTTCTTTCACACAGACACGAAGTGCTTTGATTCCGCTCCTTTGTTACTTGGCTGAAAGAGGCTCTTGCTGTGACATTTATGTCTTTTTCAAAAAGTGATGAGGTTAAATGACTTTCTTTGAGGCCTGGAGTGATGAAACTTGGCCAATTCTCAGACATTTCCACATAGATTTTATAGCCCAGAGAAGTAAAAGAGGAATCCAACCAAAACTAATTTAATACTTCCTTTGGCACTGAAACGCAGTACATTAAGCCCAATGTAGTTTCTTTGGTGCATCTCATATTTCCTCAGTGTTCTGTCTCTCTTTTCTAAATGAAAATAAAAAATTAAACTCCGAACTCCCAGGGGAGGCAGCACCCAGACAGGCCTGGCTCTGAAGTATGTGCTGAGGAAGGGCTTCCCCGGTGGCCGAAACTCCTCCGCCGTGGCCCAGATTGCCATCCTCTTGTCGGATGGGAGGTCTCAGGGCAACGTGATGCAGGCGGCAGCCCAGCTCAAAGAGACAGGTGTGGTCCTGTTTGCCGTCGGCCTCCGCTACCCCAGGTATGTTTTGTGTTTAAGAAATAATGACCGTATCACTGCCTGTAGTGATACATTTAAACCCTTGTTTTTGTTTACAGTTCAGTCTCGAAAAGGTGTTCTTGTTTTCCAGGTGGGAGGAGCTACACGCCTTGGCCAGTGAGCCTACGGAGAGCCACGTCTTTTTCGCCGAGCATTTCCATGACGCCGTCAACGGCCTGTACACCACACTGTCCACCTTTTCTGTCTGCAGTGCCACACCTCAAGGTACCGTGTTCTTGTTTTATCATGACTATTCTGTTTTGTATTATTAGTAGTATTCTATTTTTATGGGTTTTATATATCCTTTATTATTTTAAATACTCGTTTTCATTGCTATTGGTTTGCATTAGTCTGTGAATACAGTTTGGTTTTTAATATATCCCATGTTTTTTCATTTTCATTTGTTTAAAAGACTTTTTAGAAATACAGATGATAATACTACTACACGTGCTAATTATCCACTCTTAACAAAGGCACAGATTAACAGTTTGGTGCCGCTGGGGCATATTTGATCAGAAATTAGTATTTATGCAACTGAGTTCCCTGCATACCTCCCTTCAAATTCCTTCTCTAATGTGGCTTCCTCTAACTAATTTCATTTTTTACCTAAGTTTACCCCCTCCCACTCTCCGACACCCATACCTGCCGTCTTGTCCTGTTCCCCAGGCTGTCAGGTGGAGTCGTTTCCCTGTGAGCGGAAGACTCTGGAGACGGTGAAAGAGCTTCAGGGGAATTTTATGTGCTGGAAAGGCTCCAAGGGATATTCGCCGTACACGTCCCTCTGTCCACACTACAAGCAAGTGTGCATGATTGCAAATATTCTCTTGTGTTGATTGAATTTCTAAAAACTCAGCCCTCTATTAACTGAGGCTAATTTAAGAGATATAACTTTATGTTATTGTATCATGACAAGAAAATAAAGAATAGATAGTTGTTTTTTGGTTTGTTTTCTGTCATGTTCAAGGAAGAGGATGGTGTCAGAGCAGAGGAAACTTAACTCTGTGTAACTCAACTTTAATTGCTTGGTGAACCATTAGACTACAGTTGTTCAACTGTTAATGTGCTATGTCAGTGTGAGAGTAGTAATACAAACAAACAATTCTTCTAGACCCTCCAAGGGCAAACCAGAATTGCCTTTGTCAAAACTAATTTCACAGCACATTGCAGATTTATGGCCAAAGGCAGCAGATAATACACAGAACTCTCACAACTTTTCATTTGATCTTCCTTCAAAGGGCTTTTTGTGGGTGTAGATGTGCTGCAGTGCCATCATGTATGTTCTGTACTCTCATGCACATAAAAATTAACAGCATTTTTTTAATCTTTCACTTGCTAAGAGTGTGCACTCACTGGCAAATAATCCTACCAGTATAAACTGGTATATATACATAACTGTAACTGAAACTGAAGTAAATATGTTGTTTGGCAGGTACAGCAAGGTTTACAGGAGACATCCGACAGTCTGCCATCGTACTATTTGTTCAGGTACCTCTACTTTCTTTCTCTCTCCATTTGCAGAGTATTTGTGACTGTTCATATCACCTTCCTCCTTCCTGTCTCTCTTTCTTTGCTGTGCTGTAGATCCCTGCGACTCCCAGCCCTGCCTGAATGGCGGAACATGTGTATCCGAAGGCTCGGAAGGTTACCGCTGCGTGTGTCTGCCTGGCTATGGAGGAGACCCACAGTGTGGTCAGTGCACTGCTTCATGTACTTGCTCAGATATTTGCAGCTTTGGCGCAGAAAATGAACTAACGACCCTCTGTCACTCCTCAGCACCTGCGTTGTCGCTGGACTGCTCCGTGGACTTGCTGTTCCTGGTGGAAGGCTCTGCCACGCTCACCTTGGAAGGATTCCTTCGCCTCAAGTCCTTCTTAAAGCGCTTCCTGCAGACTGTTTTGGGCTCTGACAGCCCCAGTAAAGTAGGCCTGGCCGTGTTTGGTGGAGAGACCAGAGTCGAGGCCCCGGTGGGCAAGTTCAAAGGCGACATGAGGGGTCTGCTTAAGGCCGTGGAGGGACTTCAGCAGATAGGTGGCGAGACCCGGACAGGCCAGGCACTACGCTATGTCACGCATCATGGCTTTGTGAGCCAACCAGTCTTCGCTGACATCTCGGACGATCTTCCCCGCGTTGTGGTGCTGATGACTTCCACACCCTCTGTGGACGAGGTTGTGGAGCCTTCCAGATATGCCCGAGACAGAGAGATCTTCCTGATAGGGATGGGGCCAGACTACTTAAAGGGCCAGCTTAATAATATCACAGGAAATCCCCAGAGGACTATCACCTACACATCACCTGAGTTCACTGCCCAGATCCCTGAGCTTAAGGCTAAAATCTGCAGTGTGGATACTCAAGGTACTGACTAACCAACAGCACTTTTACTTCAAGGGGGCAGTGGAGTTTACACATAAACAAGTAAAAGTAAACTCAGTAACCTAAAGGTCTAACAAACCTGTGTAATACATTTCCTAAACATTGCTAAAACACAGCCTTTTCCTCTAACCTTAGTAGAGCAAAACTTCTTATAGCCCTTGCTGTTGAATTACTTTGTATTGTAGCACATCACCGCCACCCTGTGAAGCCTAAAGAGGGCCCGAAAACTGCACAAGGTGCCCTATTATTCGTTGCACACTCCATACAAAACAGCCCTTTTGCAACATAAAAAGGAGTCTGGGTTAATTTTGTGAAGTTCACTGAATGTGAAAAGATAAGTTAACTTTTTAATGACTGAAAGTTACATCAACTTGCTGTAATGCAAGTGTAAAATTTTAAGGCAGCATGGATTGTTATTTTTTAGTTGGTTAAAACAATTTTTTGCTTCTTATAAAAGTGTATCCAGAACATCCTGCCCAGGATGTTCCTTTTTTAATGAATGCCTTATGTGCAAGTTAACATCAGGATTGTTTATCATTTGTAGAGGAAGAAATGCATGTGCATCCAAGTAATGCATTTTTCATATCTGTCAAATGTGTCAATACTTTTACAAGTAGATGTACATTTACTGGATTCAGCAAAAAAAAAAAAAAAAAAGAAGACATTAATTGAAATACCACTTCCAAATCATGCTTTGTATGTTTCAGATAGTACTAATACTAAACAATACTTAATTTTATTTGTTTTTTTTGTTTTTTTAGGTTGCTTGGGCCAGGCAGTGGACCTGGTGTTTGCCCTTGATGCCTCCAGTGGTGTTGGCCGTGACAACTTTCCCGGCCTGCGAGACTTTGTGCGCAGCCTCACCGTCCAGTTCGACATCAACCGCGATGTGGCTCAAGTGGCCCTTGTGACCTTCAGCCGGAGGGCGACCACCGTCTTCAACCTGGACTCCCACGACTCTGGCTCTACCATCCTAAAAGCAGTGGCTGAGGCCAATTACACAGGCGGAGTGGCCTCAACAGGCAATGCTTTACTTCACATCCACTCCAATGTCCTGACAGTGACTAAAGGCGCTCGGCCCGGAGTCAACAAGGCCGTGGTGGTGGTGACAGATGGTTCAGGTGGTGACGATGCCGTTGTCCCGGCTCAAAAGATTAGAGACAATGGAGTTTCAGTGTTCGTGGTCGGTATTGGGGATATACAGAGAGAGAGGCTGCTGCAGATTGCTGGCTCAGAGGAGCGCTTGATTTCGGTGCCGTCGTACGAGGATCTCAAATATTTTGAGGATGTGCTGGTGCAGATGTTGTGTTCAGGTGAGTACGCAGCCAAACCTCAATTTGCAGTATAATATAAACTGTTAGCACAATGGCTTTGTGAACGTTTGTTTTAACTCATTGTTTAATGCTCAATTTCCTTCCACTAGAGGCTAAAATGCCAGTAAACCTGTGCAAACCCAACCCATGTATGAATGATGGGGTCTGTACGCTGGCTGGAGGGAGCTTCCACTGTGAAAAAAGTCAGTGGCAATAATCAACGGTCTCTCCATCTTTCCATCACATCATAATACTCATAAAAACAGGAGTTTTGACTTTTCCTGTGGTTCACAGGAAGCAGCAGGCTGTCATCCAGAGGAGATCGTCCAAAGCCTGCTGGACTCAGGAAGAAGAGCAGGCAGAAGAAGAGCCACCAGGAGCTCCTGCATCACTACAAACTGCACCGCCGGAGACATGTGGCCTGATACTACCAGACAAACAACAAGTCACCTATCAACACTTAAGAGCCTTTTGATTTTTGCGGGTACACTGTGCAGTACACGGAGAATAATGTTACTTCTTCAATATTTAAACTTGCACTCAGCTTTAATAAGTATCATACATCACTGTGCCAACTATTGTGAAGTCATCTCAATATGTTTCTTTTCAGACGTGTAAAATTTAATATATAACATTAGAGTGTATATCTGTCAATTTTTAAGTATTGATTTTAAAGTCTAATCCCCACAACCTCAACAAAAGAATGAATTGTGTGCCAAAAGATGCTCTTTACCAAGTGCTAATGCTAATTCACCCAGCTGAGTTTTTTTTAGATGTTCAGGAGATGATAGTTTCTTCTCAATAACAAACCAAAAAAACAACATATAAATATATGTATATATGTACTGTATTTCAGTTAGTTGTGTCATGTAACTGCAAACAAAATAAGTCTGTTTTTGTATTTTTATCACTTGTGGGGGAAAAAGAGAAAAAAAATATATTGGGGGAAATTCTGTAGTGTAATTAGCAAAAACTTCCACTGGTGCAACAGCTAAAAATCTAAGATCTAAAGTGAGTCACTTGGAATGAGACAGAAGTGGCCAACTCTAATCACCCAGTTAAACTTTAGTGTTGCAAGTTTTTAGTTACCTTTGCATTGTTACTGCGCTGAACCCTGACTCGGACCATCTGGATTGACAGATGTAATGCAAAAAGAAAAAATGTTTTTTAGAAACAAATTTCAAGCCAGTATTGTTGTCAGTACATTTTTATTTGAATAAAAAGTGCATTTTTAGCTAGCAATACAAGCCCAAAGGCTGAATAATGGCGTAAATATATTTACATCTTGGCTACAGCATATATGAACCAAGCTACAATCTAGGGTGTACAAAACGGCCAAGTTTGCAGGGGAGTCTCTTTCTCCGACTCCGACTTCAGTGGTTCGAAATGTTTGGTTGTTTGTAATGATAAGATGTTACTTGTGCATCATCATCCGGAACAAGACTGGCCGAAATGCTACTACATTGGTTTCCTCGCTTTAGCAAAGAGGAAAAAAACAAACTTGTACAGTCAGTAGTATGAAGTATACTACCACAATAAGAATTTTCAAACTTTTATCCAGTGGTATTTGAAAAGACGGCCTGTGCAGCTCTCTGATTGGCTCTTTATGCCATGTCGGTGATGAGGATGAAGGATCCAGAGAGAAGGGACGATGTCAATGTCTGGTTTGAGAGGTCAGAACATTTAGCCTCTTAAGTGGTGGATTTCTTCTCCCATTCCTGTTGATACAACACAGGATTGAAGCGAGCTATTATGACAGTATGGAGCTTATAGAATAATATTAGAGCTTCTTGAAAATGTCTGACCTTCGCTTTCTGCAGGACTTTGCCTTTGGTGGCCATGATGGAGGTGGGTCTGGCCTTAAGCGCAGATGCTGAGTTGACAGGAGAGGCGGTGTCTGCACTGGCATTGTTGCTAGAGGGTTGGGATGATGATGATGATGACAATGACGATGACGATGTCTGAGGAGCAGCCATAGTTGCTGCTTTCTGCTGGAGAGAGATAGTTGAGGAGCGAAGAACTGCAGTTCTTACTGACAGCATATTCCATGAGATCTGGCCACTTACTGTGGGCAAGTCCTGGAGGCTGCTGTCCAGTGTGGTTCCTAGTGTGAAAGGGCCGGACTCCACCTTCTTCAGGCTCCCCCTCACCTCTACCAATTGTAACTCCACCTCTACCCTGTGGCGCTCTGCGTCACGGCACGCCTCCTCCTTCTGCTTTAAACGGGCCTCCAATGAGGCCTGCTGCTTGGGATCTGAGGGCAGACCAGTCACACACATGAGTGTGTGATCAGCACAACAATAATGCGCCACAGGGAGTGAGGCAGTTGTACCTTGGCAGGCACCAAGCTCTTCTTTGACCTCCTTCCTTTCCTTCTTCAGGTTTGCCAGGCTGCTCCTCACCTCCTCCCTCTCCTTCTCCAGGCGGTCGCGCTCGTCGATGTAGCGCCTCATGTCCGCCTCTGTGCGGTTCTTGCCTAGTTTCCCTTCAACCGCACTGGAAGATCCTGGGAATGAAATATTGCCCATATTATCTCATGCGCAACTAAAACAATATCCAGTATTTATCATCAAAACAAAAGCTTGTGTTGTGACATAAATCTGCACTGTGATGCTGTGTCTGTGACTGCAGAGAATACAGCTTGTCACTAGAGGGAGCTGCTGGCATCTCGTTCAACTAACGATAGCAGTGACATTTACTTGATAAAACTTTCTGCTGGCTGTCAACAGACAATCATGAGTTTCTGTCTTTTTGACCACACCTATGGTATGCGCCTTAGGTCTCGGCGGTTGAGGACTCCGCGGGAGCCCGGCAGCAGTATGCAGGCCTTTAAAGATCTGCACCCCGGAGGGGCTAAAGGTCTGTGGGGTTCCCAGGCTGGTAGTCTTCAGGCTCTCCTGGCTTTGGGATGAGGCTTTGACTGGTGGAGTGGGAGTCGGGGGCCTCCCTTCTTCTGTTCTCCTTGTCGCAGACGTTGAATTTGTTCCATTTAACAGAGGTGTCGAGTCAGGCTCAGTGTGGTTACATGGTAAAACCTGGAATTGGTGCATCAGTTTTAAGCACAAAATTTGACATATAAGATGTGGTACAGCTAATATGAATAATCCCTATTTAGTACCTCTTTTATTTGAGATGGGGGGTCCTTCTGGTCCTCTACTGGACCAGGGGAATGTGACGTGTCTATTACACTGGGGCTTTTACACCCACCGGATGTGTGGAGGAAGGAGCGTACAGGGACGAGGTCCAGGTAAACCCTATTTTCAGTGTCCTGTTCTGTTGCCACTGAGTCCCTGGTGTCCTGTGCACACGGTTCATTATTTTCCTGCAGGCTGTTGTCCTCGCTGTCCGGCAGGCCGCTCTCCTCAGCATCCTGCATGAAACAGAAACAGAAAGTGGGCAGATGAGGCAATGATTATGTCAAAATGAAACAGAATATCAACACTGATGGAAGCTGCAGAATTCCAAGAAACACACCGCCTGGTGTCTGACATAAAAACCTTTACAGACCACTGATCACACCTCAAACATGTTTTACAGTTGTTAAGTTAAGCATTTATCTTATGAAATCTGAATTTCTTTTTCATAGAAAAAAGTGGCATTGAAGAAAACATGCTATTTTTTTCACATGAATATAACGTATATTTGCATACACAACTGAAGATATAAGGCAGTTTTCATTGGAGCTTGACTAATGTTGAACTACACGAAAACTGTATATATGTATATTTGATCTATTTCAAAAATCATGTTGCTTTTTCTTGGCAAATTATGCATCTGAATTTTTAAATTAACTCTACAAAACAAAAAAAACGGTTAACACTGACGGCACATGTTGATTTTTTTTTTTTTCCCTCCATGTTTTATTGAGGCTTACACTCACATCCCTGAGATAATCCTTAATAATGCATTTACCTGATTGTACTTTAGCCATACTTTCAAAAATGTTTTAACATCTTGGTGCCATGCTGAACTGCCAAATTCCATCGAATACAGTACGCTCAGATTCAACACGTGACAGACCGTACGGGTTGCAACTCCTGTGGTAGCAAGCCAAGCCTTTGTTCCTTAATTTGAAAGGCGCCTGCAGTGATTGGCTTTGATAAAATAGAGGGATAAATTTCTGTTTTGCTACTACTTGGTACTGGGTAGTGTCAGGCACTGCTCCTCAGTATGATTCCCAAGATAATCTGCTTTATTCAGATTACTCCTTGTGTTCCTAGATAGCCTGACAGATAAGCCAGTGCCCACCTCTGGGTCGGCTATAGACGCCACATCATCATACAGCTCCTCAGAGCTGAGAGCGATGGAAGATGAGTTGTTTATGTAGGTGTTTGGCTCCGAGTACCTCCTCTGCATCAAGCTACAGAGACACACAAAAGCACAGAGAGGTCTTGCTTAAATATTGCGGAGTTCAACTGAACTTCCCTTCGAGTGTAAAGGAGCGAGGATCTCACTATAAGGACGTCTTGGCAGCGCTGACGATGGTGGAGATCCTCTCAGCGTTGACGTAGTCGTATGTCAGCTCGTCAGGGTCCGTCTTGGTCCCGGTCTGTGAGAGCAGGAGGCCCAGCCAATGACCCATGTCCGCAGATGTCTTAGCCTGTCAGAGGAGAGAACAGCACAGGGACTGTTGGAAGCAGTCCGCTCTTTTGTTTGCTACAGCATACACTGCATAATTTCCCCTCCAGTGCTGCGTCCTTCAAAAGAAATTACAGTCTTTAGTCCCAGGATTTATTATCACTAACGGTGCCTGTACTTAGAAGGACACTTAACTCCGCTGCTCCCTTGGCTTGGGATTGGTTACTAAACTGCCTGAGTGTTCAGCAGCTGGGCTCACTTGACGTTTTCAAACAGACTCTAGCCGATGAGGCAGATCTTTCAAATGTGGAAGGATGTCACTCAGTTTTGAGGACAGTTCGGTTAAGAGAAACAACAGCATGAAGATTTGAAATAGATTCCTTGGCTTTGGTTACTACCTAGAAATACTGTATGCCAAATATAAACAAAAAAATCTAACCATGTGTGTCAGATAGAGACTAAACAATAAATTCAATGACCTATGACCAAATGTGTGCTGCGGCAGGGTGGTACTGGAAGCCTGATGAGGGTGTAGGATGTAGCGTTTGTCCCCAAAATCCCAGTGCATCCACACCCTGCACATACACACACACACACAAATCTTGTGCGTGTACATAAATTATATAAGCTAAGTTTGATGTCAGTGGTTTCCAGATGAGAACATGTTGGTGCATAGGATTCCTATAAGTAGCTGTTATTCCTCCGTGCGCAGAAGCAGGCTGTTATCTGAGGTAAACATCGAGCAGGGAGAGGAAACGCGCCGCATCGCGTCAGATATTATGCTCTATTTTCATTTGTCTTGGGTAAACAGTTTGTCTGGCCTGGAGTCCACCGTATCCGTCTGACACCCCCAATCCTTCCCTTTGGAGGAGGACATCCATGCAGACAATTTATTCAGCGGTGGCGGGAGGAATTCTGTGTGACACTTAACAGCTGTAATTGTATCCAGCTTTTGCAACTGCAGATCCAAGGCATTTGCAGAGATGTCGTGAAGCGGCAGGAAGAGACGTTGGTCTCCTACCTCAAGGGTCGCCAGCTGTGTGCCATCCATGTCGATCCTGAAGGAATACAGGTGTTCGGGGCTGGGGTCGGGCGAAATGCTGCAGCCCTCCAGGGTCACAGCCGGTTGGCTCACTTTGTTCTTGCCCTTGTCTTGGTAAAACCATAGCTGACCGTTCTTAATTAGACACCAGCAGGTGCGCCACTGGCTGTTCACCAACACATTGAGGCAGCCTGAAGGAGGAAACACGAGGCAACTTAATCGTAAAGGACATGTCTAGGACTTCTGAAGAAGGTGGAGGAAATTTATAAGGTGAATGCATTTTAACTTTAACCATAAGCATAATAAATGTAGTGAGAAAACTAAAGGACCTTCATCACCATCCCAAACTTGAACTTTGGGAAAAAGGCCAAGTTTGTTGTTTTTGGGTAAGTAAAATAAGGTTAAAGTGAAAAATATTGTGAATGCCGTCAATATATCAAAATGATTTGATGGGGATTTTTTTTTTTTCCTTTCTGGCTGTGGTCTTGCTACAGCGGAGCTGTAACATTAACTTCAGGCAGATGCCACACATGAACTAATATAGCAGTGTTTTTTTGGACCGGTTGTTGGAGTTGCAGCGTTTTTGTTGAATTTTGTGTATTGTCACACTATTGTAAGCCAAAAAAAAAAAAAAACAAAACAGAAGCTGAAGTACATTTTGAGGACACTGCATTGTTTACTCTGCGTGTCAAAATGTTGACAACATGGGAAAGTGTCTTCGGGATGGGGTGAAATACTGCCTCCTAGCCATTGGGAGCATGTGGCTGGTAATTAACAGTTGCACCTTTCGTGTTAACAGATTATTGATAGTTATTAGTTATATCAGAAAGCTACATTAGAAAATGTTTAGACGTTTAGTCTGACATACTGTAAATTACCCCTATCACTACATGAGTATGAGCCAATTATAGCCACAGAACAGACTAACTGTGTCAGATCGTAGCAACAGTACTTTGGGCAGTAGGTGTTTGCTTACCTGAGGTGTCCACGCATTTCTCGGGGCTCTCTAACGACGAGGGTTTCTTCTTGCCGATGTTCATTAGGTTGCTGAACATTAAACCCGCACCGTACTTTTTCTTCACTGTGGAAGGGCAAAGGCAAGAAGAGCACAGCATCAGCGTGTGTAGAAACCAATATTTGGGATGGATTCCGCCAGAAACAAAACGCCACAGGGTGGCTCACCATCTTTGCTTTCAGGCGTCTCTGCGTGGCTGTCGGTGCTGCTGCCGCTCTCTGAAGCCACCGAGAACCTCTCGCTCAGCTCTCCCTGCCAGCATTACAAATACAAATGGTAAAACTGTCAGTAATCAAAAACTCCTCAGGCCTCTTCCACAGGTTGTCCGATCGGGTACTCTAAAGCACAAACCTTTGTACAAATGAGCCTCGGGGAGTCAGACACAGAGTGCTGGGGGTCACAGCTTTCGGCTGGCCTGGGACTGATTTCCTGAATCACCTAATGAACAAAGAGGGGGCCTATTAATGGCACCATCAAAATATACGCGTCAACGATTCAAATGAACGATTCAAATGAATTACCTTCAGCCACTGCTCGGTCTGCTCCTTGCTCTGTAGAGCCAGCACGATGGCCTCCCCTCCCACTGGAATGATCTTCAGTTTGTGCTCTTTCCTCTTCAGCTGCTTCTCCTTGTAGACCACGCTGCAGCCCAGCAGACTCACGTCCAGCAGAGGAGTCTGCTCCTTGGAGCTCTTGTAGCACTGAGAGAGGCACAGATACGAAATACATCGTTGAAGGCCAAGTGGGACGTTTGGGAGAAGTTTTGTGTTACGAGAGACTGTGAGAATAACTTTTGTGAGATAATTACGGGTAACGGTTGGTTCTAGTACTGAACTTTACTGGTCTGGGTTGACACGGGTTATCAAAACTGAACCTGTGCGTGACTCTGCTTTGATGAGAAGGACTCAGCAAATCCCAGTCAAGCACACAGTACGTTAAAACTAATCTGACGCTGGCCTGTACTTTAAAGTACTGAGGTCATTCGGGAGCGTTCACTTTCTGCAACAGATATTTGACATGTAAAAGTGAAAACACAGAGGTGAGATGCGTAACATTACAGTTTTGAGATGCACTTCCAAAAACTAAGCAGGGGATCGCAGCTGCCCTCTTTAAAATTTGTAAAACTGTAACGAATGGCACTTAGTATATTTATCCAAAGAACAGCTTCTGTGAATCTCTTCAGAATGCCAGCTCTGTTTCAGTCTGCAGTTAGTGAATTTCTGACCACATGGGGGCAGCACTGCAAAATGAAATCGATATCACAAAATTGGCGTATTAACACCCAGCTGGCATTGCAATGTTTATTAACACGTAAATTAAGATCATTGATGTAAGTCGATTTGCTGTTGAATTTGGTTTCACTTTTGTGCAGCAAATTAGTGTTGATATTGCGACGTCCTCTGTTTCAATATATGTGAATTAACATTTTGCAGGTAGGATTTCAAAGTATTGCTTAGAGCCACGGCTGCATCTATGACAGTTAATTCTTCTCTAAGTGTTGGAAAGAACGCTAATTTAAGCGTTTGCCAAATTGTTTAACTAGCATACTGAGAGAAACGCAATTTCAATCCTCTGTATGTGCCGAACATGTGGCAGAATTGACAAATAAAGGTACTTTGACTTTGACAGTATTTGACATTTTTGGCTCCTTGGCATGGGGCAGCTTTCTCATCATTCTCAATGAGGAGAGAACCATATATCCTTTGATATACTGTATGTGTTTTCAGGTTAATTTATCGGGTTAAGGACAACACGTGAAAATAAAACCTGGAGTTTCATTGTTCATGCAGAGGTACCCACGATTTTAAGAAATACAAAAAGAATCATCATAGATGAGCTTGTCGCTCACAAGCTTGGACAGTCTCGTACGCACTAGCAGGCGATGGTCTTTGATGACACAGAGCTGTTTGGCCCACTGGCCCAGCCACTTCTTCCTCCACAGGAAGGCGCAGATCCGCGAGTCCTTCATCAGCTCGATGGACGCCTCGGCTGACGGCCACTGGTGCTGCGCTGACGGTGACTTTCCTCTGCTCACGTCCTCCTCATCGTAGGACTCATACGAGCTGCTGACGGCCTCCCCGTCATCTGTGGAACAAAGATCGGGAAAGTGATGCTGCAAGTGAAGATATCAATGGATGGAGGTCACATGAGTGGCAGTGACACACGTTGCACTGTTACATGAGTTTAAAGGACCAAATGATGTCAGTGCTTGATTTTTTGACCTTGACAACCTTGGATTTCCTGTAGTTTGTAAAGACAGTGAGCTGCTTAAGCACATGATGAAAATGACAACAGACAGAGATATGAAAAAGAACATTATAAAATCGACAGAATGGGATTTATTCATGACTCTTGTCACAAGTCCTGGTCATGCTGGGGAATGAGCACCAAGCACATGCAGGCCGGGCTGCAGATTCTGCCATTTGCCTCAAGCAACTGCAGCGCCAGCACATGCTACACATGAACACGCACACATCCATCAATAGAGAGGCAGCTACCCCTGTTGATAACAGCATAGACCACACTGTCAGAGCGCTGCACTCGCATCCAGGGCCCCGACAGGAGGCCGAAACAGTCCAGATCTGCACCGCGTCAAGGAGAGGGAGAAGAAAATTTTAAAGATTGGGGAAAAAAGTAAGTAAAAGTAAAAGTAAGACTATGTTAAAACAGGACAACAAATGAAAACTTAAAATTAGACCACTGTTCCAAACATAACTGATTGAAAAATCCACAGGTCGCCTTCCTATTGAAAAATGACGCACGAGGATCCCAGAAGTGAGTTTAATTAACCTCATTTGGCAATGTCAGCAGTGTGTGTATGTAGTATGGCATCACTTGCCAATAACATTATTTATGATATCGGACATGTTTAGGTGAGTGTGTGAACAATATTAACATACAGTTCCTGCGTCCGACTGTAGAATTACTGCAATTAGACATATTCACCGCAGCCGACATGTAAATAAAGTTACTGCACCAAAAGGTCTGTTGTAGCATGTTGCTGTAAGGTTTTCTCTCGAGTCCTGACTCAAAAGTATGACTCAGGCCTTGCAGTGCAGGGAACCTCTGTCTCAGAAAACTGCACATTTGTCCTGTTGACAGCACAGAGCAAGTTTGACTGTGAGGTCATTTGTTTTCACTGTGGATTTGTAAAGAACACAAGAGGGCAGAGGATGTGGCATTTATAGCAATTTGTTTTAGTTGGAAAACAACAAAAGATTGCCAGGTGAGCTACATGATGACACAGCTTCAGATGAAGAGTGCGAGGGATTCCTCTGCACAGGATTGCCTCTTTCACAAATCTTGCCATTGCCGCGGATCCCCTTTGCATTAGGATGGTGACATGCTGTGAACCAGGTACAGGGAAGATGGCTATATTACTGAGTTTTCTCACCATTGAACGTTTCCTCATAGGGCTGCGCCTCCTCATAGTAACTCTCTGATGTGTCTGTACAGGTTGGAGCAGGAATTGGAAGTAGGGGGAACGGTTCCTGACTCACCAGACCCTGAATGATGAGAGGAGGAGGGAGACAGAAAACAGGGGGGTGGGGGAAAATTCTGTTTTTTATCTATCAGCTTGATTTCAGTGAGTAATAACCACGTTCATAACAGTCATTTTCAGTAACTTCACTGAGGAGGAAGATGGCACTCATAGGGTTGAGTAGTATGGCCTTAAAATCTGCTTTTTCGAGGCATTATCACGATACATCAAATATATCACAATATTTCCGCTCAAAAGCGCTTCATAAATGCTAGTACTGAGCATTACAATCAAATATTGCTCATTTTGGTGACGCTTACTATAAAGGTGCATTAATTAACTTTAGTTAATGCAGCAATAAGCATTTACTAACAGTTAATTAACGTGCCAACTAATCATTTACTAATGGTCGTCATGTTAATTAAGGCTGATTCATACTGATTCATACATTATTCAATAGTTTTCAACCACTCTAACAAGTGATGCTTAAGGGACATGTCACAAAGTGTCACAAGGAGCATTAATAAATGTTTAATTCACATTAATAAATGCATTATTAGGGTTAGAGTTAGGTATCTGTCTGTGTGATTCTTATTGTATTATTCAACTGTTAATGGCATTACCGTGTTAACTGTTATTAGTGCAGTTAGAACATATTGAATAAGTACCTTAGTTAACTTTAGGACTGTTAGAAAGCAATTACATGCTTATTACTGCATTAACTAATGTTAATTAATTTACCTTTATTGTAAAAAGTTACTCACATTTTTGACCACATATCTTGATATCGATACTGCAACAATATTGTAAGGATGACTATTGGCGCTTCAACAAAATATTAACACAATGAGATTTTTAATGAATAATCATCAATAATGTGGAGTCATTGGAAGAAAATGGGTGAAGGCGAATATCGGTCGGCAGCACACAAAAAAATGACATAATTTTACTGTAATTAAATCTTTAAGGGACTTCACGTTTATATATATACCTGCAAGTACCACATATATTGTACATTACAGGTCATCCTTATTATCATGTTCACTAGTCAACTTTTTTCTTTTCAGAATCAGTGTCTTTTTATCCAAGTGCCCTCATGAAAAATAAATATATGGTATGGAATCTATAGGCAGTGAATACATGTAGCAGTAGGTGTCTTCAAAATGTAATAGTGAGGAAATTTAAAGTAGCAGAAAAATGGAAGCACTCAAGTAAAGTACGAGTACCTTGAAATTGTACTTGAGCGCAGTGCCTCAGTAGGTGTGCATTATTTCATCGGACATATGACTATATCCAAAATCTCAGATGATATAGAGTCTATTCTCATATCATGATAATAATATCCATCATATGAATATTGCCTGGACCTACTCTAACCCCCCCTCAGGCTGAACTTGTGTCAGCTCCAGCTGTCATATCAGGAATAAGTAGGAAATTCCTCCTGTAACCAATCCTCATCTGA
>KV751339.1:3961604-3977128 GCA_001698575.1 Mola mola
GGAAAAGAGGAAAAGAGGGCGCACAAGTATTTTTATGTGTGTGTGTGTGTGTGTGTGTGTGTGTGTGTGTGTGTGGGGGCTCTGTGGCTTTCCTGAAATCAATCACCAGTCTGGCTTCACTTCTGTCTTCTTCCCAATCTCCTGTGTGGTACAGGCTGCCTGTGTCTGTTGTCCCACACTGCTGGAAAGCACCAGACTCTCTGCTGCCCGGCTGATAGAATAAGCCCCAGTTCGTTTAATAATAACTGCATTATTTTAATAATCCGCCGAAAAAAAGTTAATGGGCAGTGCCATCCGAACACATCCGTCCTGACTTGATTTTTTTTTTTTTCTTTCTGTCAAATGTTGGATGGTAAGTTGGGATTCTTGAAATTCCAAAACCTTTAAACAGTACGCCTGTATGGGTACGTCACATTCAAATGCTGCAGAAATGCAAATATCCAGCAAACATTAACAATACCTAACAATCTCCCATTTGTATAGAGTGGCGAGCAGTGTGGTTCTTTTGGCCGGGTCTTATCTAGACTACCTTACCTCATCTGTTTGCGTTTCATTACCTGTCAAATTGCTAAGTTTTACTGAGAAAAGTCTGGTACGACATCATACATAAACATGCTGTAAGTTCTCAAGAAATTTCTGAGAAAGAAAGAAAGAAAATATTTCAGAGACGTAGTCCCATTTTTTTTTTTTTTTGATACATTCCTCTTTGGTATTGTGAAACCGTGCACGGTGGCCACTCTGGAGCCAGCTGCAAGACGTTGTGTTCACACACGTCTTTGTGGGACATCCTCTGTGATAGTCGCACGATCAGATGGTTATGTTGCATCCGCTGACAGCTCACGTCCTGTGTGGGATTCTCCTGAAACTGTGACCACAAGGCTCAAGCTCTCTCGCACCAGTGGTAGTGTGTGTATAAAATGGCAGCCGCTCACCTGTGTCCTGCTACGTCATGACAAAGCCCCTCAAACATATTCTGCTGCTTCCATCGAAGATGAAATCTATGCATTCTTTCCAGCATAAAAACAAGGTTGGTTGAAGAAGAGGAGGATTCCAAAGATAGATTATCCCGTACACTTCTCCCTTGTAGCGATTATTATGTAAAAGTAATGCATATATGTCCTTCATGTGGCACATACAGTATATGGGATAAGTCAGCTGAGGACACAGCTCATATATTCATGTTGCAGAAGTTTTTGTCACGTGAACTCTCTGAAACCCCACGAGCCAAAGAACAAAAAGGCCATTCCTTAACTAACGCTAACGTTTCCTCCCACTACTGATACGAACACGCTGAATTTATTCCTTCGTTTTCACTGTACTCTCCCCCAGGGCTGCCACATACCCTGCAAGATCAGAGAAATCCGAAATACAACCCATAAGCAGAAGAGCTCCATTTATCATGCAAGCCATGCCCGGGGGGAGGCCCGCTCTGTGGAAAAGTATGAGCTTTCACAAAGTCCAACATCTTGAAGTAACTCATAAGGTCTGAGTTTGCTTTTTTCTTTTTTTAAAGGGTGGAGATCAGTTGGTCAAGACTGCTTAGTGTCTCTTCAGGCCAGTGACGCTACATACAACAAAAGCTTCCCTCCCTCCTAATGAAACCAACTCTGGGAGTCTGATCATGTTTCTGCGTGGGTGCTCACTCTGCGTAAGAGGAAACTGAATCCAACAAAAGAGAGAACAAGGCAGTGTCATATTGCATCTGGTGTTTACCGACCTCTGAGGGGTCTTCAGACAATATGGTGGCGACAGATATATGGTCTCAATTCAAATTTACAAATCAGCACTGAAAAGAAAATCATATTTTTCTGTTTGTATAAAAATCAAAATTTCTGATGTGGGAATCCCCTTTTATTTTTCATTCCTATCGCACATCTAACCCCTTTCAACTAATACATCTCAGATGCCGTGAGCTAGAACAAAACATGCACTCACAGTGGTGACGATGATGCCTTGTTTGGGTGATTAGACCGCATGCCAGAACGTGGAGGAAAGATCCACAGAGAAATGTGTAATCGCTGCAGTTTGACGAAGGTAACAGCAGTTTTACACAATGGGGCTCTTGGGGATTTTTCATAACGCAAGGATCAGCAAACACAGGTGCCAGAATATTACATGACTTACAATTTTCCCATGTTAATATGGTGCAATGATGTGATATTCAAGGGGGGGGGGGGCATGTGACCAAATGAAACCTGAAAAGGCTAAACTTATTTGACAGGCTAAAGACAGACTTGTTAAACATCGGCAAAACTGATAACACAGCAAACCGCTGCATTCCATTGGGGTGGAACATACATTTCTATAAGATATATATATACATACACACAGACACACACACACATATACAGTATGTATATACAGTATATATATATATATGTGTATATACAAATTTCTGAAGGACAATATCATCAGTCACATAACATTACAGATGTAAATTTCTAGTGCAAAAGGTTAAATTTTCATATTTTCTATATATATTACAGATAAAGTGAAATATGTTGAGCCTTTCGTTCTTTAAATATTGATTTTATGACTTATACAGTTAGAGTGAAATAGTCTAATATTTTTAGAAGCAGACCGTAATTATCAAAATCAAAATAATAAAATGTGTTTAACGAAATAAATGAAATATTCTTTTTCTTAAATAACACTGAAAAACCAAGTCTTATGGACTGTAAATAAAAATGAATGACACGAGAGCGTTTCAAGCGGGAAGCCAAAGCATCTCAATCACCACCCCCTGGTGGCTGGCTGCTGTATAGGTCATAAGTCCCTACTCATCCTTTATTTCTGGTAGGATTCGACTTGTTTTAATAAATTCCTTCACAGAAATCTTTCAGGCTGTTGTTCCAAAAAGTCCAAATAAAAGACACATTTAGATGGGTTGTCTGTGAGGAAAATGAGAACCCCAAACTGGCTTGAACAGTTGGCTAGAAGAATCTGTAGCCTCAATAGAGGATTGAACGAGCTGCTTGGACTAGGATTACGGGACATGAATTTCAAGTATCGATTGATTTAAAGAAGGGGAAAAATAATTTGCTGTCATTGATGCTGCCCTCTCCCAGCCCCCCTGCCATGGTAAGTACTGTTATGCAACGTATGTTCTGCATGTGATTTAGAGTCAGTCTGCTCAATAACCTGGGAAAACAAACATATTTCTCATAACTCTGATGATTCGGGTGCTCATTTTCCTTATCAATCCAGTTTCAATTATTTATTTGATGCTATAAAAGCAGGGTGAAACATTATAATTAACAGCTGAGCTCTGCTTGTGATTGGGTGGGCGGGTGTAGAAGTACTGGAGGTGGGAACTTGATACTATGGCGCTTCTTCAAGTTTGTTACTGACCCTGTATGATGTCACCAATTCAAAATAGCAGCACTCCTATCCCGGATTTTTTGGCGTCATTTTTGAGTAATGGGAGGAGGCAGAGACACGTCTATACATCTTTATCTACAATGACCTCCGCGATCAATCACAGCACGGACTAGCATGCTATAAAATAAAACCAATATAAAATACTACACGTTTGGTGGTGGCAAGATGTATTTTCATATATTTAAAAGAAATTATGCTGTATTATAAGCAGTTATTATTAGTGAGGTGTGTAAAGGTGAGTGTTGGTAACCATAATGTAATCAGTCAGCCTCTAGTTTACAACTAACCAGGAGCTTATGTCATTTTAATGAAGATTCATGTCTTTAATGTTTGACAACTGCAGGTATAATGCAGCAGAAAGAGTTTGGAATGTTTATGATGACACGTGAATGCTCACGTAACACATTATAGTTCAGGTATTGACTGAAAGTGTCACAACATGCTTTCATAGGCAATGAAGTTTCATTAATTGACATTTAAAAAAAATATTTTTAAGGATTTTAATGTGGGAATTTCAAGTTTTTGCTCAAAAAAACCCCCCAAAAAAACCACATTTTGTTATTTTACATCATACACATCTGGAGGGACAACAAAAAAGGCACAACAGGACACTTAATTGCTTTTTCGTTTAGTCCAAGGCGACAAGATGAATTACAGAGGAGCAGACTTGAATCAAGGCAGTGTCACAATAATGTAAAACAAACAAACCTTTGAATCAAAAGATCTAATTAAATGTTTGTCACAGATTTCATTTTTGATGATGAATTAGCTGTCGTGTTTTGGATGTGTTATGACCAAAAACAAAACTGAATCTATTTGACCGACCGTTAAAGACATTTTTCTTCAGTGACCTCAGATGTAAGAGAGACAGCTACATAAGCTCGTTGTCTGACAGAACCATCTCATAAAACGCTGATTCCTCTGAGTAAAAGACTGTAGAGTATGTCATGCACACACACACACACACCCACACACACACGACACACAGCACTGTCAGTGTAAACTGCTTCAGAGTGCGCAGAATGCTGCAGTTCAGGCATCTGTTATTAATTAAAACAAAGGGCCAGGCATTCCAGAGTGCAGCAGCCCCCCAGACCGCCCACCCAGCCTTATCTCTGGCTTCTTTTTCTCTCTTTGTTACACTCCCATCCTAAAGAAAAACTATCTCTGCCTGTTGTTCGGTCCAAGGCTAAAGAGGAGCGCACTGAGCCTCTCCGCAGACCACCTGGACCGATCTAAAACAGAAGAACATGTCAGATGTGCCTCTCTTTTTTTTTTCTTCCCCCCCAGAAGACTTTGCAGTCACTTGAGCGGCTTGCACTTCTCACAGACACGCTCACCACAGAAACATCGGGGAGAAGGAATGGACTGAGGAGTCTGAGTATAAATAACAAAGTAAGGGGAAAGGGCTGGTGGAGGAGGAACTGGGGTGTGGTGGAGGGGCTTTGACTAAAGAGTGGGAAAAATAGCCCAAAAACGAACAGTCAGAGGAACATGGAAAATCCCTGGTTCCCATGCCAAGAATCTGAAAACACACACATACACATACACTCCCAGCATGCTCTGGGAGCTCAGAGCAGAGGAGAAGGTAATGATAAAAATAATCGGAGTGGCTCAGCTTTGGAACGCCAGATTTTTGGGAAGAACATTCTGGGCCTCTGCTGGATCACTGGCAACATGGCTGGTATGTTTTTGGTTGAAGTCACCTGAAATGATTTCTATTTGAAGCATGAACAAAATTTTCTTTACAAAATCCCTCTTTGTGGGGTGGGATAAAAAAGTTTTTCCACACGATTGTGCACATACTGTGCTTATTTTTTCCATTCCTCTGTCTCCGTGGGAACGCATTAACCTCTTTAAATACTTCAAATTTTTGTATTGAATAAATTGTTGTGATTGAAAAGCATACATAAAACTTAAATATTTGCATAAAAGAAAAATGGACTTGATGGGGGAATGCCGGCACGCTGTGTAAACCTGAATTATTCGGCAATTACTTAGGATAGCCAATTATGATGCGGTTGCGATAATCAGCAGTTGCCAGCAGGCAGATCACTGCTCGATGTGCATGTCAACAGTCCTCCTTTCCCTGCCTGACACTGACAAGTGGCGCAGCTGCTATCTATAGTTCAACTCTATTTTCGGACCACGCAGACGGGACGCAATGGAACCCTACAAATCTTTATTTACTGTCAAGCTGAGGGGGAAAAAATGACCAATCTGCACTTGACTCACATGCTGTATTGTCACTTCGGTGTCTGTTTTAGGAATTAAAAAAAGCCCTGGGTTTAAGAGATCATGGAGGTTCCTGAAGGCATGGGACTCGCCCCAGATATTCAAGCAGAGGACGCAGTCCTTGATCTGGAGCACCGAGACCACCCGGCGGGCTGGCTGAAAGTGAGGGTGGAGGATTGCTGCTTCACTGTTGAGCGGGCCTTGCTGGCGAGGCACAGCAACTACTTCCGCGCTCTCTTCCACTCTGGGATGGTTGAAAGCCACCAGGATGAGCTCTACCTCAGGGGAGGAGTGCGTGCGAGGGGTTTCCTGATTGCCCTGGCAGTCTGCAGGGGAGAGGTCCCCGCCTTCAGTGACCCAGAAGAGCTGGTAGAGGCTGTGGAGTGTGCTGCTTTCCTGCAGATTACGTGTTTGGTGCAGCGTCTCTGTGACATCATCGACTCGGACAATTGCCTCTTGCTTTTCCACGCGGCCTCCGTTTTTGGGTTGCATTCACTCTTCCACAATGCCGCTCTTTTCCTTTGCGATTCTTTTGATGACTTGAAGGAAGCAGCGGAGAGCTCACTTCCTCAGGACCTTATTGAATATTCCCAATCCTTACCTCCTGCTTCTTACGTTGCCATAGGTACCCACTCGCCTTCCATGGAGCTGCTGCATGACTCCTTCAGGGTTGTGAGCTACCTTGACGAAATGGAGGGAGACTGGAAGCATCTGACAAACCTCCCAACTCTCTGCAGCACGTCCATGGCTGGAGTGGCAGTGCTTGACAATCGGCTGTATATCGTCGGGGGGGTTCATGGTTACGGCAAAGATACAGTGGACGGCGGCTACTGCTACGACCCAGAGTCAGGGGTTTGGACTGCTCTTCCTGGTCCCCAGCAACCAAGATTCAACTTCACCCTGCTGGGGCACAATGGACGACTCTACGGCATCGGTGGGGAATTCCAAAGACGGACCGTTTCCACAGCAGAGAGTTACAACGTTGAGAGGGGGGAGTGGACGTTCATACAACATGCGCCGAGACCTGTCGGATCTGCGGCCTGCGCTGTAGCAAGGCGGCGGATTTTTGTTTGCTTCTGGAAACCTCCAGACACCACCGACATCTATGAGTACGTACCAGCAGAAGATGAGTGGAGGCTTGAAACCGCCATGATCAAATCCCAAAGCTACGGCCACTGTATGGTGGCTCACAGGGACAACCTGTACGTAATGCGGAATGGGCTATGTGACGACTTCCTGCGCTGCCTCATGGACTGCTACAACATTACCACCGGCCAGTGGACAGCCATGCCCGGACATTACATCAACAGCAAAGGGGCGCTGTTCACCGCAATGATAAGGGGGGACTCGGTGTTCACAGTGAAGCACATGCTAACTCTCGTATACACCATCACTGGAAATGGATGGAAGCCCTGCAGGCAGATGAAGGGATTTCCAAAGAGTGGTTCACTGTGGACGTGTTTGCTTAGAATTCCCAAGACGGGCCCGGTTACACCACAGCTGGAAGCAGAAGGGAAGAAAGAAGAAATGTCTTTGCCAGTCACATCCGAGGGATCTGTGGAAGCCTCGCCAGAACTGTGACATTACTGTTAAACTGAAAGAGAATCTCATGTTCTTTGGGGGTTTCTGAACTAGAATGGCAATTGCAACAATCAAGATTCTGCCATAGCGACACCGATGATGATCATTTATTCACTTTCACATGCACTCACACACACAAACAGTAACAGTGCACACGTGCTAAACGTTTGTTCTGATCAGCAACAGCTGCTACTGTAGTTTATACTACTGGAGGCCACTGTGTACGTGTATGTATGTGTGTGTGCGTGCGCAGAGTTCAAAGACACTGACGGGATGTTCTAAACCTCTCATTCTCTCCCCTTTTTCCTGAATTCACACTGGGCCAATTCAGGAGCCACCGGCCTCCCAGTCAACATAAAAGACACCACTGCGCTCTCTCACACACCCTTGGATACTCATTTCGCCAGGTTTGCTGCCTCATGAGAAATTAAATACCTGTTTCTGTGGGGGAATATATTTCAGACGGCCTCAGGCTTGTGACTCTGAGGGCTGTGGGAAAGGTTTTTGGCTTGTGTGACCATGGATTGCATTTGTTTTTAGTACATTAGAAACCAAGGAAATTCTCTGGCAACATGTGCTATCAATTAGCAGCAAGTTGTTTTAATACGTACGGTGTGTTGCAATAAAAATGTTCTTACTGGTACAAAAGACAAAAATTCTATCAATTACATATAAAGTTTGAATTTGTCTTTGGGCTCCCTCTGAATAACATTGAATAACATTATTTCAACTGAACTTTCCCATGTAATGGTCCCTATTGGATTCGATTATTCTGTCACCATTCCCAGCACAATGGCAAAGGCCCAGAAACTGCATGTGTTAAGCCAAATCATTTCGTGTGATAATCCAGGCTGATGAAATCGGACTCAGATCACTCACCGCTCTAGGGGGCGGAAGGTCCGGAAGACTCTTCTGTGGGACAGGGACATATTTTGCTGCTTTCCCGTTGACCAGGGCATCTGATCTGTTATCTAGGTCATGAAAATATCATGAAAGGTCAGTGAGTGCAGATGGCTCAGGACATTAATACTGAATAATAATGACTCCATCATGCAAGTCTGAATTCTGCAGTGTTTATTTCCAGGTGTCCAGATGTCTCCTTTGTATACCCCAGACCCTGACTGTGACCACAGACCCTTCATTGTCAGATTATAGTCACTACAAAACACAAATTATTTGGAAGCGTTTAATTGCAATTCTATTACGCAAGACATCCGATGATTCAGTAAAGTGAAAAAGACAGTTTGTTAGTACATTTGTCCTTTCATTAACAGCTATCTTTGCTTAAAGCACAGGTCTAAAGAGCTGAGCAGTAGGCGATTGGCACAAGACAAAAAAAAACAACAGGAGAGTCAGCCAGGCTGTTTTCATTTCCGTATAAATGTGTTAATCATTGAGAGGAGCTGATTTTGTTACCTTTGGACAAAGTCAGGCTAGTCTTTTCCCCCTGCTGCAAGTCTTTACGCTAAGCTATGCTAACACTCTGGAGGCTGTAGCTTAATGTTTAGCAAAGAGATAGTAAAGTACGCAAAGAGGGTGGCATGAATGTTATCTTCAGGAAAGCAAATAAACATTTAGGTTAGAGAACCAAACTAATGCTGTTGATAGCAGAAAGTGGCCACACGCAAATGAAAACAAAATTTCTAGTGCCACAAAATTGCTTTTTTGCTCTTTCTTATCGTGTTAACCTCATCTGCTTGGTGACAGAATGATGAGTATATCACTGTCAATGCTTTTGACATGGGCATTTTTAACCGCTTCCTCTACCCCTTCACCTCGTTTCTACATGGGTGCAAACTGACCCAGGGTCAGCACAGAAACAAGCTTTTTTCTTTAGACATTTCTCTGTTTATCTTTATCTCAGAGCCTCTGGACTTCAGAACATTAACTAGAATTTCCAGTAATCTACTTTTGCTGTAGGTCAAAGCCTTCTTGCAACATCATGTGGATCGCCAACGCGCAAACCTGCCAGGTTCGCCAACAGATTGTGCTTGTGATAAGATAACTATTTCTTTTTTATTAAAAAATGTTTTACCCCGACCTAACTTTAGAATATTAAATGTCTTTCTCATGCATGTTAAAATAAAATGTTCAGGTTTCCCACACAGTTAACGATTAGGACCTGTCATTTCTCATAGCTCAGCCCCCACTTTCCATCGGTCTCTGTGACAGCTTGTGGCTTCGCTTGAGACACTGCTGAAAATGTGTGAGTTAAGTCGAGTGCACAATGAAACCACATTCTTCAACTCTGTCCAAACAAAACAGGTCACTCTCAGATGGTGAGCAGCTACGAAGAAGCAGACAGGAAATGGGGGTGAGAGCTAAAGGAAGGGAGGAGGACACTGCTTGTGGCAGCACATATTCTGTCTGCTATTTACTTGAGTCACGTCAAATTAAGCATCATTTGCAAAAGCACAAGTATGCACTTATGTTTGACCGATTGAGACATCCTAAAAATACCAGCAGGAGCTCTTTTTTTTTTCTTCAAATGTGGTTCCAGGTTGCAAATCATTTCACAAAAAATATACTTTGCAGAGACAATGTATCCCAAAGCGAGCTCTGGTATTCTCAAATCCAAACCCCAGTTGTTGGTCTTTTTAACTAAACTAAACTTTCACCGAATACATCGATATTTTAAATTGCTTAAGCATTGAGTTGAGACGCTTGAACTGTTTACCTCAAAAGGGCTACACGGTACAACTGCACTGTGCAAGAGGAACTACCCTCGAAGTGTTATTGCAAGCGCCTGGTAACATGGCTTAGAGTGAAACACAGGTAGGTTTCAAGTCAATTAAACTGTTTTCCGTTGTCTGTAAAAGACAAACTAGTTTCAGTAGATTTTTTTTCCAAAATATCTATTTCATGCTGGCAATCTGCTTTATGATCAAACATCATTTTGGGATAAAACTACCGGAATGCATTTGTCTTTCAACCTGCCCAGTGCTGTTGCACTGTATAGCCTTTTCAAAGTAAATGGTCCCAATGACTTAACTCCATTCTGGAGTATTTTCAAAAATGTATCTATGTTGTGACAGTTTAGAATTTAAAGAACAATGAATACTGCTTAGATTATAAAAATAGTTCTCCTTTGAGGTTGAATATCATAATTATCATATATTAATAGACTCCTACAAGCAAGAAATATGACGTTTCGCACTAAACCTTATTATTTCAAATAGTCTATGAAACACTCTGACGGAGCGTGAAATGGTTAGGAACTATGATGCGTGACTAGGAAATATGAAACCTAACCCTAACCATAATATAATCTGATTAAAATGAAAATGTTCATCAATTTGATGGATGTCCTCTACAGCCAAGCCAACTCTCTGTATCGCTCGACGATGCTTTGAGCTACATGGCCTTTAAGCACCCTTTAATTAAAGTGTCACATCTTTCACTTTATAGATTACATTTTAGCTACTTTTCAGAAAATCATCACCATAATTTTGACACTTGAGTCTTCGTCCCACCTTTGTCGTCTTTGTCCTTCCCGCCAACGATGACTTTGTTCATGTAGATATACTCCTCATCTGAACCTGTGTGGAGACAGTGATGGGTGGTTAAGTGCGTGCTTCTTCGACACAGACAATTTTACTCTGTGGACGCAAAATGTAACAATGTGTTAACCTGAAGAAACAAGAAGGAGCCACTGGTAGACAAATACTTACGATAAATAATACCATGTTTTGGTTTTCGGTGGCATTTGTTTTTTTTCCTGTTAGTAGGATTACACAAAAACCACTAGCTCAATATTGGTAAAGTTTTCATCCTAGGTGTGTTTCGCCCCAACCTACAACTGATTAGATTTTGGTGGCCTAAGGTCAGAATTAAGGTTGCTCAAAGGTAAAATTAACTCTATATACACCGAGAGGTGCAACTGGTGTCATTTTGTAGCACTGGCTACAGATGATTAAGGGGAAATCACATGTTTGAAACTATCCCAAGAGGGAACTTAAATAGAGAGGTCTAACTGGTGTCCATCAAATAGCCAGAATCAGCTAGCTCTGTTGACGTTCATGTGTCACCCATCAGGTGGCACCAACAAGAGCTCTTTTTTTTTTTTTGCACCTTGGCCCAAAAATCACACTTAGGAATCAAAAACAAACACTAATCCAATGTGTTAGAAAACTGAAACGTGAGCTCATAGAAAAAAATAACGGACCATTAAAAACATGATTCATGATAGTAATAAAAGGAGGATTGCCGTTCAAATTGCTGTATCTCTTTAACCATTGCACACTTGTTGTAGGACAGAGGAAAACACCGGTTCTGCCTGAGAATAATTCGTCCTCAAAATACATTTCAGTTTCAGAATCTTAAAGAAATAAGATAGACCTCTCCGTGTACTGTACACAAAGCAACTAAACTGCTTTTGAAGGAATTTAAAAACTTTCATCATGCAGGCCAAGAGTCTGGGATTAAAGGGAAACTCAAACAAGCGGCCTGTTGTGCGGACAGATGGGCCCGTGGTCGACACCCACCCTCACTGTGACTTCCATTCATCAGACAATCAGAGAGCTCCTTGCCTGCACAGATAGAGCACTGTGCCACTTCTGTCTGTGAAGTTCCGGAGATCGTACAAAGTTTACATCATGATAAAATTATGGTTGGTTTAGTATGACAACAATAAAAGCACGGAGATTAGGAGCTTAAGGGCTGCCACTTGAGACTGAACTCCACTTCCTTTTGCACTCCAGTGTAAATATTTACGGGGTCAGACTGAGCCACGGCATCATTTAGGCAGCAGATGATGAAACCTCATGTCATACGCTTGTGCTGAAGTCAGCTTAGTGCGAAAAGGACTGTTTGGTTTAATGTCAGCCTTTACACGGTCAGGTAATTACAAGCTGTGAAAGACATGCCCGCGACAATGCCACATAAACAGTCAGAACAAAAGTCTCCAACAGTAAAGCCAGCGGGTCGCTGTAACCCGTTCTGTTCCTGAGGTGCAGAACAGTTTTATGGAAGGTTGTTACGATCAAATATTTTGGCTGACTTAGATTACGCCCTGAAAGGAAATCAAACCAAAAGTCTTACAATACTCAGGAGAGGGGCTCTCTTTTGAAATGGATCTCGCTAGGTGAAACCAAACGACAGAAGAATAAAACAATGTTTTGCCTGTACAGTAAAAACAGATTTTTCGGGGAACAGAGTTTGACTAGCTATTTATAAAGTACTGTTCAAAGGAAGTGAGCGTCCCCAGAGGATAAATGTAGCTTCGGAAAAATGATACAGCTTGGAGCCAGGAGAGGAAGTACGAGGAGACGGGTACAGGACCTGAACATGGAAAACCATGACTGCTTGTGTGTGTTGGTGTGTGACAGAGAGGAAGTTTTTTTGTTTAGTCTTTTTTTTTTTTTTTTTAAATCCAAAAATCACAGCAAATGTTGCAGAACCGGGTCACTGAAACCAAACATGGCGATGCAGAGCTGAATAAAGAATAACGAGCTAAACGAACAGCAGCGATTCCGTTTCTCTGCCAATTAAAAACACACCTATAGGGGCTGAGGCTCGGTCTACTGGTCCACATCGTAACTGACTGACTTCTCGGCCACCATAAATCACATCGGCCCACCAGCAGCTGCCACATTTTCCTGCTAAGTGTCAGAGCCAGTGAACAAGAGCAACAAACATGTCTTCAGCTGTTTGACAGGATTCATTAACAGGCTGCGTATCACTTCAGAATGAAGTACAAAACACTATTTTGGATTATAGCATGCTTTTAAGTGTTAAAACATAATGATCCACAAATGATTGGACATTAATCTGGTAATTTGGCAAGGGTAATAACTAATGCAGGCAGAAATATGCAGGCAGAAATATTAAATCCAGCTGCTACAATGTAGTTTTCAGCCGCCAAAATGGGATGAACGGTCCTAAATCTACTTGTTAATCGATGCCTGCAAGAGTATAATTATTACATGGCGTTTACGCAGAGTTTAAAAAGCATAATAATACCAGAGTGGATTGCTTGATAGCTTTGCCAAACAATGTAAGCATAGTAAATTGTGGGAAAAGCAGAGCATGATGATGTTTCACAAGGTCAGTCTTGAGCTTTGGAATGTTCAATTATTGTTATTTGTGCTTAAACCTCAAACAGCGCAGTCAGGGATAATACAACGTAAATTAACTTTCATCCTGTACCTCTAATGACTTAACCATGACCTAGCAAGTTAAATGTGTCACAAGGGCTTGTCTATAATATATAATTAAACACATGATTTTCTGGAGTTTGGACTCAAAAAATAACTCTTCAGCTTCCTTCACAGGAGATAGACATCAATTCTCAACAGGCAGGATTTTTTCACTCTGATAAACGATTGTGTTATAGTGAAATGAGCAAAGGCAGGAGAAGTACATTCAGACATCTTGACAAGAAAACATTAGTTGTAACCGACTCTGAACGCTGCGAAAACGAAGCAGTTGCTCTAACTTAAAAAGGTTAAGTTTTCCAGGCGACCTTGAAATTTTTAACATTGTGAGGCAGCCGTGGCACAACCCTTTCAATCCAAAAAAATAGTTTATTTTTTTTACTTGATTATTTTAATCATCAATCTGCCAATTATTTTTACAATTTAGACCAGGGTAGCGTCATCAAACTGCTTCTCAACTCCAACTAAAAAACCCAAAACTCTTCACTGACTGCCAGAAACCACAAAGAAAGTAGCAGGTCCTGCCATTCAAAAAGCTGGAACCAACAAATGTTCGGTATTTTTGCTCAGAGGACGACTAAGATAATCAGCAAATTCAGCTGCTAAATGAATTAAAACTGAGAACTCTGTCAAGCAGTTTCTGATTTCTGCTCTATTTCCTTATCACACAACCCTGCCAAGTTTCAACACTTGTTAAAAGTTAAGGGGCCTTGGAAAGACGGTGATTAATGTTATCATCGCAGAAATGCACTCCTCAAAGCTCTCTGACTGCTCTGGCACACATCATCGGCCAGGGTCGGGCTGATCCGCTGCGACTGAAATGTTTTTTAACTTGCCCAATATCTGCATGTTTTGATGTTTTCCACACACCCTCCAAATCAGTGTCGTATTTTCATACCATTGGAGGCTCTGTAGGACTGAAGGAGGTCGGAGAGCAAGCCTTTCTGGACGGTGGCGTTCCCACTCAGCGTCTCCTTGTCCAGGATGAGCAGGAAGCGGTGGAGCTCCATCAGGAGCTGGTCCAGCACTGGAATCATAGACAGACAAATGGATCTCAGGAGGTGTAGAGAAATGATACTTTAAAAACCTATTTCATTCTCGCTGTTGGCTCTTGTGCTTTAAGATGTATGACACATGACAACATTCCAGCTTTAAGCCGGCCGCAATCAATAACCGTTCATTTAGCAATTCTCATCCAGCTGCTGTTGACAGTTGTGCGCCTGTGTTGAGGTTGTTTTGGGAGTTGCACGGGTTTAGTGAAAGGTCAGGCCCCGAGGAGGGAGGAGCCTGGATCCGAGGCGGCGGGGCCACAGTGTCTGGGTGCAGCCCACACACATCCTTCAGGGGTCAGTGCTGAGCTCAGAGGCCTCTGCTCCGTGTGGGGAGCTCTTTGTGTTCCCCCTCACTGTCTTTCGGCCTCATGAATAGGCCCCTTGCTACAGTGGGCCTCTGTGTGCCAGCATAGGCTACCTCACCACAAGACGACAGAGGAGAAGGGAGACATTATGAAAAGAAAAGGTTGGGCTGGTTTTCGGAGGGGGCATCATACTGTTCTGGAATGTATGAAATCCCCAACACAATGTACGCCAGCAGCCTTTGATGTATTTTTAGATAGCTTGTTCTATTTCGTGTTATTTCCATTTAGCTAAGAGTAGAATCAGTCACAAATTTAACATAAGAAGACAAACATGCCGTACCATTAAAGGATGTGTCAAGGTATTTAGGGGATCGATCCTTTTACGGCTGCACGATAGCTCAGAACACGAGAGCCTGACTGATATACTGTAGTGATTCGTCGATATTATCAGCTGATATTGCCCTATCACAGATATAACAGTATTTGTATCCATGTTATCAACATCAGCAAAAATCAAAGAGTTTTGGTTTAAATTTTTTTAATGTTTTTTTTTTTATTATTATTTTGGTTTCAAAGAATCAGAGAAAGATGCTTTTTTTAAATTATTCAACTCCGGTGAAAGTTACTGTTTCAGTGCACTGCTGTGATTTAAGTCAATAAAAGTTCTGTAAAATATTATTATTATAAGAGTATTGCAAGAAACGTGTGTATATTGGCCGATATCAATATTGGAACGCTTTCAGCCCATAATATTGGCCCCAAAAATTGTAAATCGGTCGGGCTCCTGTTTGGATCTTAAGCTGTTTTTTATTTTA